>CM022395.1:97157637-97579052 GCA_011833715.1 Carcinoscorpius rotundicauda
TAATGGAACGTTTACTTAATCCGGTGTTTGTGATGAAGAGAAACACACTTGAAGTAAAAATGTGTTCTCGTGATGTGTGGGTGTTGAAACTTTAATCAAAATAAAATACAAAACAACGTTTTGACTTTCTTAGGTTATCTTCAAGTTAACCAATTGAGTTTTTCACCTGTCTTGCAAACTCTCTTTGTTAACCTTAAGATGACCTAAGAAGGTTGAAACATTATTCTGTACTTTATTTTAATTAAAGTTTTAATACCAATAACAGCCGTCTTGAGAATACGTTAACTAGGTTTTATTAGTTTTTCATTTTCATTCATTTATCCAAGTTTCTTACTTTCAATTTTCATTTTATTATATAAAATTTTTTTTTTGCATTGTTAGTTTGAAATTCGCATATAAGATTAGGCTAATTCTGTGAAACTGGTTGAACCTTGAAACATTTATTTGGGAATGTTACAGAATATATCGTTCACAACGAACTTGAAGAAATGGTATATTCTAATTTTCATAAGTAGAAAAGTGAAAAAATTATACTTCATTAGCTGTAATTATTACCATGGTAATATTTAGTTTTCTTTAATCATGACGTGTTCTCATACAAAATTATCCAATCAATCAAACATTACATCTTTCTGGAAATATAAATAACACACACACACAAACAGGTGTATATGCACATATGTATTTAAATGAATATGAGTCAAACGATTTCTTTTTATACACACAAATGCACTTTAGAACAGAGCCTGCTATTGGATATTTTGTTTCTGAGTGCTGTTTGAATTCTGAAAGCAAGACCGTATGAAAACACTTTCATGAGTGTTAAAACTTTTGATTGGATACAATTGACTAAAAAATAATACATTTTGTCCACGAAATAACAAAGTCGCATGTACGAAATAAATGCATTTTATAACGTTTAAGAAATCAATGAAGTTTATTGTAAGTCTCGGAATGTATTTCGAATTACTTTGAAGAATCAATACCTTTCTTCTAATTTAAACAAAGATTTCATCTGTAAAGTTAACTCAGTCGGACACTGAGATTTAAATGATTCATTAAGTATTTCATGTAAATGTAATTCCATTTCGCTGAAGACAAGCACACACAAAACTTTTGTAGTTCTTAGCCTTACAATGGTATTGATTGAGGAGCAGAGAGAGATAGTTACGGACGGTAGTGTTTTGAACAATAGTTTTCCAACAGAAAAGTTCCATTATTTATAAAAACGATTCACTTCCAGAGATATTCAGCATTAAAACAGGAAAAAGTAAATAAAGAGAAAAACGTATTTATCAAACATATATTCTCGATACCAGATGGAAACAGTTTTGTCTAGGACATTAGACTAATACTGCATACTCTCGCATGAGGGGAATTTGGATATTTCAATAATGGATAAGTTGTAAACCCGTCAATCATTCTGACTTAGCCCATCTTTCATTCCGACAAAAAACAAGAAAACATACATATAGATAATCTAAAGAACCAATAGCAACAGTGGAAGATATGATACAGATATACACACAAATAGTTATATATCTACATATATCAAGCGTGCTTCTGCAGAGAACACGAAAATGTTCCGTTTCGAGAGTAAATCAAACTGAAACGAAGAGCAACAAAACATTTTCATTTCCCGCCTTTGAAGTTCACTTGTCCTGCTGTTTTGTGGACCACAGAATGCATAATTATTCTCGTGATTCATAGCACACACACATTTTACTTGCAGTACAGCTTGCAACATGAAGCGACTCTCATGTGACTTCAGTCTGGTATCTATTTACAGACGACATACCAACGTACGCTGTAACGAGTGGTTGAAACATGTGATAGCGACACCTGGCCTTTGGCTTTTTGCGGTAAATAAAAAAAACATTTAATATAAATGTATATATAAACTTTATGTTATGATGACAGGCCCCATGAAGGAATAATGACAATGAATATTACGAGCTACTTTGTAGAAATAGTGAGATACTAAACCAAATGTGATGTAGTACACGCTCAAAAGCTTATGTTGTATTTAAACATATATTACAATTAAAAGACACGCATAAATTTAAAATACGGAGCTTACTTTGACAAATATGACAACATATTGTTTTATGAAGTGTGGATGCTTGCATGAAAAATTGTCTAACTTTAAATTATAATCAAATGGTTGCTTTTGTCCACCATTCACGTGAACTAATGCACGAAAGGCGCCATTGAACAAAAATGTTGTAAAATTATATAATATTAAACATGTAAAGGTACGTGAAAATACCTTTCAATAAAACAAAAGATAATCTTACTTTGTATAATAGTAAAGTTATAGTATATTGTATGCATTAATTAGTAATAAAGTTCCTTAAACGTTACTACATTGTATGTATTAATTAGTGATAAAGTTCCTTAAACGTTACTACATTGTATGTATTAATCAGTGATAAAGTTCCTTAAACGTTGCTATATTGTATGTATAAATCAGTAATAAAGTTCCTTGAACGTTACTATATTGTATGTATTAATTAGTGACAAAGTTCCTTAAACGTTACTACATTGTATGTATTAATTAGTGATAAAGTTCCTTAAACGTTACTACATTGTATGTATTAATTAGTGATAAAGTTCCTTAAACGTTACTACATTGTATGTATTAATTAGTGATAAAGTTCCTTAAACGTTACTACATTGTATGTATTAATCAGTGATAAAGTTCCTTAAACGTTGCTATATTGTATGTATAAATCAGTAATAAAGTTCCTTGAACGTTACTATATTGTATGTATTAATTAGTGACAAAGTTCCTTAAACGTTACTACATTGTATGTATTAATTAGTGATAAAGTTCCTTAAACGTTACTACATTGTATGTATTAATTAGTGATAAAGTTCCTTAAACGTTACTACATTGTATGTATTAATTAGTGATAAAGTTCCTTAAACGTTACAAAATTGTATGTATTAATTAGTGATAAAGTTCCTTAAACGTTACTATATTGTATGTATTAATTAGTGACAAAGTTCCTTAAACGTTACTACATTGTATGTATAAATCAGTGATAAAGTTCCTTGAACGTTACTATATTGTATGTATAAATCAGTGATAAAGTTCCTTGAACGTTACTATATTGTATGTATAAATCAGTGATAAAGTTCCTTAAACGTTACTATATTGTATGTATTAATTAGTGATAAAGTTCCTTAAACGTTACTATATTGTATGTATAAATCAGTGATAAAGTTCCTTAAACGTTACTATATTGTATGTATAAATCAGTGATAAAGTTCCTTAAACGTTACTATATTGTATGTATAAATCAGTGATAAAGTTCCTTGAACGTTACTATATTGTATGTATAAATCAGTGATAAAGTTCCTTGAACGTTACTATATTGTATGTATAAATCAGTGATAAAGTTCCTTGAACGTTACTATATTGTATGTATAAATCAGTGATAAAGTTCCTTAAACGTTACTATATTGTATGTATTAATTAGTGATAAAGTTCCTTAAACGTTACTACATTGTATGTATAAATCAGTGATAAAGTTCCTTAAACGTTACTATATTGTATGTATAAATCAGTGATAAAGTTCCTTGAACGTTACTATATTGTATGTATTAATCAGTGATAAAGTTCCTTAAACGTTACTATATTGTATGTATTAATCAGTGATAAAGTTCCTTAAACGTTACTATATTGTATGTATTAATCAGTGATAAAGTTCCTTAAACGTTACTATATTGTATGTATAAATCAGTGATAAAGTTCCTTAAACGTTACTATATTGTATGTATAAATCAGTGATAAAGTTCCTTAAACGTTACTATATTGTATGTATAAATCAGTGATAAAGTTCCTTAAACGTTACTATATTGTATGTATTAATCAGTGATAAAGTTCCTTAAACGTTACTATATTGTATGTATTAATCAGTGATAAAGTTCCTTAAACGTTACTATATTGTATGTATTAATTAGTGATAAAGTTCCTTGAACGTTACTATATTGTATGTATAAATCAGTGATAAAGTTCCTTAAACGTTACTATATTGTATGTATAAATCAGTGATAAAGTTCCTTAAACGTTACTATATTGTATGTATAAATCAGTGATAAAGTTCCTTAAACGTTACTATATTGTATGTATTAATCAGTGATAAAGTTCCTTAAACGTTACTATATTGTATGTATTAATCAGTGATAAAGTTCCTTAAACGTTACTATATTGTATGTATTAATCAGTGATAAAGTTCCTTAAACGTTACTATATTGTATGTATTAATCAGTGATAAAGTTCCTTAAACGTTACTATATTGTATGTATTAATCAGTGATAAAGTTCCTTAAACGTCACTATATTGTATGTATAAATCAGTGATAAAGTTCCTTGAACGTTACTATATTGTATGTATAAATCAGTGATAAAGTTCCTTAAACGTTACTATATTGTATGTATTAATCAGTGATAAAGTTCCTTGAACGTTACTATATTGTATGTATAAATCAGTGATAAAGTTCCTTAAACGTTACTATATTGTATGTATAAATCAGTGATAAAGTTCCTTAAACGTTACTATATTGTATGTATTAATTAGTAATAAAGTCCCTTAAACGTTACTTCCGTTAACAATATTTAAATTGTTAAATTTTAAACTGGGGTTTTAAAGTAAGAATAACTGGGTTTAAGAGCATGTTAGTGTGTGTTAAGTCACTGTGTATTCTTAATACACAAAATATGAAGGAAAAGCAGCTATTTCTTAATTTATATTTTGCCATTCGGTAATCAAACCCTGGATCTTAAAGTTGTAAGTTCGTTGACCCTCCTGTATAATGATTGTCTATGTTAAAATATTATTGTTGAATATTGTGCATGTTTCTTGCAAAATTCCAATATAAAAGTTAAGCAAAAAAAACTTTTTCACTTCAAGTTTTTAGATAAAAAAAATAGCACGAGTAGCAAAAGTTACGGATGTTTATACTGTAGAGAATCTGCTAATAAGTATCAGACACTCACTGCTAATAAGTATCAGACACTCACTAAATGTTTTATCACATGTAAAACATTAGACAAATGCACAAGCTCAAAATGACTACTTGTCCTCTTTAATGGTTATGGTTGAAGTACTGTTATGTCTTGCTTAGGTTTTGTTTTTTTTTAACTTGCGCAAAGCCACTCGAGGGTTATCTACGCTAGCTGTCCCTAATATAGCAGTGGAAGGGAAGCCCACCGCCAACTCTTGGGCTTCTCTTTAATCAATGAACAGTGGGATTGACCGAAACATTATATACAGTCCCCACTGCTGAAAGAGTGAGCATGTCTGGTTACGTGTTGGATTGTCCCTTATTTATAGTGTAGAATCCAGATTATGGATTTGAACTGAAGGTATTGCCCAGCTGCTCAAAAGGTACCCCACACGGTAACAAAACAAAACACTGTATTTTCTTCAAAATGGTTCAGTAAGAGGTTTTTGGAAGATTTGTCACTAACACCAGATGTGCTCATTGTCTGAGAATTATGCTAGTCGTATTTGTGACGAACAAAATATAGGGTTCAAAGAAAAAGGTGATAGGATGTGATAACTGTCGACTTTCGACACTTTATGCATGAATTATCGGTAACTTTCATCTGTTATACTTTTATTGTAACTCATACTATGAAGAAAATTGTTGAAGATGTCGAGACATGTCTGCGCTCGTCTTGGAATGGCAATGCCTATTTCACGTCAGTGAAGAGATGGTGTTGACCTGTGGTCGAGCTCAGGATATTGGAGATGACGAATCGAGTTCGATTCAGTGCGATAGTGAAAAATATTCGCGTAAGTTAGCTTTGAATGCGTTATAAGAGTGACGGTAAATCATTTAGTATAGTTGGTGAGTGTTAGGGTGTCGCTGATTGGACCGATGACCATAGGGAAGGAAGCCAATTAGCAACACCGTACCACCCACGAACATCGTCAGATTACGTGAGGAGTTTTACAAAATCGTTCAGTGTGGATCATTCTTCTTTCACTTCATCTTTAAAAAAAAAATCCGTTGTGTTGATTTTGAGCCTGGACTGTGTAAAAATCTTTTCTTTTATAACGTGACTCGAATATGTCGCTACCCGAAACACTGTGAATGCATTATTACCCAATCGCTGTAGGATTTATTATTTCTCACGAACGTTTACCGTCTCAACATCACCCAGCTGTGCGACATCGTGAAAATACTTTAAACTCATGGTTGTCTTTCGGTGGCTTTACCGACATATTCCTCTATTTACAATTCGAAGTTAGTTGCATATGCCTAAAAGGAAATGCACTGTTTGCATTCCTCGTGTTTGTGAGGGATTTATAGGAACATCAAATAAAGGAACATTATTCATCTATGGGCAATATTTCTTTCTGGATTTGTCAAGAAGGCCATGAGAAACTGGAATCCATTATCATCAAAACTTGTCACAAGAGGTCGCTGTCTATTTGTATGTGGTAATCATTCGTATCGTTGGTAGATGGCCTACATCTTAAGATGGTTTCATAGACAGTTAGACGAGTTGTCTATCATTCAGTACAGTGTCGGATGGCATCTGTGAAGTTTGTCAAATAGCTAGAGTTTCACACCTCACCTCTCCCACGGGCAAGCGTTGCCTAGTAACAAGAGAATGATAATTGGGAAACATGATAGACAGTCAGCATTTTTTATTCGTGGTTTACTAGTCTGTTTAAAGAGATTTTAAAACTTAGTTTCATGAGAATTTATTATTTTTTCAGAAAATAAAACTGAGTGTTTTATTTTATTGTTTAAATAGTTTAAATGAAGTTAAGTTTCATAAAGAGCAAACGGAATGAATATCATTAAAAACCAGCTTTATTTTTACACGCAACATTGAGCATAAGTTAAATATACAGTAATTAAAACTCTTCCTTAATTATTAAGTAGGGACTCGGCATGGCCAGGTGGGTTGATGTGTTCGACTCGTAATCAGAGAGCCGCGGGTTCGAATCCCAGTCGCACCAAACATGCTCGCCACCTCAGCCGTGGAGGCATTATAATGTGACGGTCAATCCCATTATTCATTGGTAAAAGAGTAGCCCAAGAGTTGGCGGTGGGTAGTGATGAATAGCTGCCTTCCCTCTATTCCTACACTGCTAAATTAGGGCCGGCTTGCGCGTATAGCCCTCTTGTAGCTTTGCGCGAAATTCAAAAACAAACAAAAGTAAATACTTATTGAGTTATGAGGGTTTCGTTTAAGATATTAATTTGTTTGAGAAATGTCTACTGAAAATTATGTTTCACAGAAACTAATATAATTATTTAAGTTTCTTAAGTACTTCATGTGTTTTTTAAAACATTATAGACTCAGTAAGTACCCCCAGAAGATATTTATCCAGTTCAGAGGTCAATCTTCGGTTTTAACAACACACATAAACAACAATAAAAATACACAAAGGGCCAATCATGGGTATTGAAAATAATTTTTAATATCACGAGCCCACTGACTTATCATTTAGCCAACGGTATAGGTGTTCCACACTCTGGAATAAACATTATTATAAAACTGCATATTGTTTTCATTATTATTTTACGTAATTGTGTTATAGTGTATCTAATAACCAATACCACGTAATACGGAATAACTTCATTGTAAAATTAGGTTGAACAACAAATAGTTACAATATATTTACCAACAGTTTGTGATTCGTAGGAACAATATATACTTCCCAGTTATTTTATTTTTTTACATTTTAGGTTTCGTTTTATTTGCATATTTCCTGAGAACGTTTTTCATAAAAGTGTCAACAAATCGTTTGCATATAAATCACCCATTTTAGATGCAAATATCATATTCATGAGTATCGTTCTTGTATGTCCATGTAAAATAGGCCACCGTAGGTTATTCCATGATATCGAGTGGATAAGAGTAGACACTTTATACAAAAGAGATTAAACTTAATAACAACTAATAACAAGGAGATTTTTAGTAATATCAAAAAATAATAAATAATTACAGCTTTCGTTTGTAACAGATTCATAAAAGTAAAAACAAAGTACACATGCTCATCGTGTCATTGTAGAGTGTAACTCATAAACATGGCAAATTGAAAACAACATGGCAAATTGAAAACGCTGTTCAAATGATACTGGCAGTTTCTTAAAGAGTATTTCTTATAGAATTAGAAACCAGTTAATATTCGTAAGGTCTATAATGAGTTAAGCCATTCATTTTGTATACTATATTGTATATGTTTACTGGTTGTAACAATTGCTCATTTTGTGTACTATATTGTATATGTTTACTGGTTGTAATAATTGTTTGTTTTGTGCACTATATTTTATATGTTTACTTGTTGTAACAGTATTTCATTTTGTATACTATATTGTATATGTTTACTGATTGTAACAGTAGTTCCTTTTGTGTACTATATTGTATATGTTTACTGATTGTAACAGTAGTTCATTTTGTGTACTATATTGTATATGTTTACTGATTGTAACAGTAGTTCCTTTTGTGTACTATATTGTGTATGTTTACTGATTGTAACAGTAGTTCTTTTGTGTACTATATTTCTTATTTTTATTGGATGTAACAATAATTTATTTTGTGTACTATATTCCTTATGTTTACTGATTGTAACAATAATTTATTTTTTGAAGTATATTGTATATGTTTACTGATTGTAACAGTTTTGTGGCGAAGTTTGAACGAGATTAGTATTTTAAGATGGTTGTGTATTTTAGTTCACGCCTTGCTGTCTGGTTGTTACTTTTAATACTTTAAAAGTCATTTGAATCATCTCGAGTGAGTTTCGAGCCCACATCTTTAATAACTTTGTAAATGCAGAAATAATTGAGCCAAATAGATTTTGACGTTTGCTCTTGAATTTTTGCTTCTGAATATTTGAATCTTGAAGATACAGTTGAAAGAGGTCCAGGTGGTAAATCGCTCGACTCCTAATCTGAGAGTCGCTGGTTCGAATCCAAATTGCGCCAAACATTCTTGCCATTTCAGCCGTCGGTCGTTATTATGTGACTGTCAATCACACAGGTCATTGGTAAAGGAGTAACCCAAGAACTAACTGTCGGTGTGGATGACTAGCTACTTCCATCTTGTCTTACACTTTTAATTTAGAAACGTATATTCAAAATAAGGAAACATAATAGAATAGTTCTGAACTTTGACACTTTAAATAGCATATAAGGTGGTATCTGCATGATATAGTCAGCTATACTTATGTTTGAATTTTAGTTGCATAGAATCCTTTGACATTTAATATGTTGAAGAAAGAAAAATGTGATATTTTTCTTTTCAGTTGTCATAGCTAGAGAAAAAAATGCTTCGAGTGTCAAAAGCAAATGATTTATTGCCAAAAAAACTCAACTCTAGGTTTTGAAAGCAAGAAAGAAATCCGCAATACAGCTATATTTGTAGGTCCTAACGTTATTTTCATAACTTTAATTTCAAAATTTTAGATCATCAGAACTGTTTTACTGGTATCTACATAATATTTTACGTATCATAGTATTGAAGTTGAAACGTATTCAGAACCTGAAGTTGATGTTATTGTGCTCTGCCCACCACGGGTATCGAAACCCGGATTTTAGCGTGTAAGTCCGCAGACATACCGCTGAGCCACTGGGGGGCTTCGAACCTGAAACAAATAAATAAAAGGCTACTAAAACGACATAAAACCAATAATATTACCGAAGCTTTGGTTCTCTTACATATTTTAAAATAGCCCGGCATTCCCAGGTGGTTAAGCCACTCGACTCGTAATCTGAGAGTCAAGAGTTCGAACCCCCGTCACACCAAACATGCTCGCCCATTCAGCCGTGGGGACATTATAACGTGCAGTCAATCCATTATTCGTTGGTAAAAGAGTAGTCCAAGAGTTGGCGGTGGGCGGTGGTGATGACTCGTCACCTTCCTTGTAGCATTAAACTACAAACATAGGGACGGCTAGCGCAGATAGCCCTCGTGTAGCTTTGTACGAAATTCAAAACAAACCAAATAATTCAAGGTTTTACACAAAACGTATAGTAAAGAGATTAACAGGGAAATTTGTTTATATCTTGAATAAAAGTCAGCTTAAATTTTGTAATGAATCCCAGATAGTAAAGTCAGTTGGAAATAGACATTGGTGTCCTGAAATTTATTATAAGTATTTCTTTACCAATACTTGTGAAGCCTGGCATGGCCGAGCGCGTTAAGGCGTGCACTCGTAATCCGAGAGTCGCGGGTTCGCGCCCGCGTCGCGCTAAACATGCTCGCCCTCCCAGCCGTGGGGGTGTATAATGTGACGGTCAATCCCACTATTCGTTGGTAAAAGAGTAGCCCAAGTGTTGGCGATGGGTGGTGATGACTAGCTGCCTTCCCTCTAGTCTTACACTGCTAAATTAGGGACGGCTAGCACAGATAGTCCTCGAATAGCTTTGTGCGAAATTCCAAAACAAACAAAACCAATACTTGTTTCAAACTATGAAATAAAAGATATTTAAATTTACTCTATTAACCTGCAATGAGACGAAAATATAAATATTTCAAATGTAACATAGAAACCAGAAATCCCACATCATATAACCAGTGCATTAAAGAAGCAGCTAGTAACCGCAGTTAGAGATCACGGTCCAGTTCAAGTCACCTGTTGTTTTATATTCTATCCAGCAAATCTCTCTAAATGTAAAAAATATCCGCAAAATTAAGTACTCCATAAAATATTTTTTTCAAAATGAAATACGTTTAAAACGTATTACTTATTGTCTTATAATTATATGCAAAACACAAGTTTGTTTGTTTGTTTTAAATTTCCAACACACAGCACATTATGAAGACTTGCACTGAAAGAGACAAGTCTAACAGAATAATTTGTAAAAGATTTTTATTTAATTTCGCGCAAAGCTACTCGAGGGCTATCTGCGCTCGCCGTCCCTAATTTAGCAGTGTAAGACTAGAGGGAAGGCAGCTAGTCATCACCACCCACTGCCAACTCGTGGGCTACTCTTTTACCAATGAATAGTGGGATTGACCGTCACATTATAACGCCCCCACGGCTGAAAGGGCGAGCATGTTTGGCGCGACCGGGATTCGAACCCGCGACCCTCCGAGCAAAACACAAGAAACTCGTTCTCACAAAAGTTACTATTTTTCTGGTTGGCTGGACATTACTTCTGACGTAAGCAGCACAATAGTTTTAAAGAACTTTATACAGAAATATCTGTCTTCAATGAAATTCATAAGAATAAGGAAAGCATTATGATATAACAGGAAGTAAAATATTCTATCTTTTGCCAAATTAAACAGGGAGATTTCGATATATTTTGTGTTTTTTGTATTGTTTAAAACAAGTAGTTTGAGTAAAGCTGTGGAAAAAGAAAGAATGTTCTATTATTAGTTTGATGTTAAATAGCTTTAGCCTGCTATATATGCTGACATGAAGCTATATATACTTTGTCACAGAATAGCTCATTCGAGATACTAGGTGAGGTGGCTAACTGATTCTTTAGATCTCGCGAGGTTATTATGACCTCTCTCTTGTTTATTGGATTTCATGTGTTTTGACTCTGTAGTTTCCAGGTGTTTATAAGATGCTGACTTACAAAAACTGAAACCTGTTCTTACTCTAGGCCTAATTCATGACGAGAAGAAATCAATTTGAAGTAAAAAGTATTGTCTGCGCGTGATATTAGTATTATAACTTTAATCAAAATAAAGTATTTGACTCTATTACTGAAATAAGCAGAGTGTGAGTATTTTATTACATTTTATGATACTGTTCAAACAATTTATACAGTTAAAATGTTTTGCTAGTGATATATTTTTCAGCTGCACATGACCGAACTTTCAACAACAGAAACAGAAAGTACAACTTACAAGATTACTCGTGCGATCACAAACTAGGATGACATGCACTTGGTCAGTGTTGTAACATGTAACACACTTTTATAGACTGTATTATAACACACAGTGAGACACTGATTTTATATGTATCTTCAGCACAGCAAATGCCTGCTTTAAAACGCAAAAGTCTAAAACTATTATTTAGAAAGACATGACTAGTACACAATGAGGGGAAGTTACAATACAGTTTACTTACTTCATTATTACAGGTGGGAGTGAAGTTACAATACAGTTTACCTACTTCATTTATACAGGGTGGTAGTGAAGTTACAATACAGTTTGCTTACTTCATTAGTACAGGTGGGAGTGAAGTTACAATACAGTTTACCGACTTCATTAATACAGGTGGGAGTGAAGTTACAATACAGTTTACCTACTTCGTTAATATCGGGTGGGATTGAAGCTAGAATACAGTTTATGTACTTCATTAATACAGTGTAGGAGTGAAGTTACAATACAGTTGCTACGAAATTAATAGAGTGAGAATGAAGTTACAATACAGTTTACGTACTTCATTAATATAGAGTGGGAGTGAAGTTGCAATACACTTGCTACTAAATTAATACAGGGTGGGAGTGAAGTTACAATACAGTTTACCTACTACGTTAATATAGGGTGGGAGTGAAGTTACAATGCAGTTTACCTACTTCATTAATACAGGAAAGAAGTGAAGTTACAATACAGTCGCTACTAAAGAAAGAGTTGCAAAATTAAGATAATTAGTTTTAGTTTTAGGATAATAGTTGTTGACTGAAACGGCTGTATTGAAACTTTTGTCCTACCCTTTATAGTATCACAAAGTAAAGTCATGTGAACTATTAGGAACCAGTAAAGTTAACAGATGAAGCACAGTATAAAAGTGTATAAGTTAGATTTTAATTATTCATAAATATTCCTATTTTCACGAATGATCTATCATTTCTTAATTGAATTATGTGAAATGATAGATTGATAAACTGTCATAAGTTTTACTTTGTATAATGCGGGCATAAGCATAGAGAAAAGTTAAAAAAAGCGATGATTAATAATCAAGGAAAACACAAAAAGTTCATATTAGTGTCTTGATTGGTGGGCCCAGCATGGCCAAGTGTGTTATGACGTTCGACTCGTAATCCGAAGGTCGCGGGTTCGAATCCTGTTCGCACTTTCTGGCGTGGGGGAATAGTGATTCGTTGGTAAAAGAGGAGCCCAAGAGTTGGTGGTGGGTGGTGATGACTATTTGTCTTCTAGTCTTACACTGCTAAACGAGGGACGGCTAGCACAAATAGCCCTCGAGTAGGCTTGTGCGAAATTCGAAACAAACAAACCTTAATTGGTTAAAATCTCAGAGTCACCTATAACTTAAATGTTATAATGAGAAAAGTTCTTCCCATAAAAGATAAACATTGAGGCTGAGATGGTTTCATTTGATGTATTTCAGCTTTAACCTAATTTTTAAAAAGTCCAGAAATAAATACAAAATATATTTTGTGCATGAAGTTAGAATACTAAATAATTCATTAAAATGGATGTCAAAATTTGAAACCGTAAAGTCCAATATTTTAAATTCGAAGAAGTCGAGCGTTAAAACTTAATATCATGACAACAACAAAACATTAAACCAGATAAGAACTGATAAAGCAAATATAAAGATGTTTAAATACTTTAGGGTAGGGTTTATAACGACACTTGAGTTTTACCAAAGCAAGCAAAACTGTGAGTAAGCTGCAGATGTGTAATGGTGTTGAGACAACTTTAAATACGTTGTTAAAGATTATGGTGTTATGGCTAAGAATACTGAGTATATATTGTTATGACAAATGAGCGGTGTCAGAGTGTTTTCATAAACAATGTTCAGTAAATAACATTGAATTATTTCGAGCTGCGAGCTACAGTGAGGTATTAATTCAGTTCGTGATGCTCGACTGATTGAGGGGTATTTGGAAAAGACGGGTAGAGCTAATGATGTATAAAAATTATTAATTGTTTATCTGAAATCCAGTTTCTAAATCAGTCACCAACCAATATTACAAAATAAAAACAAACTAGTCTTGACTAAAGTTGAGAAAAACTAAATATCTGTTTGTTACCCAACGTAGTTTTTAAGGTACTTGTATTTGTTTGTTATACATTTAAACATTTGGATAATAATGTTACATGTATTTGGCAATGGATACATAAAGACTTTACGAAAATAATAAAATAGTTAACTAAATATTTCGTATTGATTTCTTATTTGTTCTTGTTTTGCCAACAAAAAGAAATAACTGTGTATTGAATCGAAGCTTTCTGGTGTTATTCGTTTAAAACTTACGTTATTGTTGATTGTTTGCTGTCTTGGGGAATTTTCCTAAGATTTATTAAGCTAACAAGTCTATTAAATAAAAGTATAATATTTAGATTATTTTATAAGTAGGCTAAGAAATAAATAAAAGACTACGATGTTTTTTTTGAAGAAGTAAAAACTACTGACTTTTAATACATTCAAGACGTAATACAAACGAATGATTTATAAAGCTTACTAAACCAGAAGTGGTTAATATGAGGGATTACATGGTGTGGGATAAACTTTTGTCTTTTATTTTCAAACACTTGTTCTGTCGTATTTTATCTTTATAATAACTTTATATTGTAGAACTGTAAGCTTCGTTACTTTATTAGGTGTGACAGCTTCCAAGAAAAGTGAAAATAAACACAACTTTCATTTCTTTATATCATATTTTGTTTAATTAATATAAAGAACTCGTTGACGAGAAACACTACAGAATGTTATTCACGACATCACTTATGTTGATATCTCTAAAGCACTCTGTGCTTTCAGGTAAAAACAACATCTAATCTGTACAACCTTTACTGCGGGAGATCCTATTCTTACAGCAAATTTTCTAGAATGACTTTATCGACTTATTTCATTAGTTATATCCGTTAGGTTTTCACGTATCACATTAATTATATCCGTAACAGTTTATTTGTTATCACATTAGTTGTATCCGTTAGGTTTTCACATATCACATTAATTATATCTGTTAGGTTTTCACATATCATATTAGTTATATCCGTTACGTTTTCACGTTTCACATTAGTTATATCCGTTACGATTTCACGTTTCACATTAGATATATCCGTTACGTTTTCACGTTTCACATTAGTTATATCCGTTACGTTTTCACGTATCACATTAGTTATATCTGTTAAGTTTTCACGTATCACATTAGTTATATCTGTTAAGTTTTCACGTATCACATTAGTTATATCCGTTAGGTTATAACGTATCGCATTAGTTATATCTGTTAGGTTATAACGTATCACATTAGTTATATCTGTTAGGTTTTCACGTTTCACATTAGTTATATCTGTTAGGTTATAACGTATCACATTAGTTATATCTGTTAGGTTATAACGTATCACATTAGTTATATCTGTTAGGTTTCACGTATCACATTAGTTATATCCATAACAGTTTATTTGTTTTCTTGCATTCTTAACGCTGTTCCTTTTCTGACCTGGTTTCTTTCTCGGTTGAAAAGTTCCAACTGTGTGAGTTGATAAAAGCGTTGCAGTGCTATTTGATATACCACCACTGTAGCTAAGTATATATATATATATATATGTTTGATATACCACCACTGTAGCTAAGTATATATATATATATATAAGTTTGATATACCAGCACTATCGTTCAGTATATATATATATATATATATATATGTTTATACACACACCTCAAGATGAATATGTAACATTCCTTGAATCAGTTACTTTTCCAAACGGTTTTTTGTTGTATTTTGTTTTGCATTTCGCACAAAGCTACCCGAGGGCTATCTGCACTAGCCGTCCCTAATTTAGCAGAGTAAGACTAGAGGGAAAGCAGCTACTTATCACCATCCACCGCCAACTCTTGGTCTGCTCTTTTACCAACGAATAGTGGGATTGACCGTTACTTTATAACACCTTCACGGCTGAGAGAGCAAGCATGTTTGGTGCGACAGGGATTCTAATCCGCGACCCTCAGATCGTGTGCCTTAAACACCTGGCCATACCAGGCATTTACAAACGGTATCTAAAATACACACCTGAAGTAAAAGTCCGAGCATGACAACACCATAAATTTACTGAAGAATTAATGAGATTATATAGGGCAACTGTTCAAATTGAAGAGCAGCCTGTGATGCTGTGAAACTAGTAAAATAAAGATCTGGTTCAAGATAAGGAAGAAATTCGAGTTTTATCATATATATTAGTGTGCGTGCGTGTGTTTCATTTAGTACCAATAATCAGAGAAAACGTCATATACGTAAGTTTCAAACTGTCTTGTAAACAAGTGGGTGTATATATATATTTTGTTATGGCAAAGTCATATTTTGCTATCTGCTAACTCCATCGACGGAATCGAATTCGTAATTTCAGCATTGTAAACCCAAAGAAATACACTTTGGAAATACGCCCCCTCCTGGATATTTACTTATCTACGTAATTTGTATTATTACTTAAATTAGAGTAAAATCTAAGAAGGAAAGTAGGAAGTTTAAATGTTATATAAGATGAGAGCTCACGATAATTTATAAGTTGAGAAATGAGAAAAAGAAAACACTTTATTTATAATAATATAGACACATCCTCTAAACTAAGCACATGATGCTCTAATAATTAAGAGAAGAAAAAATTGAGCTTTATTTATAAAGATATAGAGGTATCACCAAACTTCATTTTACTTGCAGATACGGAACGCTTTCGGATTACACCAAGTAGTAATTAATTGGATTTTTAGTGGATTGTGACTGAGTAATCGTTTTTGAATAATTAATCATAGATAAACGTTTACATAAAGTGTAATTTAAGCCTTATGACAGATGCCTTAGTAGATTTTGTTATATAAATTCACACGAACATAAATTACTAATTCCTCAGGACCCCTCCAAATTTTAATTTATATGCAAAATAAGGTGATCGTGCAATGTGTCTAATGAATACTCGTGCCTCGTGAAACTGTTGTCCAATCATGAACAGTTTGTTAATTTGTTTATTTCAGAGCAAAATTGTCCAATATGCTCTGTTCACGGCGGGGATATAACCCAAAATTTAGCATATTAAGTCCATAAACTTACCTTTCTCCTATCAGGGGCAATCATGACTAGCCAACAAATCAATGGGTAAAAGAAATCATCCAGTCAATTGTAATAAGGACATGATGGTCATTCATCAGGGCGAGTCATTGTTGATGAAGATTTTTATTTGGTCTTTCTTTCAAACCCACTTATAATCAATACCTATCAACGGTGGGAATCTAAATGGAATACTTGTGCCATTAGAAATAGCTGTGGTATTCGTCACGTGGGTAGTCACACCGATCTAGAGAAAAACACGATGGTTTGTTAGGGAAATTAAACACCAGTAAGATTTCTTCTCAACTCAGTCTTTTAATAGAATTGTTAGAATTCAAATTATGTGAAGCGAAAAAAAACTTACACAAGATGTCCTTTGGCAGCAAATAACCTTCAGTAAAAACTGCTTCCTTTTGTTTTACTTTCGTTTACTGCAATTCTGTTGCTCTTTTATAACCGTTATAGAAGATATTGCGTTATGATTATGTTACCAATTAATGAGTGAATATATCTTTGAAATAGTTTTTAACAATCACCATGATACAAACTGCTTATTCGAGATTCGGATAGTAGGGGTTATAGGGTACAACACATGAGTTTCGAAAAACCGAAACTAATTGAAAATATACGATGTAGTCTGAAGAGAAACGTTTCACGTATTTTTTTTTTCTATACTGGCAAAATTGTAAATAATATTTAACATCGTTTATATTGTTCCAATAATACAGGTTTCTGTGAGCAATGTAATTGTGTGTGAAACCTTTATTGGTTTGGATTTGGGCTTTTTATTGTCTTCATAAAGACGAATGTCATTTAAAATATATCTGAATGATGATGCTTCTGAAGTTAACCATGTAGTAATACATTGCCACCCTGATGGGTCTACCCAGGTAATCCCATGAGCCAGTACTGTCAAGATAAGACATCTTTAAAACATACTTGAATGTTGGTTATATTTTCTATAATAATCCTCTGAAAACATCTGTGAACCAGAAACAGGTTACAAGTATCGGGTAGAATTCTTAATAAGGTAGGTTACTAGTGAGATTGTTGGAGTGTGATTGGTGTTATAGGATTACTAAAAATTATACACATAACAAACAAAAACTTCTCTTTCAGTTTAGCTTTCTATAAAATATCTTCAAACAGCAAACGTAATATCAGTATTCTTGCTTAAAAACAAAATATTAGAACAATCGATTTTTATTTGCCATTCCTGCTTTCTTGTAATCGCTGGATGGTGCATCGGTTATTTCTGTAACAACTTGCTACTTGTATCAACTTGCGACTTGTATTCATTGACTTAAAATTGTGATATAATGTATAAGTTATTTCTCTGACTACTTGTTTAGTTTCACGGACAAAACTTGAATTTTGATTATGAGAATAGTTTTAAGTATTTACAATGAAACAATAATTGAATTATTCATGTAACTTACTCCCTCTGCTTCGAAAGACTGTAAAACTTGCAGATGAATTTTTCTCACCAGGGTAGGTGTGTTCTAGCGCTTAATGTGATGATAAGGGATCCAATGTTGTAGAGTTTAGTGGTCCACTGAACACGCTAATCGATTTCAAATATGTGGAATTGTAATTACGACAAGGAATCCCCTGTATAGTTATGAGAATATGTAGCGTGTACTTGTGAGTGTTTATCTACCCTCTGGTTAGCAGTGTTACGTGTAAGAGGGCTAAGTGTAGATCGTGAGATCTGTGTTATGGCAGGTTGAAAATGTTGAATTAACAACAATAATTTACATAAAATACGGATATCACTATTAAGTGCCCAAAACTTCAAATATCGAAAATGCTTCGAAGAAAAAATAATAACATAAACAAATATTCTTCCCCACACGTCCAGAAAGTAAGACTATGGGATGTGAATGTTTCACATGAGGTGAGACATTTAACAAGCACGTTATCTGGAAAGTAAATATGCCAGTTAACAGAGAACGTTTTTACTTCTAAACATAAACTTTCCCTCATATAATTTTGTTTTTTCTTTTAATTTTGCGCAAAGCTACACGAGGGCAATCTGTGCTAATCGCCCCTAATTTAGCAGTGTAAGACTAGAGGGAAGGTAGCTAGTCATCACCACCTACCGCCAACTCTTGGACCACTCTTTTATCGACAAATAGTGAGATCCAACGTTACTTTATAACGCCCCCACAGCTGAAAGGGCGAGCATGTTTCGTGTGACGGGGATTCAAAATCGCCACCGTAAGATTATGAATCGAACGCCCTAACCACCTGGCAGTGTCAATAGTTTTACTTGAAATATTACGAACTCTTCAAAGGTGAATTGCAGTGAGGTACGAAATTTAAAAGAGTCGTTATTGATAATTATTAAGTATTAGTTCAATAAAGAAACTAATGAAAAATCTAAACGTAATATAGGTATTAGTACCAAATTAAAATCTAATGAATTTGAAAATGTTAAAAGGTGTCTTTACAATATCAAAGAGAAATCTATTGTAAGTGCGATTTTCTGACTCCTTTTTGCTCTGGAATATACAAAATTCCATCAATAGAATAATAGTTTATGGAATGTTGATAATGGAATTTGTAGGTTCCAAAAAGCCAGTTGGCGTGTCTAAACCTGTTACCACACATACGTAGTCCGTCGTGCCTTTTGTAACTAAACTTATTTTAAATGTAAACACATTGTGTTTGAGTCATATAAAGATCGCTTGTTTACGATACTATTATCGGTAGTTTATCAAATACAGGTATTTTAAATTGACTCAACGGTAACAGTTGCCACGTTATTACAGCTTTTTGTGAATCTGTGCAGCCCCTAACGAATAAGAAATGAACAGACACATCCATACTGTTCGGAACGATTACTGTAGGCAATTGATAGTCATGTGTGACTAGAGGGGATCTATTGTGAAAAACACATTTCGTTCATGTCTTTCCTCATCTTTAACACGAAGATGGAGTGTCTAACAATACATTGGAGAAGAGCAAATCACTTTATTTTTTTTCTTTTCACAAGAGTAGAGAACACTGTATTTTTTCACGTATTTCATATGATCTAGCATTAAGTACAGAATATATACAACTCTAACCATTTTGTAAGATAAGTAAAATGCTTATGTTTACTGTCAAACTACGAGCAATATTAAACATTTCACTTTACTGGCAGCCAACTTACGTCCATAAAGTGTCCGCAGAAATTAAAAAAAAATATATGTACATTTTCGTTTACGTTCTTACATTTGTTGCTATTCTGAAAGATGGTTGAGTTTATGAACACGTTCTTAAATTCCGACCGTTCACTAAATTATTTCTATGAATGCAATAATTGTGATAACGGTTCGGTAGTTGTATCTCTGCGTCACTGAAAGATCTAAAACTGAATACTATTTGTAACCAATCACCGAGAACCACCCTCCTAAAATGTTAATTTCATGGACCAATCGAGAATTCGTATTATCGTCTCGAGCTCATTTCACGCGTAGCGCTGTTTTCTGTTATGTTGTCAGTGGAAGAATATGATAGATGTTAGCCATTTGCTCAGAACAGTGGCTGCATGTTCAGAGGTATTCGTCCATATTCAGGAATGTCTTCGCACGTGCTATAAAATTGTTAATTTAACGCATGGATGGATTCTGAATCACATATATGTAATTTTGCAATACTTACCACTTTTATATATCTATTTTTTTCACGTACAGTTGATTCTTTGAATGTTTAAGTTGATTTCAATGAAACTATTCAAAACCTTTGAAAACAAAATATGAGGTGATAGGTTTTCAGATAATCCCATATTTAAATAAAAATGTTCACAAATATCTCGTTTTGCTCATGATTTTGTTTAATCTCAGTGTGATCTATAAAATCTAAAATTTGATCTAAATTTAGGCTTAGATTTATTTAGAGCGCTTTAACCTCCTTCCATATCATAAGACACCAAGAAAAAAATTTAATTGTATTTGTTTATATATTTTATAATATAGGTACATTTCTTTGGCTAATGAACTTTAGGTCTATACAAAAGAAAATATTCAATCATTTAACCAGTTTCTCCCGCTAGAGTATTTAATATGTAATGGAAGAACTTCTGGTTTAAGCCTAACATTCGTCAAGTTTATCTTCGATTTATTGTTATTACGTTAGTGTTAGTCTTACTTTATTCTGACGTCTTGTACCATAATTTCTACTTATTTTACCTACGTGTGGTGTTATCGTATCTACTGGCTGAATTTCGAGGGCCAATACAATTAGACATTTTGAATTAATTCATTAGTGAGGAACTATATCTTTTCGCCACTACTAGTGGCGAATAGTCCCAGTTGTTAACCCTAATAGTCCAGTGCATATTGTTTTGTGGTGTTTCTCTTTTTTTAACTCCCAAATAACAGGTTACAAGAAAACGTGGAACGGCCGTCACTTTATGTCATTATTTTCAGTTATGGTCTTTAAAATATGATAAGGCTTGAGGTTATGAATTCGAAGTGTAATTAGAATAAAATTTAAAACTGTTAGTTGGCAGTTTACATTAATATAGACATAAAATCTATAGTAAAATAATCCTACTTTAAACGTTCTTAGCAACTTTAAATGGATACGAGAGCGAAAGGTTCTCATGTCAGAGATAAAACAAGAAAGAGATTAGACAGTTATCTTGTTTGTCAGATGTTAATAGTGGTATAATTTCGACTTGCAAGAACGTTAATTACTCTTAACCCTTCGTAAGGGTTAAGCTGTACAATGGGCTGTCTGTGCTCTTCCCGTAATGGTTATTGAAACCCAAATTTTAGCGTTGTAAGTCCGCAGACATACCGCTGTGTTACTGGTGGGTTGGACTGATAAAGTGAATGGATTACAGCTAGTCAACAGCCGCCAACTCTTGGGTTCCTCCTCTCTGATTGAATAAAATTACCGGCTATGAAATGAGAAACGCAGATGTTTTGTGTAAGAGTTTAGTTTAGGGACAAAGAACGTTGAAATCCAGGACTTTGTTCCACATGGTAAACAGAGCGCAAGTAACGTATTAGTATCTCTGCCCTAAAACGGACAAGTAACGTGTGGTCATTTTCTGCACACAGGTTGTAAAACTTACACTGAAAATCGATACTTACTGATTCTAAAAAACTTTCATGTAATATGATAGTCAAACCAAGTCCATTATTGTAATGCCATTTTTATAAAATAACACACCACATACACAAGGTATATAACTTAGCAACACAGCTGAAAGTGCCCAGAGAAGTCATTGTATTGCTTGAGCTCGCAAAAAGCGACGCGAAATATATTAGACGTTTTAACTTTTTTCACTTTCAGATTGTGTCTGGTTTGATTCATTATTTCTAGTTTGACGAAATTTGTATAGTAGAATACATACATTACACATTACATTAAGCCTCTCGATTCCATGAAGGAACATAGGGCCGCCAACACTTGCGGATTCATTAACAGGCTGGTTTTTTAAGTGAGTAAATTGTTAGCCTACTGCATGACCCCTAACCAGGAGGAGAAACCTGAGCCGTCCCTAATTTAGCAGTGTCAGATGAGAGGGAAGGCAGCTAGTCATCACCACCCACCGCCAACTCTTGGGCTACTCTTTTACCAACGAATAGTGGGATTGACCGTCACGTTATAACGCCCCCACGGCTGAAAGGGCAAGCATGTTCAGCGCGACTGGGATTCAAACCCTCGACCTTCAGATTACGAGTCGCACGTCTAAAGCGCTCGGCCATGCCGGGCACAATAATATTCGCTGATGAGGTTTGAACCCATAACCCTCAGATTGCAAGTCTAGTGCCGTCACCACTAGGCCATGACAGGCTCGTGGTAGAATACGATTCTAATAATTATACATGTTTATAAGAGAAGAACATTCGATATGTTTCTTGTTGTTTCAATATTGCGATTTGATAAATTAGTCTATTTTGTTGCAACTATGCGAGGAAACATCCTGGAGGAAAATCGGCGTATTGCCCATTGTATGGTAAATAATTTTTTTTAAATCTAAAAGCTAATTCGAATAATTCAAGAATAGCAAATTAAAAAGTAAATACTCTTCCTCATTTAAAATAATGTTATTTCTAATAATTTAAATAGAATTATATAAATGTTTTGTTTTTGTTTTTGAATTTCGCACAAAGCTACTCGAGGGCTATCTGCGCTAGCCGTCCCTAATTAATAGTGTAAGACTAGAAGGAAGGCAGCTAATCATCACCGCCAACTTTTGGGCTACTCTTTTACCAACGAATAGTGGGATTTGCCGTAACATTATAACGCCTCTACGACTGAAAGGGCGAACATGTTTGGCGCGACGGGGATGCTAGAATTATATAAATAGTTGTTGTTGTTGTTGTTGTTGTTTTGAATTAAGCACAAAGCTACACAATGGGCTATCTGTGCTCTGCCCACCACGGGTATCGAAACCCGGATTTTAGCGTGTAAGTCCGCAGACATACCGCTGAGCCATATATAGAAATACGAGAATAACTGAACTCCACTCCAAGTTACTTAATAAGAAGAAAAAAAATTTTTCTACGTAATCCCAAGAATAAAAACAGCAAGAAACCGAAACTTGTATTGAAAGTAGATGTACACAGTTATTTAAAGTGATGCTTTTGACATATATGTGTTTCGCATTGACGAGGAAAGCTGACGCTCTACCTCTAGAATATATTGCATGCAGTCGAAGACCGTCCCGCGCCTCTCAAGTACTTATATTATATGAAGAGTGTTTTGATGTTTTCATTTTTCTCACTGAAGACGAGAGAAAATGAAATTTTAACTATTTGCAAACAATAAAATTCTTTTGTTTTTAACAAAGCAGTGATAAGTCAGCAGTAAGTTTGAGGACTCCAGTGTTAAATTTCAAAATTTGATTGGAAAACCAAAGTTGGTACATGTTTAGTTTTATGTTAAACGAAAAAAACATACAAAAAGACATAATGGCGACGGATGGCTTGAAAATATGAAGTGTACATGTTCTTCTTTGGGGGGAGTTACAAATTACTCACAGACGTATACCTTAGCTATCCGCCGACAGATGTCAGTGTCGTTAAATAAATTAAAATAGGCTAGAAATGATTGTGTATTGTTTTTTTATAGGAAAGCCACATTGGGCCATCTGCTGAATACTCCGAAAGGAGTCAAACTGCCTGATTTCAGAGTTGTAAACCCGTAGACTTACCGTTGTACCAGGAAGGACGGCTAGAAATTAGATTGTTAAAGAAAAAAAAAACATATAAATATTACAAACAGAGGTTAATTAAATAAAGTGAAAATCATATCGATTTTGTATAACGAAACGAGTCATGTGTATTCTAGTCACTACGGTATTAAATACGGGCTTAGAACTGAGGCACGTTTTTACCTACTTAACCAATTATATACTTGATTAATAAAATGAAATAATTGATGTTGATAAAAAGAAATCAGTAATTGAGATTGTTTCTTGAATTAAGCACAAAGCTGCACAATGGGCTATCTGTGCTCTCCCCACCAGCGGTATCGAAACCCGGTTTTTAGCATTGTAAGTCCGCAGGCATACCGCTGAGCTACTGGTGGGGTATTATTACCTGAAGATGAAGATTTATAGTAACACAGCCGTAGTCTGCTGATTTGCAAAACTTAGAATCGGGTTTGGATACACCTAGTAGGCAGAACACAGATAGCCCATTGTGCAGCTTTGTGGCTCATTACAAACAAATTCTGCTGTATCTATGAAGGTTTGGATTTACCCCTTCCCTTACTAATTCATCTTTCAATGTAAGATGAAAGTGTAAACTTAAATCATTTATTTTAGATTCCCTTCCCCGACATTACAAAGCATATTAGGCCCGGCATGGCCAGATGGGTTAGGGCATTAGACCCGTAATCCGAGGGTTGCAGGTTCGAATCTCCATCGCATCATACATGCTCGCCCTTTCAGCCGTGAGGGCGTTATAATGTTACGGCCAATCCCACTATTTATTGTTAAAAGAGTAGCCCAAGTGTTGGCGGTGGGTGGTGATGACTAGCTGCCTTACCTCTAGTTCTACACGGCTAAATCTAAATTAGGGACGGCTAACGAAGATAACTCTCGTGTAGTTTTGCGCGAAATTCATACAACAAACGAACAAGCAAAGCATATTCACTCTATCTTGAATTCTATTTGGTTTTTTTTAATATAAAATTACGCTGAAAGTTAAAAATATTACGCGAACAAACAAATAAGTTATCTTAGGGATAACTTACAACAGCTACAATACGGGTATGCTTTTGCATTTTTATGGCCCTAATTTTTCTAATTTTAATGAAGTGTAATAAACCTGATAAATTAAAGCAAAAAGTCAGTAAAAAACGCTTAATTTCGTGGACATAAACGACTTACTGCATTAATTAATTAATTACTAAATTAATAGAAAAATATTTAATGTGCCAGTCGATGATCCAATAACCATTAATTATCAGTGGAAAACCTGGAAAGGAAAGCTGGTCGTTATAGGTGGCCATCCAATTGTGTGCGAACTCACGTTTCGTGGGGGAACAGCGACACCATGATGAAGTGGTTTCAGTGTTTGATTTCCTGTCCTTTAAACACTAAGTGATAATTTTGCTTAAAGCAATCCAGTTTTCTTTTCCCTATTGCAAGGCGCAAGAATATTTTGTCATAAAAAAAATCAAATTATAGTATTTATCATGACTGGTTTGCATAATTATTTCGTATTTCGTAGTGGACAGACGTAATGATGTGCTGCAGAGGTCGAGAGGCCGTGTTGGTGTTAAGACTGTTCACAAACAGTCTCATTCTTGAAACATTCCTTCATACTAACATTCCACGTATATACACATGTGTTATGTGTCAGATAAAACACATCATTCACGGAGCTTTTCCTTCGCTTTTTTCATAATAATCCTCTCTTAACTGTGGTCAGTAAGAAAGATCACGTGTGGTCAAATGTTTGCTAAAGTCGTGTTAGTCAGTCACGTTTCTCTATTTGTTAAACTAGGTGTTTCTAATAAGATTATTTGTGTGTTTTAGAATTTCGCGCAAAGCTACTTGAAGGCGACCTGCTCGAGCAGTCCCTAATTTAGTGGACCGGCATGGCCAAGTGTGTTAAGGCGTGCGACTCGCAATCTGAAGTTCGCGGGTTTGCAACTACGTCGCGTCAAACATGCTCGCCCTTTCAGCCGTGGGGACGTTATAATTTTACGGTCAGTTCCACTATTCGTTGGTGAAAGAGTAGCCCAAGAGTTGGCGGTGGGTGGCGATGACTAGCTGCATTCCCTCTAGTCTTACACTGCAAAATTAGGGACGGCTAGCACAGATAGCTTTCGAGTAGCTTTATGCTAAATTTAAAAAAACCAAACCAAACCCTAATTTAGCAGTGTAGGAGTGAAGGGAAGGCAGCTGGTCATCACCACCCACCGCCAACTCTTGGGCTACTTTTTTACCAACGAATAGTGGGATTGACCGTCACATTATATCGCCCCCACAGCTGAAAGGGCTAACATGTTTGGAGCGGCGGGGATTCGAACTCTCGACCCTCAGTGTGGCAAGTGTGAGAGGAACCTAGAATCTCAACTTTGTTATATGTTTTTTTTTTGGCAAAGAAAAATACAAAGCAGAAAACAACAAAGAAAGAGGCTAGTAGGCTTCAGTTGAAAGCGAGTGTGAAATCGGGTGAGTAGTTATTTCTTTAAGGTCAGGTTCGTGGAGTAACCTAATCAAACTCTCCGCTTTCTTAGATTATTGATATGAAATAAGAAACTGGATGTGCAGAAATGACGCAAAAAATAACGTTTAAAACAAATTCTGCAAACGTAAAATAAGTAAGGATAAAATTACATATTTAGGAATTTACGAAGGTTATAGTTGGGTTAAGTTCCCCTTAATGTTTCATCTACAAAACATCGGTAAATTGATACTTCCCTCTATTGGTTAAACTTATAACTAAACTTATGAACGAGGTTTCATGCAAGGTTCAAGGTTATGGCGTTAAACAAATACAATTTAAGGCTGCTTTCGTAGAACAATGGATATTTTGTTACTACAAAGTTTTGGTTTGTTTTGAATTTCGCGCATATTTATTTTAGAACAGTCTTCGCTAATCATTCCTAATTTAGTAGTTATAGACCAGAAAAAAGGCAGCTAGTTAACGGTAATCAGCACCAACTCTCTCATCAACGAATAGTGGGATTGATCGTTACATGAAACAAACCTACCCCGGAAAGGCGAGGATGTTTGGTGGACAGGGATACAAGTCTAAGAATTTCTGAATGCGAGTGGTTTTTTTATTTTTCTCAAGAAGATAACTTGTAATAAACATGTCTTAACGAATGATGTTTATTTGCGGTTCAAAACAACCCTGAATTGTTAAGTGTGGTTTGAAACACCGTTGAATACCTTGAATATCTTGTTTGTTTGTTTTGGAATTTCGCACAAAGCTACTCGAGAGCCATCTGTGCTAGCCGTCCCTAATTTAGCAGTGTAAGACTAGAGGGAAGGCAGCTAGTCATCACCACCCACCGCCAACTCTTTGGCTACTCTTTTACCAACGAAAAGTGGGATTGATCGAAACGTTATAATGCCCCCACGGCTGGGAGGCGAGCATGTTTGGCGCGACGCGGGCGCGAACCCGTGACCCTCGGATAACGAGTCGCGCGCCTTACGCGCTTGGCCATACCGGGCCGTCCTTGAATAGCTAAGTATTGTATAAAATACCAAATAACACAGCTTGTGAAGAAAAAAACAACAACCAGAAAACAGATAATTTCAAAGATTACGTTATTCATCCAACAGAGTGAAAGCTAAATGTTGTTGAAAGTGACTGTACTTCTCATTGTTATACAAAGACAATGCATTAAGCATACAAGAAAATGTCTCGAACACCCCTAGCGGTATGTCTGCGGACTACACGCTAAAATCCGGGTTTCGATACTCGTGGTGGGCAGAGCACAGATGGCCCACTTGTGTAGCTTTGTGCTCAATTCAAAACAACAACTCGACAACACTTGACAACATCCGCACAAATCATCCAAAAAAATAAAACTGGAAACTACATTTTTAATGTGGTACTAATTTTAAACATAACATTATAAATACTGAATATAGAGTTTAAAACAAAAAAAAGGAAAAAATGTACATTTTAATTTAACTTCCGTAAAACCTGGTTTTCCATCATCATCGAGTCGATGTTACGTCAGCTGTTAACTGTTTTGTTACCATGTTTAAAGATAAACAATGATTTTCAGCGTTAAGTTTACTTGCCCCCCAGTGGCTCAGCGGTATGTCTGCGGACTTACACGCTAAAATCCGGGTATCGATACCCGTGGTGGGCAGAGCACAGATAGCCCATTGTGTAGCTTTGTGCTTAATTCAAAACAACAACGATAAGTTTACTTATAGGTATGTAGTAAAAATGAGTCACAAGTCTTAATACTTAATTATTTATATTGAGCTTGAAAATGGTGAATGTGTGGAAGTGTAAAGAGTAAAACTCTTTCTTAATGATGGAACAAAAGTATGTAATCCAGGTGGCAGTACTGTAGAGTTAAGCAGTGTTAGTGCCAAGACACATAATAATATATTAATGACGCGAAACGAATAAGCAGCCGTCTTATTAGGATATTATAGGGTAGAACTGGTAACAATAGCTAAGTCGTGAACACAGGAAATCTAACAGTAGCTTTAATGCAGAGTGAACGTTTTGTTTTCCTCCGGAACGGCAAATAATTCAGAGACCAAACATGAAAATTCGTCAAATAATATCACGAGTAAACAGCAACAGAAACACCAGAATCCGATACATGTTTCAGGATCAAGATTTGGAATATACAGTAAGTTACGTTATAAATCATGGCCAAGTGGTTAAGGCACTCGACCCGTAATATGAAGGTTGTGGGTTCGAATCGAATCCCAGCCTCACAAAACATGCACACCCTTTCCGCCTTGTCAATCCTTTCCATTTATTGGTGAAAGAGTAGCCCAACATTTGGCGGTGGGTGGTGGCGACTAACTGCCTTTCCTCTAGTCTTAAACTGATATATTAGGAGCGGTTGGCGCAGATAGTCCTCGTGTAGCTCTGTGCGAAATTCAAACCAAACTATTACAAGCCCCGGACTGTTAAACCTCCCAAGTGACAATAGAAGGAAATCAGATCTAGCATGCCCCAACGTTAAGGGCACTCAGCTTGTGACCTATCCCGGAAAGTATTCTCGCTAGTATATAATTTCCGAATTAGAGACCGTGAGCTAGATAGCTCTTGTATAGCTTTGCGCGAAGTTGAAAATAAAAAACAACACAATAAATAAACCAGGCTTCGTGACAACTCTATTTTCACATCCAACCAATTTGTTAATATTTTCTAAACTTGGTCACAAAAACATACTTCGTTAAAGTTTACTTTGGGTATTAAACACAGGATGACTGGAGTTCAGAGCTACATTAAATAAGAACACGTTTTGAAAGGTTCTGACCTTTACGAATACAAAATGTTAATTTTCTCTATCACAAGTATTTTATATCTTTATATTACGAAGTTCTTAGTGTATCATTAAAGTACTTCACACGTTCAGATCAAGTGGCCTTTGTTTATTCTACATTTTAACTGTGGTACGAAATCAGATGTTTGATCGTGGTTCAGTTTCAATCAACATCACCATTATTCTCAGTTAATGTCTCGCCCATTATACGGGAATATAAGGAATCCTTCAGAATGGTACATTTCAATAAATACTTGAAACACATCGTAGAGTCTAATCAAACAGCGCAAAGGAAAGCTTTACGCAATATGCTTGAAAGTTAGTTTGTTTGTTTTGGAATTTCGCACAAAGCTACTCGAGGGCTATCTGTGCTAGCCGTCCCTAATTTAACTGTGTAAGACTAGAAGGAAGGCAGCTAGTCATCACCACCCATCGCCAACTCTTGGGCTACTCTTTTACTAACGAATAGTGGGATTGACCGACACATTATAACGCCCCCACGTCTGGGAGGGCGAGCATGTTTGACGCAACTCGGGCGCGAACCCGCGACCCTCAGATTACGAAGCGCACGCCTTAACGCGCTAGGCCATGCCGGGCCCTGAAATAAAAGACCTTCAACAGTCCTTATCACAAGATACATAAAACAAAGCAACTGTTGTTTTTTATTTCAAAATTAGAAGAAAAGAGTCAAACGGGTTGGATTCAGTCGGAACCAAATAATCGACAATTTTATCTGCAGATGAAGTGAACGTTTTTTTCATAATTTAATTACGTTATTTAACAGTTGCTGATCCGGACAGGAAGACACGTGTCTTTAGCAGCTGGCAATATATTACTGAATAAACTACGTTTGGATCCGACACGGCCAGGTGGGTTAAGGCGTTTAGCTCCTAATCTGATGGTCACGGGTTCGAATCCCATTCACACCAATCACGCTCGTCTTTTCAGCCATAGGGGCATTATAATGATACGGTCAATCCCATTATTTGTTGGTAAAAGAGTAATACAAGAGTTGGCGGTGGGTGGTGATGACAAGCTGCCGTATTACACACTGCTAAAGTGGGGACGACTAGCGCAGATATCCCTCGTGTAGCTTTGCGCTAAATTTCAAAACAATCAAGCTTCTGCGTTTATCACACATAAGGTGTTTTACCGGGTACAACTGAAAGTAAACAGGTGTTTATATTTAGTACTATTTAACATTGTTAAAGGTTCGTAGGTACATAACCAAAACATCCGCGCTCTTGTCTTCACACCAGGTAAAACACATAGAAGGGAAAACAAAATAGTTCGCCGTCCACGTGCTCACACACTTATTTGTTTCAGCAAACAACATAAGGAACACAACGAAGTGAAAACTGTTAAGAAGCGACAAGAATATTTTTACCAGAATGTATTTCGCTAGTAAAGAATGCACAGAAAACAAACCTCAATAACACTAGTTTACAAAGAAATTGAGGCAAGCACAAAAATGGCTGTTTTAACCTAATTTGGGGGTGCTGAATTCAGATTTGAAATCCGTTTTTACTCGTCACCTCTAGGTTTTAGATATGCATACTGTACATAAAGGTGTATATGCATTCAGGGTTAATTTCTAATATTGTGTGACTTATGTTTTCTTTTTTAGTTATTATGCAATAAATGCAAATAAATCAGATGAAGAAATGCCTCCAAGGGAAGATTCTGCCAAGTCAATCTCTTCCGAAGATATTGACTTTTCTTATTCAGGAACAAGTGGCAACGAGCCACACTGGATCATGCAAGAAGACCTGAATGACCTTGCTCGTGATTTGTATCTGTCAAAACAGCAGTCAGAGCTCTTGGCTTCTCGGCATTAACAGTGGAACCTAGTTCAGGAAGATGTAAGGATCACCAGTTTCAGGAATCGGAACAAAGACCTTGCTTCATTTTTCGACACGAAAAACAAGTTGTGCTACTGCACAAATGTACCTGTCTTGTTCACTTTCCTTGGTTTGCCACATAATCCTTCAGACTGGCGTATTTTCACAGACTCTTCCAAACGAAGTCTTAAGGCTGTGCTTCTGCACAACGGGAATAAATATCCCAGCATTCCCACTGCACACTCTGTCCATCTAAAGGAGTCCTATGACAATATGGAGCTTCTTTTAGAAGCTGTTAAGTACAACCAGTACCAGTGGAGTCTGTGTGGGGACCTCAAGGTCATTGGTCTTCTTATGGGTATGCAAGCGGGCTTCACAAAGTACTGTTGCTTTTTTCTGTCTCTGGGATAGTCGAGCTGTATCCCAGCATTACAAGCAGAAATACTGGGGGTCTATGAAGAACTTTTGTTCCTGGCGAACACAGCGTCAAGGAGAATCCTCTGGTTGACATGAAGAAGGTGCTTCTTCCTTCTTTTCACATCAAGCTTGGTTTGATGAAGAATTTCGTGAAGGTCATGGACAAAAATGGTGCTGCCTTCCGACACTTGTCTACTGTGTTCCCAGGTCTCAGTGCTGCTAAGCTCATAGAGGGCATCTTTGTCGGACCTCATATCCGAGAAGTGCTGAAGGATACTGATTTTGAGGAGCTTCTTACCTTAAAGGAACTGAGAGCATGGGAAGCATTTAAGTCAGTCTGTAGTGGCTTCCTTGGTAACACACGCGTACCAAATTACCAGCCTGTATTGAGAAGTTGCTAAAGACTTGTGAGGATATGGGATGCCGAATGTCACTCGAAATTCATTTTCTCCATTCCCACCTCAACTTCTTCCCTCCAAACCTTGGAGCAGTGAATGATGAGCACGGAGAAAGATTCCACCAAGACATTACGAAGATGGAGAGCAACTACCAAGGCAAGTGGAACCCCAGCATGATGGGAGACTTCTGCTGGATGCTCTTGCGTTACATCCCGGAGGCAAAATACACCAGATCATCTAAGAAAACACACTTCTAACTGTCTGCAGTACTATGAATTGTGTACATTGTGTCATCCAAGTATATTTATTCCGTCAATGTTCTTTATCTATCCTTTTTTATCTGTAATAAGCTGCTGCAACTGTTGAAATAAGCACGTATATACTCTGTATATACTAAAATGAGACTATTTAAAAGTCAGAAAACTAGAGGTGATAGAGCAAAACTGTTTATAAATTTGAATTCAGCACACCCAAATTAGTTAAAAACACCTATTCACATTCTTGCCTCAGAAAAAAATATTTTTTTGTAAACCAGTGTAATTAGAGGTAAGACTAGAGGGTAGGTAGCTAGTCATGACACCCACCGCCAACTCTTGGGCTACTCTTTTACCAACGAATAGTGGGATTGACCGTCACATTATAACGCCTTCACGGCTGAAAGGGCGAGCATGCTTGGTGCGACCGGGATTTGAATCCGCCCCCCTCGTAGTGTACTATCGTTATAAGTAACAGTTAACCTTTCTTTTAATCTAATTTGGCATCAATCTCCCAAGAATCTAGTCTTTTGGGACGTTCTTCAAGACTGAACTTCTAGTTGATAGCCCTGATGTTGCTTCAACCACGACTTCACGTGAAAATAAATTAAAGCACAATTCCCTGTGTTTAGTTAATTATCTGTTAGCTAGTCACAGAGTTTCACATATAGATCAGAATGATAAGATATGCTTTGCATGCTATTACCTCACATAACCTAATTGAAACTTACATGTCATGAATTGAGTGACTTGTATTGAAAGAGTTTATTTTTATATAATAAAAAAGGATCTGATTTGGATTATTAATTAGTTTTTCCACTCTTTTATGTTTTTATTTACTTACACCCATAGCAACCCATGGATCCACCTTCACTGTGTGATCCACCTCCACTGTGTAATCCACCTTCACTGTGTGATCCAACTCCACTGTGTGATCCATCTCCACTGTGTGATCCACCTCCACTGTGTGATCCACCTTCACTGTGTGATCCACCTCCACTATTTGATCCACCTTCACTGTGTCGATAGCTTGTTATTTGTTTCCTGGACCATTACGACCTTGCCATCTCTGAGTCCAGAAACTCAGGACATCGGTACTACAAGGACTTACTATTCCAGAATACGTCCAGTGAACTTCCCATAATTATTTCTCATTAGACAGATCAATTAACTCAAACAGTTAAAGTACATTTGTTGCAAACTAGAGTTGGTAACACAAGAAGATAAACAACAACAGAAAACCTTAAGGCTATTTGGCTGGAAACCAGGACAGCTTAGGTTAAATCCTGTATATGGACACTTGGAAAGGCCACCATATTTTATGCCTTGTAAGAATAATTTTTTCTTTAAAATTACCTTGAAAATTCCCACGCATCTTCCAAGACAAAAGTGATGGGTTAAGACAAGAGGTTAGTTTAGGGTCCACTGAAAACATCATCTCATACAGATGGCAATCTCATTACTTACCAATTACAATGATTTTCAATACCATAAAACATTCAACTAATATTGTCTATACAATGTGAGTAATATGACGTATGTGACTGTATTTACTCACTGGGTTGTCAAGGTGATGGTTGCTGAGTCAAAATACATTTTTTTTAAAATTTAATTTCCAAAATGAGAATGCGTCTTACAAGGCATAAAATGCGGCATGTCGGTCATTCAAGTTGTTGTTCAGAATTAAGCACACAGCTACACAATGGGCTATCTGTGCTCTCCCCACCACCGGTATCGAAACCCTGATTTTAGCGTGTAAGTCCGCAGACATACCGCTGAGCCACTGGGGGACAGGTCATTCAAATCCAGAAGCCTATTCTTATAGATGGACATATGATCGAACACAGAGACTGACTTTCTCTCTTTTATTCTTTTCCAAAGCGACAATAACCCAGTTTTGGTCTGATTGTTTTTTTCTTATCGTTTTTTTTTTGTTCAGGAACAAAATGCAGATCAAAACCATTCCAGACTTTTTCTTTAACAATACCAAGCACGTGTACTGGAAGGTAGACATCCATTTTGCTTGTCATCTGAACATTACAAATCTAGAAAACGCTTAGTGCTTTGTTGTTTACTAATCCTTAATAACAGATGTTTTATCTTTGTCACTGAGATCAAGACATGCATATTTTGAATAAATACACTTGAAAGTTTACACAGAGACGAACAATCAAATTGAAAAGGGAATGATGAATATTATATATTGATATACTTAATATTATATATCGATATACTTAATATTATATATTGATATACTTAATTTTATATATCGATATACTTAATATAAAATATAGATTTACTTAATAGTATATATCGATATATTTAATATTATATATTGATATACTTAACATTATATATCGATATACTTGATATTATATATCGATATACTTGATATTATATATGGATGTACTTAATATTATATATGGATGTACTTAATATTATATATTGATACTTAATATTATATATCGATGTACTTAATATTATATATTGGCATACTTAATAATTACAGAATTCAACTAATAGTTTCTCCAAATTACCTTATTCACTCTTTAGTAAACACAAGAGGTAAATTATTAGATAAAAGGCATTATCAGATAAAATTTGACCCATAAGATAAATAAGCAGATAATACGTATCAGGTATTTATTGCTGTTGTTATAAACTGAATGTAGTCCGTCTAAGTTTACAGTGATTTAACCAGCGTTACTTTGGTTTATTCTGAGAACTACAACCAATGTTTACGTAAACTCCTAATATTCTGCCACTTACAAACACATGTAGACAAAGACACATTCGAAGTTATCCTTAGTTCATGATAAATACTAGTCTCCTGTCCATCCATGATATTTGAAGAGTCTATTTTTCAGAGATTTTGCGATCATTAACTGCTTCACAGTTTGTAGCTCACTGTAGCACCAAAAGACACCTTGAGGTACTCTCAGATTCCCACAATGAGGTTATGTGCACATAATGTTGCTTTCAACTTGCTGAAGGGCAAGGAACATGGTAGATAGATACGGAGCCTTCATTATTTCTGATTTGTTGTTCACGATATCCACTCAAGAGTATGTTCTATACCACTTGTATTATATAATTTTACTGTAAACAGAAATGGTTTTTACCACCCCTCGAGGACATAGGCAAGGCATTACATTAAATAGTAAGAGACTGTTATTTAATGGAACATTCATATGTGTTACTGTCTTACTGCTCGAAGAAATGCTATACAGTTAAGTTATATTCTCCCATTATTTTCGTCTAAAACATGGCCATACCTTCAATTTACTTCAGTTTGTTAAACCATTTAATGTATAATTCACTCTGTACTATTCAAGTAGTGTCTGTAAAGTTTTGTGGGTAGTAACACATGAAGCAGATTTAGTCTTTATGTGCTGTAGTAACATTTTGAAACTGTTGAAATATGACTTCCTGTCCATTCTACAAAGTTTCATCATGATACTCTGCCGAAACAATCAGTCATCCAATTACTCATCTTCTGCCTTCTACTGATTATAACAAACCACTCTGATCTGTGATCTCTGATTCTACTGACCAGCTTTGGTCAGTTTTTCAAACATTTACATTTTATTGTTTCAAAGATAATCAGAAAATAAAGTCAGTTGTTACTAACGTCAACCAATTATTGAGCCAAAATAAAACACCAACCTCGATTCTGTGAGATAAAGACGTTTCTGCTTATTTTAACTCAAAAAGTACTTCAAATACTCAATTGCATATCCATATGGTTTTATAGCAAAGCTAAGTCTTATCATGGAGGTACTGAGATGACTTCCCTGTCTTCAGTTATAAAGAATCTGCCAAACCACGGGTTAATAATAGATTCTAGCAAGAACTTGTTGGTCAGATGTCAGTTACTATCATAGTTAGCAGCATATGTGAGCACCGAAATCTAATTATCGATTGTTAACAAGAATTATTAGAAATATTAATAGCTAATTAATTAATGTTTTCATGGCAACTGTGGTCCTCTGGGATAAAAATACACATCATTGATCTTTCTAATCCTCTGTGGCGTCCAATAAAAAGGAAACCTTTTGTCTATTTTGTCTTGTAACAGGCTATGAACAATTCTGCATCTCTTTGTAAAACTTTACACGCCAGTTTATCTATAAAGAATCTCGTATTAATTTACATGAACATCCAGGTAACGAGACCGTGATTTACTGAACATTGGCTGATAGCTAGTATGTCTACAGCCCGAAAATAAGTTTTGTTTCTAACATAACAGCTAAGGGCTGATGGTTATAAATCTTATTGAATATTACCATCTGTAAAGCACGTCTCTTAGGAGGCTGTGGTTCTGTAGCTAGCTTTATAACTTTTTGTTCAGTTTTGTTTCAAATCATAATGTTAAGGAAATAATGATTTTAGTTAATGAAACATGTGTTTTAAAGACGCTAGTATGGGTATTCAAACTTTATTTCATTTAAAGTCTGTGAGTTCCAACAGAGCTTGGTGTTATGTTACGTTCTCCAAAGCACATTATAACTGTTACACTGAAGTTTCCAACATTACTTGGAAGGTATGATTAACAAAAGACGGAGAACTTCATTTCTCTATCTTTGCAGATAACGAGAATGACTGAAATCCATAACTAAATCCTTTAAAGGCTTACTTATTCAGTCGGATAAATGCGAAGATTTCTCAGTGAAATTTGAGTGTGATGATTTCCCTGGGGAACGATCAGGTCCAGTACATTTTTTGTAATGAATGTTTGTCTGACAAAAAATAGAATAAATATAAATATGCATCCAGTTTAACAAGTTTAACCATTCCTCCGTTTACTTACTAGAACCAAACATTTTTGACCTTTAAGTCTTTGGGGTGTTATAATATGACTGTCAATCCCACTATTCGTTGGTTAAAGGGTAGCATAACAGTTGGCAGTGGGTGGTGATGACTAGCTCCCTTCCCTCTAGTACTACACTGCTAAATTAGGGACGGTTAGCGCAGATAGCCCTCGTGTAGCTTTGTGCGACATTCGAAACAAACCAAACCAAAAATATCCACTAGTATCTCAGATACGTAAGAATTCTGTGAGAATGTTTTGGTTAATTACTTTGCTATCAGGTTTGCTGCCTAATACAGCTCTGTATCTAGCTACTCTATTGAGGTGTCAACAGAGAACAAACATTTATAAAACTATTAAACAAGTGAAATAACAAAAATAACCCTATCACAAGGAAATCTCTGCCATATCCACTTTGCTGAATATAAATGAAAGGTTATTCAACTGTATTGTTAAAAGCTTTCGTTTGGCATCAGCTCAAACATCACATAAGTTCTGAGGAAAAATTTATAGACGAAGAAAATAAAATTTACTAATAACCCATAATTTAGAAAACCTTACGAAAAATAAAGTAACATTAGATAGTAATTTTTGTCTCTCTAGCTTCTCGGTTCGATAGCTTTTAGTTGGTTTTTTTTACTAGTTGCATAATAACATTTTTAAAACAGCAGTGGTACTTTACGATTTTAATTGTGTTCCAAGTTTTCTAGCTGGTTAATGTCATGTCGGGTTAAGAGCATTCAGAGTATATTATCGTAGTTTAAGTAACTCATCTCTTTAGTGTAGTTAACTTTAAATCAAATCTTTAAAAGCCTATAATTCTTGTATGATATTTTTGCTGTAATTTCAACATTAAAGGTTGAGTGTTGGGAACTTCTTTGTTCACTTCTAGATATTACATTTAGACGTTCTGCATGTATATTACAATTAGATATTCGATTACCTGTATTCTAGCTTCAAATTAATGTCAGTTTGCTTCCAATTTCCTTTCTTCTGTTGAGTTGATAGCTTAGTTTTTGAGTTTTTTTAGACAATATTTGTGTAGATCATGATGTATAAATCTATATGTTTAATTTCATCTTCACATGATTTTATTGTGGGTGGGTATACTTTTAATGATTCTCGAAGATCATAAGTTATATATTGACATAAATTATTTGTTAATGTGTCGATAGTAACTTATTACACTGCTTAGAGTAACATGTGGAAAAAACCTGAAGTAAAAAATACAGTAATTTAATATTCAATATCTAGTTAGGCCCGGCATGGCCAAGCGTGTTAAGGCTCTCTCTTTCAGCCGTGGAGGCGTTTTAATGAGACGGTCAATCCCAATATTCGTTAGTAAAAGAGTAGCTTAAGAGTTGGCGGTTAGTGGTGATGAGTAGGCTAGTCTTCTCTCTAATCTGTCACTACTAAATTTAGGAACGGCTAGCACAGATAGCCCTAGTGTAGCTTTGCACGAAATTCAAAAACAAACAAACAAACAAACTTGTTTCCTCCATTCTAGCTCAGTCGATCATAGCTTTGAACTAACAGATTATAAGTTGGACAACTAGTTAACAGCACTCCCTGCTAAATATTGACCATTGTTCTTTTAGTGCGCACATAACCGCAAAGTGCATTGTGTTGTTTGCAACATTCATTCAATTTAAAAAGAATACATTACGTATTTCTTTAATAACCTGTCAGAATGAATTATTATCACGGTTCTTGCATTATCTCTTCAAATGTCGTTTTTAACAGCGCACTAACTCCCTTATTGGAAGTATTGTTTTTGTTTATAAATTTCTAATATGGCATTTCTTGTTAGTAAAGGAATCAGAGTAAACAGGTATATCTTAGGGGAATCAGAGTAAACAGGTATATCTTAGGGAAATTAGAGTAAACAGGTAACTTTTACAGGAATCAGAGTAAACAGGTAAATCTTAGGGGAATCAGAGTAAACAGGTAAATCTTAGGGGAATCAGAGTAAACAGGTAACTTTTACAGGAATCAGAGTAAACAGGTAAATCTTAGGGGAATCAGAGTATACAGGTATATCTTAGGGGAATCAGAGTAAACAGGTATATCTTAGGGGAATCAGCGTACTCAGGTAAATCTTAGGGAAATCAGAGTAAATCTTAGGGTAAATGAAAGGGAATAAGAGTACAGTGGTAAATATTTTCCTATGTAACATGAACTTGGTGTAAAGAATTGGCAGATTAAAGTTTGGAAAGAAACAGATGTATTTATGATCTCAAAACAAAGAGGTCTCAAATGCTGGGCTTTATTGAGAACTTAAACAAAATTTTCTACTCTAGGCATCACTGACACCATGCAAGGTTCAGATTCTGGTTAGCTTAGACCATGTATTATGCTGAATATCATGACATGTAGACAGAACCCACCATACCCAGGTGGTTAATCTGAAGGTCGCGGGTCCGGATTCTCATCGTATCACACATGTCGCCCTCTCAGCCGTGTGGGCTTCATAAGGTGACAGTCAATCCCACTGCTTGATGCTAAAAGAATAGCTCAAGAGTTGGCGGTCGGTGGTGATGAGTAGCCGCCTTTTCTCTAGTCTTTCATTGCTAAATTAGGAACGGTTAGCGCAAATAGTTCTCGTGTATCTTTGCGCGAAATTCAAAACAAACTAAACCATTTATACAGGACTTCATGCCTACAAACCCCGGTAAGTAAACATATAATGAACAAGCATAACCGTATCGTGTTTGTTGTTAACGTACAAGTAAAACAAGCTAGCAGTGTTTTGCTCACAATGTGTTTTCAAACCCAACGTATGCGTTAAAAACTCTCAGATTTACCACAGCTCTAACGGGGATAATAGAACATTACCAATACTTTAATTTACAACTGAGTCAATTCTTTATAACCTGTGAATTTTTGTCTCCAAGTTATAATTTTAGTACAAGAGTTATGTTCCAGAAGGTTCTTAAATACGTGTGTGTAATAGTTAAACACCAACACCTACTGCCAAAATAACACATTTTTAATTCGTACTGTCTTATAGCTGGCGGCAAACTACATGTAAAGACACCTGGTTTCATTTTTTAAAAACATTTGTTCAAATATTAGGCATATTGTTACTACCTGTCACTTGTATTTAGGTTAGAAATTGATTTATAATGTTTGTGCTATTGATGTGCAATATTAAAAAAAAAAACGTGATCGTAGCGCCCTCTGTTACTATTTGTATATAAATAACCTGCTTACTACCTAAATTTATGCAATAAACATTGAATACGTGGAAACTAAGGTTAAGGTTGTGTTGTTTTTCTTCTTGCTAGGTTTTACCACTCGAAAACCACATCGTAACTTTCATAGTACCAAAAGAATGAACTAGGGGACGTTTATACACCAATTAAATATATTTTGTGTTTAAAATATTGTGTTTGCTAGCAGATTCAATACAATCATTCCAGATGCTGTGTAACATAGCTGTTAAAATGAAAGATCTGAGAGTCGTTGTAGGGAATGACTATTATTCCCTTATTCAGACATTATATAGTAGTGAAAAATCTGTACAAAACACGTTGGACACTGGCCGCAATCCATCAAAGGGAGAAAAATCATTTAAAAGGCCAACGGGGCGTTGTTAAATTTCATCTACGCAATTCGGGGCGTTGTTAGATTTTATTTCGAGATTCTTAATTACCATATGCTTGTCTTTTACATGAGGTGTAGCGTCATGTCACGTGCTTTTCTCGGAAACGTCGACACAGTCTTTATTTGGAATGTTCTAAAACCTGTACTTTTAGTAACTGGGAGAATCCTATTATGGTGTGGAAATGATGGAATGTTTTATCGTTTCAGGTTACACACTCATCCTAAGGTTATCTGCTAAATACGAAAGCAAAGATGAAACAGAAATTAGTTACACAATGAACAAGAGAATTCGATAATTAGAAAAGTGCAACTACTTTATTTGTTTGAGCATTTAGATTAATGGCTGCTAATTTATCAGACTGCTTCACAGACTTGTATATTAAACATATAATTAGGGTTAACTGCTGTTTTATTCAAATGCTACTTCTACTCGTACACTAAAGGTATAATAAGGGTTAACTGCTATTTTATTCAAATACTACTTCTACTCGTATACTATAGGTATAAGTAGGGTTAACTGCTGTTTTATTCAAATGCTACTTCTACTCGTATACTAAAGGTAAAATTAGGGTTAACTGCTATTTTATTCAAATGCTACTTCTTCTCGTATACTAAAGGTATAATTAGGGTTAACTGCTGTTTTATTCAAATGCTACTTCTACTCGTATACTAAAGGTATAATTAGGGTTAACTGCTGTTTTATTCAAATGCTACTTCTACTCGTATTCTAAAGGTATAATTAGGGTTAACTGTTGTTTTATTCAAATGCTACTTCTACTCGTATACTAAAGGTATAATTAGGGTTAACTGCTGTTTTATTCAAATGCTACTTCTACTCGTATACTAAAGGTATAATTAGGGTTAACTGCTGTTTTATTAAAATGCTACTTCTACTTGTATACTAAAGGTATAATTAGGGTTAACTGCTACTTTATCTAAGCGTTACTCCCACTTGTACATTAACGGAATATTTATGGTTGCTACAATTTATAATTTATCTCGAACGAGTATCTGATTTATTGTATTACATAGTTACGTATTACGATTTCAAATAGACGTAAATTTTAATTTATAAGTTTATTAACTGTTAATATTATCAAATGTATGTCATTTTTCAACAAGGTTGATAAACACTACTTACTTTTTTAACACAAATATGTTTTACTATACAAATAGTAATACAATTGATAATAATGGTTATTACAAATAATGCTTTGTATACAAGAGTGTCATAAACTTACAAACAATACTGGGTCTTGTATCTAGTCTGGAACTGAATCTTTTATCAACATTCACGGAGAGCAAATGAATTCTATGTCGATACACAGGTACACTTCTCTTGATGGTTAGCCATCTTGAAGCACTCGTACGTTTTTCACCGACGACGATATTTAATGTCCTTTTAGAAATACTGACGTCCAAAGGTAATTTGCCTGAGTTAAACGGTTTGTAAAGTACAAAATCTACACATGTTCCTGTTCAAATTCTTTAGTTTTCCGATTAATAAACGTTTATCACAATTATAGCTTCCGAGGATTATAGTATACTGAATACAGCAGACCAACAATATTGTACTGTCTCTTGACGCCTAGATTTATAAACTTTTAAGGCGAAGTCCTAGAAAGTTCAGTTGGCAAAAGTACTGGCAAGCCACGAGAGCTCACACACATCTCACATTGTTACATCGCACTCGTGAATTTTCTACAAATTTAGAGAACAGGTGGGACTTTCTCAAAATACATTTAACAATATAAGTTACTTGATTCAAACTGAAACAATCGTGAAATTAAAATAACTGTTTCACAATAAACCGTTATAGGGTTAACTGCTACATTATCCAACGATAACTCCTACTTGTATGATGCATTAAATGTATAATTGCGGTTAACTGTTAATTTATCCAGTTTACCCGCATAATTAGCAGCTACAGTTAAGGTCTATTGGAGAGATATTTGAAGTGGTAAAGTTGTAAACAAATGAATAAATGTTTCTCTACCATTATAAGCTTGATCGTTAGAACACTTGACAAGCAATCAATTTCCGTCACCGACCATACTCGTTCATTCAGCAGTGAGGACGTTATTCAGTTACGGCTAATCCCACTATTCATTGGTAAAATAGTATCTAAGAGTTAACAGCAGATAAATTAAACCTTCTCTCCAGCCTATCACTGCTAAATTAGGAACAGCTAACCCTCGTGTGGCTTTCCAAGGATATCAAACCGAACCAAACACTACCAATGCATCTAAACGTTAAGTACGATATTAAGTTTCCATTTTGTACAAAATTATATTGAAAGAAGTTATACGTGTGTGTTTTAATGAGCTCTAAGAATATCGTGTTCATATAGTTTTATGTGAAAGTGAACACTAGAATCGATGTATTTTAAACCTGGAACTTCCCAAACTGTCAGATGACTAAGCTACTTGATGTTAAAATATGAAAATTTCATATTTCTACTCTATTAGTTATTGAAGAAAAGTTTACAGGATATTAGGGTCACAGATATATACTGTATCCACACGTTTTCAGCAATTAGCTTTATTTCAATCACATGCTAAGAACTTTAATAATTGTTTTACTTGTTTCTTATATTGATACGATTTTGCTTGGAAATTGTCCACTTTAAATGGAGAAATTAAAATGTTTTTACCAGTCAGAGTACAGAGTAGTTTTGGTAGAGTATTGTTGCACTTGTTGTGCTTTAACAGACATGTAACCACAACACGAGTACGATAATACCTGGACACTTAGTAACTATAGTAACATGCATCTGTAACCTAAAAAATATAATACCTGGACACTTAGTAACTACAGTAACATGTACCTGTAACCTAAAAAATATAATACTTAGACATTTAGTAACTATAGTAACATGCATCTGTAACCTAAAAAATATAATACCTAGACATTTAGTAACTATTGTAACATACATCTGTAACCTAAAAAAGATAATACCTAGACATTTAGGAACTATTGTAACATGTATCTGTAACCTGTTTTCTGTAAAAAACAATGATACCTAGACACTCAGTAACTAGAGCAACATGCATCTGTAACCTAAAAAAGATAATACCTAGACACTTAATAACTATAGTAACATGCATCTGTAACCTAAAAAAGAAAATACCTAGACATTAGGTAATCATAGTAATATGTATCTGTAACCTAAAAAATATAATACCTAGACACTTAGTAACTATAGTAACATGCATCTGTAACCTAAAAGAGATAATATCTAGACACTTAAAAACTATAGTAACATGTATCTGTCACCTAAAAGAGATAATACCTAGACATTTGGTAACCATAGTAACATGTATCTGTAACCTGTTTTCTACACGGTGGCTTTCTGATCTAGCTGTCCCTAATATGGCCCGGCATAGCCAAGCGTGTTAAGGTGTGCGACTCGTAATCTGAGGATCGCGCGTTCGCTCCCCCCGTTGCGCAAACATGCTCGCCCTTTCAGCCGGGGGGCGTTATAATGGTACGGTCAATCCCACTTTTCGTTGCTAAAGAAGTATCCCAAAAGTTGGCGGTGGGTGGTGATGACTGGCTGCCTTCCCTCTAGTCTTACACTGCTAAATTAGGAACGGCTAGCACAAATAGCCCGCGAGTAGCTTTGTGCGAAATTCAAAAAACAAAGTGTTCCTAATTTTGCAATGAAAGATTATAGGAAAGACAGATAATCACCACCATCCACAGCCAACTCTTGGGCTACTCTTTTACCAACGAATAGTTGGGTTGACCGTCACGTTATAACACCCACACGGCTGAAAGGGCGAGCATGTTTGGCGCGACGGGGACGCGAACCCACGACCCTAAGGTTACGAGTCGCACACCTTAACCCCCTGGACAGGCCGGGCCCCTTACTTTTGCTTCAATTACATTTTTTAAAAATAATTTGGAAGATCTCAGCAATCAGACGAAAATATAACTAAATTAACAATCCGAATGTCTGGTGTTTGAGGCTCAGCAAGATATATTGTAATTAAACACAAACGTATCGATATTTATTGTAAAAGACGTCTTGGGTTTGAACAGAATTAATTTTAGCTTCTTGTAGATGCTCCGACGAAACACGCGGTTTTGACAAGCACGTGCCAGTTGAACTTATGCAAAAATATCTCTCTGTTGTTTCAGTTAATAAAATGAAATCCATTTCATGAAAGTTAAATTTTACACGTGCTTTTGACACAAAACTTAAAAACGTCGAATGTTTTTCTGTTGTGATAAAAAAAACATTTGTTTCCTTTGAATTAGTTTAATCTTTCTCTAATTGAAGTCGTTTATATATATATATATATATATACGTATTTTACAGTTGATCCCCAGATTACCTTTCGTTAGCCAAAAACAGATAACAAGAGTACATTATAAAAGTACACAGTGTTTCCTGGTTAATAAGCATTTTTAACTTAATTTCTCAAAAGCAAACCTGGTGAAAATATATTTATTTTTGATATAAATAAACTTTTAAAGTCGTGTTTTGAGTACGGAATTATTCGTAGCGGAAAATCGTACAAGGAAAGATGAGAGAAAAAAAACTTGTCATTCCGTCTTTCGTTTCTTAAAATATTTACTACAGAAAGTTCAATTGTAACTTTAATCAAAATATTCTTCACAGACGAGAACTTAGTGAAAGAAAATTAAACTATGAATAACTTAGATGAAACCTGATGTTAATGGACTACGAGTACGTCACATCGACCATGGGATAGTATACGAAAAAAATATTAATTTAGTATTTAAATAGATCTTTGAAAATGAATAATTAAAAGCTTATAATTCGTAAAGTAAAACGACAGGAACGTAAACTTATGTGAACGTTATACAGAGCATAAAACAACTAAACATTTCAGTTTTTCATTACTTAAGTTCACATTAATGTCACCCAGTTTTTAAGTCAGATATGAGGCATTTGTTATGACTTTAATCAGAAAAACAAGACGTAAAATCATACATTCTTTACTCTAATGAAAACTGATTTAGTGATATTTTTGAATTTTTCAAGTAAATAAATTTTCTCTTCAAAATTAACCGTCTGGATGTGTGTATTATTACTATATGTATTTTTTATTACAATAGCAAAAATATTCTTATATAATTTTTAAGTGTATAACTTAAACCATATTTATATAAAACAACAACCAATGCCACTCCCTTAAAAAAGACGTTTTGATTCCACGTTTTGGCTCACGCCTTTGTCAAGGGTCACAGTGTCACATAAAAACTGATAACTGAATAGCACACATATAACAATTCCTGTTGTTAAGTCATTTCTAAGTTGTGTTGTTCTTTCTAGTTATCAGATAATCTGTGTGAATTCTTGTAACTGTGGTAACACATCTCGGAATTAACATTTGATATTTTTGTAAGTAACAGAGGTTTGTTTCAGAGTGAAGGAACTCTTCAAGCAAAAACAAAATATTCATATGATTGTGGTGAACTTTGTTTTATTTTGACAAAATTCAAGCTAGACGTTTAATTTATGGGACATTTAAAGACAATGTGATGTTTGGAATGATTCTACAAAACGAAATTGAGTTAATTTGTGATCACGAGAAACGTTGTTCTTTTTTTTGTTTGGTAAAAATTGAATTAGATAGTGAATGCTACACTAAATGAGAGGAGTGGCTATTTTTTGTAGATATTTCGATTTTGATTTCAGGTTTTAAAATAATTTCCTTTCTGATAAAAACGATGCTATATTGTACACAGTAGCTTGCTGGCTTGGATGTTACAGTTATTCTACTTATATATTAAAAGCACTTGTGATAAACTTCTGTCAAGTTCTTATGCTGAAGCAAAGACAAGGACACTTATTTGGCATGGCCAAGTGCGTTAAGGCGTGCGACTCATAATCCGAGGGTCGCTAGTTCGCATCCCGATCGCGCCAAACATGCTCGCCCTTTCAGTCGTTGGGGCGTTATAATTTTACGGTCAATCCCACTATTCGTTGGTAAAAGAGTAGCCCAAGAGTTGGCGGTGGGTGGTGATGACTAGCTGCCTTCTCTCTAGTCTTACACTGCTAATTAGGGACGGCTAACACAGATAGTCCTCGAGTAGCTTTGTGCGAAATTCAAAAACAAACACGTGGGGATAAACACATAACTTAAACGTTGCCTTTACACAGATCTGTTTTGATATCCATAATGAGCGAGTTTAAAGGAATCTAAACGTACCCAGTGGGGCCTAACGTAATTCAGGTTTACAATGCTTTCAGTTGTGCTTTATAAAAAATTTAAATCGTGGTTTTCGTACTTGTCCAAAATTGCGTTTCTTGTTCTTTTCATTTGGTAGATACATTTGAATTACTTGTTCAGTGAAACTTATCATTATGTATGCACAGCTGTTAATAATATTTCCTGCTATGCAAATATCTTAAGAATATTATATTTGTATTTCTGCTTAGGCTTAGCATGGCTTGGTAATTACGGCGCTGTTTCTTGACTTGGAAAGGATCGAAGCTTTAGGCTAAACATGAGGGCGTAATAATGCGACATTCACAGAGTAGTTAAAAAATTGACCGGTAGGGACAACTAGCGCAGATTGGCCGTGGGTACTACCGAGAAAATATTTTCTGGTATTTTTCTTTGTTTTAGTACAGGGCTGCATAATTTGACTGTGTGCGCCCTCTGCAAAACGGAGAATCGAACCCATATTTTATTGCTGTAAGTTTGTAAATTTATTGGAGCCCCCTAGATAAGAGATGGAAGACGTTCTGGTCGTACAATAACTTTATTCTTAAACAAATCCCTTATTAGAAGTTAACAAAACATAGAAAAACTAGACTTAAACAATTTACTGGAAGTCAGTTAAGTCAAGAGTAATTTGTTACATGAAATAGAATAGCAGGAAAATTTGATATATCGGCTATGACACGTAAGAATTGATACTAAAATTGTACTGTGTTTTTCTTAATCTTGTTTGAGTTTAAATTGTTTGATTGTTTTGAATTTCGCGCAAAGCTACTCGAGGGCTATCTGCACTAACCGTCCCTAATTTTTGCAGTGTAAGACTAGAGGGAAGGCAGCTAGACATCACCACCCACCGCCAACTCTTGGGCTACTCTTTTACCAACGAAGAGTAGGATTGACCGTCACATTATACGCCCCCACTGCTGGGAGAGCGAGCATATTTGGTGCGATCGAGATTCGAACTCGCGACCCTCGGATTACGAGTCGAACGCCTTAACACGCTTGACCAACGTGTTTAAATCAGTGACCGACACTAAGCAAGCAAATGATTACGTTTGCTTTGAATTTCGCGCCAAGTATTTGTGCTAATTTTCTGTTCTTGTTGTTGTTTTGAATCAAGTACAAAGCAATACAATGAACTTTGTGTGCTCTGCCTACCACTGGTATCGAAACCCGGATTTTTAACGTTGTAAGTCCTCAAACTGTCACTGTGGGACGCTAAATTTCTACCGAAAAGTATGTTTCAAATTCGTACATTTGATGTACGCAAACGTTTGTTTCTGCTGAATACCAACCTTAAGTATGAAGAAAAATTATTTTTTGTGAAAATATTTCGTGAATCTGAGCAGCTTTCATTTCAACATTCTTTTCATTAGTGTAATCTGGGGAAAAAAATAAAAATATTTTCCATAAATATATATAACACTCAATTAAAGTTATAAGTTCAATATGTGTGATGAAATTGTTGGTTCTGGTTTCAGTTTACGCAAAGCTATTTGAGGGTTAGCTGTGCCAGCCGTCTCCAATTTAGCAACATCCACCGCCAACCCATGGGCTACTCTTTTACCAATGAATAGTGGTATTGGTCTTCACATTATAACGCTCTCACGAGTGAAGCATATTTGACGACTATGGTTGCAACATGATACCCACAGATTGCAAGTCACTTCCAAGCCATCAGACCATGCCTGAAAATAATTTGATTAAGAAACACACATGAAATATGAACACAATTTTGTCTGTGATGTTTACATGCACATCTGTTTTAGAGCAAAGACACTTGAGCTATCTGCAATAGTCACCGCTGGGAACCGAACCCTGGATTTTAGAGTTGTAAATTCATGGACTTACTGCTGTCTTACTGAGGAACGTTTATACAATGATAAAGTAATATTATCGGTGCCAACAGCGCTTTGAAACAAATCGATTTTATTAGAAATGAAACGCACTTCTAAAATATTATAATTTATTTCAAAATATTCAAACTATATACGTGAAGTTCTGGATGTGTTGGTGGCAAATACTAAACAAATAGTTATATGTTTAGGTTTCTATCGTCAGATTGTTTCTTAACTGCAATTAAAAAAACAACAATAAATAAATGTGTCAAATCCGGAGTGCATGCATTTGTACTGTAAGCTTCGTAAAAGATGAAATAATTTTAAATCTGGCTTTGACTTCAGACAACCTGGATAAGAAATATAATTTCCAAACACAAAAGAGAGCAAAATATAAATGACGAAAATGTGTAACTGATAAGCGCAGATAAAAGAATAAATTCCACACTGTGCTAAACTTAAGAGTACATTAATATGTACAGCACGAACTATCGCTGGGTTGAACTTGGTGAAATCGCTGTATATTCTGGAAATTGGATTGACTTAGCGTTTTATATATACAGAATAAATTAAGTGTTAGATCTTTCTCGAAAACTCGTCGAGCGAACTTATCTTTTATTTTGAGCTTTTCTGACGAGAATACAAACGCAACAATTGTGTTTTTTTTGTTTTGATAAACCGACAGGAACCTCGTCAGGCCCCCCGAAACAAAACAAAACAACTCGAGGGTCCAGATTTTTTTTTCTCTTTTCTTCTGGACGTCAAGATTAAGATCAAAGAATTATAAGTGAATAACTAAAGTGAGCATTATGTCAGATTATAACATTCTCAATTTGAGCCGTTTGTTGATTTCGTTAAGCCTTTTTTTAAAAAAGAGAAATATTCGGGTTTAACGTGGCGTAATAACAATTAGCTTCCAAATCAGCTTCGATTGGTATAAACTCCTATAATAGTCTGTAAAATAATTTAAATAGAAATAGTGATTAAAAAAAAATAACAGGGAAGCCGCAACATTAGTTTAAGAGATTAATCTGTGATTTTCAATAGCTGTATACACACACATATACATTTACGCGAAATGTTTTGTTTTTAATTGCTAAATGAGTCATTGTGTTGGTTTTTCATTTGTAAGCCTATAAAATTTAAAATATTTTATTTTTATATTTCTGTTATTATTCAAAATCCTGTATAATAGAAGACATTATCCTTACATATTTTGCAGCACGTAATGTCTTGCTATATTTTGAAATTTAGTCATTGGCTTACAAAGTAATAAACACATCTCTCGAATCTCTGTTGCATTTCACACAGAAGCTAATTTCAATTTGCCATTACTTAATATTACTTTAACTATCAATATTTGAATAACTGTATTCAGCGAAGTTTAAATCTCGTTGCAGTAACAAGAGGCAACCAGCACATTGGGAAATTGAGCGTGTTATAAAAGTGACAGTCAAATCCCACTATTCGATTAGAATAGCTCAATGAATAGCATCACTGCCAGCCGTCTCAGATAACCCATATGTAGCACATCTGAAACAAACAAAACCAAAATTATCACACAAGTATTGTGCTTAGAAATGGTTTAGACTTATTTTAACTATCATAACTTGTTATTAATATAACCACATGTTTCTCAATTAAACCTGCCTCGAAAAACCTAAACTTTCAAATATATCAAAGATTATAGAACACTTACATTTTATATTATTATTGATATCAGACATGCTGCTATTTAAGTTTTACATTGTCGTACCTATAAGTTATTTACTATTCTTACACAAATAGAAACTCCAGTTAAAGGCGATGAGTCTTCAAAGGTTAATTCTGTTAAAAATCTTCATATTTTGTGAACAACTGTTACATAGATTTGAGTAACATATATGATGGCATCATTCTTCATGTAAAAATAATATAATGTAATGGAAAATACACTGATATATTTATTACTTGTTTTCATACAAGATATATTCCAGAGCAATTTTCAACTTAGCCACATCTTTTGAAACAAGGTCAACAGATTACTAAAATGCGTTCATACGCTAAGTTTTCATTCCGAAACGTCCCAAAATTTATATTCAACTTAGAAACATCTTTTATCACCAGGTATACATGTTAAGACACATTAATAACGTTTCACTTTAAAACGTCTGGCTCAGACTTTCATCTCCAGGTCTACACGTTGTTAAAACACGTTATTAACTTTTCATTTTAAAACGTCTGGCTCAGATTTTCATCTCCAGATCTACACGTTGTTAAAACACATTAACAACTTTTCATTTTAAAACGTCTGGCTCAGACTTTCATCAAGGTCTGAGATCACTAGATAGTTAGAGAGCTTAACTTGTAGTCTGGGTTTTGGTCCTTTTTCCTCCAAACGTGCTCGCCCTTTCAGCTCTGTTCATTAAAACATCTTGGTTTTATCATCAAAAGTAGTCAGATATCTTGAATGTCTAAACATAGAAATAATAAAGTAGCTTTTTAACGCTACCTGTTGGTTGTTGCACGAATTGAATAATTGTTCAACGTACCCACAGCCCAATTTCCATATGCATACGAGTCGAATATATTAGCTGGAAAACTTAATATGGAGAAGCTAAGCAAACCTTAGAAAGAGATGCGCTTTAGAGCACACTGTATTATACGTTCTCGAGACAGAAAAAATACTTAAATTTCCTGAAACTAATGTTCTAAAAATCCCGAAATTCAATGTTTCTCTCGTGAGATTTTTTGAAGCATGTCTGCCTCTAGTTAAAACAAGGAAGTAAAAATAAGACAACTCGATATAAAAAGATGAAAATATTCAGAGCACATACATTGGATATCCTGATTACCAACACTTAGGACTTGTTTTTTGGTTTTTTTTTCATTCCAGTGGTATATTTATTTCATTAAAATGGACCAACATGACAAGGTTGTTTGGGCGCTCAACTCGTAATATGGGGATCGCAGGTTCGTATCCCCCTTTACACCACCCACTGTCAAATCTTTGTGTACTTTTTTCACAAACGAATACTTGGATTAAACGACACTTTATAACGTCCCTACGGCGGAAAGGGCGAGTATGTTAGTGTAGATTTGAAGAACAAAGTGAATACGATTCTGTTATGAAACAACACTTTATCATTGCAGTGTCTCATTTTTTAAATATTTAATTAACACGTAATCCTTTTAATCTTTCAACAGAAAAAAACGACACTTTTATAAATTTTGATTGAAAGTAAAGTGACAAATATATATATATAATGTATGTAGTTCTAGAATATTAGTGTTTAATATTTAATTCAGTCTGAGTTACTATATATATCATATTTTGCAACTAAAACGGCCCGGCATGGCGAAGCGTGTTAAGGCGTTCGACTCCTTATCCGACAGTCACGGGTTCGAATCCCGGTCGCGCCAAACATGCTCGCCCTCCCAGCCTTGGGGCTTTATAATGTGACGGTCAATCCCACTATTCGTTGGTAAAAGAGTAGCCCAAGAGTTGGCAGTGGGTGATGGTGACTAGCTGCCTTCCCTCTAGTCTTACACTGCTAAATTAGGGACGGCTAGCACAGATAGCCCTCGAGTAGCTTTGTGAGAAATTTAGAAACAAACAAACAAACCTTTTTGACAAGTAGAAATAGTAAATACTAAATACCTAAAAGACAAAATAGTTTTTGACGAATAAGGCAGATTCTGATGAATCAGGTAGTTAGTAATGAATAGATTAGAACAAGTGTTGAAGCTCGTCCTTTCCTAACATAGCAATCAGTCGTCCATTAACGTATGTTTACGACGTTTGTTTCTACTACAGGATTACTTAGGTCTACAATGTTCAGATTACACTCGGACCATCAGACACCTTCTTGACTTAAAATATATGAAAAATATGATGAGAACAGGGTTTCCAAAACAGCAAGTCTTCGTTCCCACCTTGGTGAAACGTTATGATAGGATAATCTCAGAAACTGTAGTTTTCTTCCCACCTTGGTGAAATGTTATGATAGGATAATCTCAGAAACTGTATTTCTCTTCCCACCTTGATGAAACGTTATGATAGGATAATCTCAGAAACTGTAGTTTTCTTCCCACCTTAGTGAAACGATATTATAGGATAATCTCAGAAACTGTAGTTTTCTTCCCACCTTAGTGAAACCTTATGATAGGATAATCTCAGAAACTGTAGTTTTCTTCCCACCTTAGTGAAACGTTATGATAGGATAATCTCAGAAACTGTAGTTTTCTTCCCACCTTAGTGAAACGTTATGATAGGATAATCTCAGAAACTGTAGTTTTCTTCCTACCTTAATGAAACGTATATTTTCTTAATGGTATTTTTTCTCAAATTTAGTTTTGTTGTAAACATTTTGTTGGTACACAAAAGTAACGCTACCTTGAAGATAATTGGTTAATTAATTTTTCTTTTGAATAAACAATAAATATTTGGATTATACGGTATGAAAAAGTCCATTGTCTTACACTCTGAACGTCACAGGAATGCTTTAATAACATAACTAAAGGGCTAAATAGTTTGTTGTGATCAAAATATAATTGTAATGATAACTATATCATAGTGTTTTAACTCTATATGCATTTTTTGTGAGCAATACTAGGTTTTGGGAAGAAAACAACAACATGGGATTTTTGTTCATAGTTTCCTTATCAAAATTTGTGGCAAAGGGTACACACAGGGCTATCAGTGTATTTCTGATAATGAACTGGTATACAAGAGAGAGATGATTGACAGTAGACAACCTTCATGGTCAAATATTAAGTCACACATGTCTGGACCGAGTAGCGAAGAGGGCCACTACATTAGGGTACGTCCGTGGACCAAGGGATGTTTTTTCTCAGCAGTTTTATGCAAACAATACACAGTCAATGAAAGGCTGACCGCTAAGCCTGTTCGGCTTCACGTGACATTTATCTGATTGTGTTGATTAACAAGTGGAAAGATCAAAGCTAAACAGAACGTAATCTGTAATTGATTGATTCGACAGCCGAGACAGAACTGGAGATATGTTAAAACTTTCCCAGAAAAGAAACGTGAGATTCAGTATCATGACCTGTTTACTCGCCGACTTTTTAATAATATAATAAGTTCTGAAAATATGAAACGTAAATACAAATATGACTTTTTAAAGGAAAACTGTGCTTCTTTTTACCGTGTTTTAATATATGTTTCCGTTCATCATTTACCGTTGTTTCCTTTCGCATAATATTAATGAAAGTTATTTTCTATCATATATTTCAAGTAAACTATTCACTTATGTCATATATAACTTATATATGACTATTTTGTTCTGTCACATACCTTAAATAAATTGTTTCTATCTCTCTTTTACCTTAAGTAAACTTTTTCTATCTCTTGTATATCTTAAATAAATTGATTTTATCTCTCTTATACTTTAAGTAAGTTATTTCTATATCTCTTATACCTTATTAAACTGTTTCTATCTCTCCTATACCTCAAGTAAGCTGTTTCCTTATTTCATATTTTTTAACTACCTGTTTATTTCTGTCATATTCCTTAAGCAAATTGTTTTCTTCTGTCATATACCTCAAGCAAACTGTTTCTATTGTCATATGCCTTAGCTGTTTCTTTCTGACATATACCTTACGTAAACTGTTTCTTTCTGACATATTCCTTACGTAAACTGTTTCTTTCTGTCATATACATGACATTATCACTGCCACATTGTATAGTTTTGAGTGAAAGTGTCATAAACAAGCACATATTTCTCCATATTGTGAGATGATATGTGTTTTCATCCTATAGTAGTCTTCTCTTTGCTGCATAGTGACGAGAACAAAATAACTTATTATTTCATGGATAATATTCTGGGGCCCTCTAGTGGCACAGTGGTACATCTGCGGACTTCGGGTGGGTGTAGCACAGATAGCCCATTGTGTAGTTTTGTACTTGATTCTAAACAAACACAGTATTCTGGGATATGATCTTCAATTACTAGAATCCGGATTACATCTCCGGTTCAGTTCGTCATCAACTCACCTAAACCTCATTACGATGTAACTGATGTGCGGATCATCATTTACCGTATACTGTAATAAAATCAGTGGTGTCAGTTTTTACTGAGGTAATAACTCCTTCCTGAGACAGTAAATTTGTAAAGTACAGAAATCACTCATTTTGTACGTGTTTGATCACCTTAGACAAAATAAATTAAGTTAACTTGATTACAGTGCTTCGGTATTGCGATCACGTTTTTCATTAAATATATGAAGTTATTTTGTAAGACCTGTTACGAACAGGCCTTCTTAATGTGACATGTTGTGAGAGATAAATACGACCCTAAGATGCAGCAGAAGACAGTTCTGAGAAGTCAAAGTGAAAAATATCTAAGGGTATGTCAGATCCTGTTTTTGGCCAGAGCTTTTATGGTGACCAAAAGCGCCATACGCTTTCTCGTGCAGACTTCGTGAAAGCAGGTAATCAAGCGAGTAATGCACTCGATTACTTCGGAGGATGTTAATGGATTTTTTTTTGGTGAAACATACCATAAAAATGTTTCATTTCATGTTCTTTAGACATTACTTCATCTGAACTGACTAAACAGATTTCTAATGTAAAGCATTATAACAGAACATTTTTTTCGATTGCCATGTAATGATTCGAAAATATAATTCATGGCTCATTTGACAGAATAACTAAAAAAAAAAGAGTTTACTATTTTTAACAGAATACTTCTAGATAAAGTCCAGTTGTTCTGTACGTTTGATGTACAATTGAGGTTCTGTCTTCTTTCAGCTAAAATCAGGGGTTCGATTCCCCTCGGTGGGCTGAGCAGATAGCCCTGTGTGGCTTTGCTATAAGAAAAACACAAAACACACACACACTCTTCTTTCAAAAATCAGACAAAAATAATAACACTCCTGTTTCTTTCAACCTATTTTACATCCATAATCTTAGTTTTAAGATTATTTGTGTACTATGAATGTTTATCACATCCATTATCTTAGTTTTAAGATTATTTGTGTACTATGAATGTTTATGAACCTGCAGCTGTTTTCTCGACAAATGAAGATTTATTTATACCGACAAGCATATTTTTTATTGATTCGAAGACGAACATTACTGGAAAATCATAACTATATTTAAATACTTCACAGAGGAAACGCTGGCTGCGCAGAAGCATCCAAATGATGGAATGTTAAACAGATCGTATCTCTTTGTTAAGCGAAGTGTCAAATGAAACTCATATATCTTTATCTACTTCCTTTAACAAATTGCAGGTCTGTTCGTTACTGGCACGTGTTCATTGGTCCATCCTTATTTCTGTTTGTTTGTTTTGGAATTTCGCACAAAGCTACTCGAGGGCTATCTGTGCTAGCCGTCCCTAATTTAGCAGTGTAAAACTAGAGGGAAAGCAGCTAGTCATCACCACCCACTGCCAACTCTTGGGCTACTCTTTTACCAACGAATAGTGGGATTGACCGTCACGTTGTAACGCCCCCACGGTTGGGATGGCGAGCATGTTTGGCGCGACTCGGACCCTCAGATTACGAAGCGCACGCCTTAACGCGCTAGGCCATGCCGGGCCGCCCTATTTCTGTATACTGTATGTTAAACACTGTCTCCCTAACTTCTGACACTTTACTTATACTAATGAAAGACCTATATTTAGTTATTATAAAATAATACTGTAATTTCTTTATGATTTACAACGTTTAGTGGCTGGTTTGTCGCAATGAGATTATGTTAATTTATGAGAATTATGTACGGTGTGAAGTCTTATTATTTGTAGTTTTGATGTAAAATATCTTGAACAGGTCTTAAGCCGTTGTATTAAAATGTTTTGTTATTATGTTAATATTAGAATAATAATAAAATATATATACATGTAAAAACGACTGGTTTGGGTTGAGAACATTTTTTATGTAGAGGAGCAAACAACGTTTCGACTTTCTTCGGTCATCGTCAGGGTCACAAAGAAAGAAAGAGGTAACTGACCGATAGCTGACCATATGTTTGAAGGCGGTTGTGTAATTGAGTGTAGGAATGTAGAGGGCGTACTTAGATGTTGAATTATATTCATTAATATAGGTATAAAGGTGTTCCTTTGTATTGGTTTATTTTGGGCTTAAGTTGTTGTATAAGTTAGGCTTATTTAATTTTGTGTTTTTTTTACCTTTGTTTCTTTATTTAGTATTCGGTCAGTTTACATTTAGTATTTTTACATATATATTTTTCTCTGCAATTGGGGTTACTCGTCATCACCAATGAAAAAAAATTACTCCTTCTACCGTAGAGAAAGACCGTTTTTCTACCTAATTTGTTAAGGTAACGTTGGATGTGGCCTACTTAGTTAGCTCTGTGACACTGTCACGTAAAACTATACGAGGGCTATCCGTATTAAAAGTTCTAAATTAACCATTTTAGAAAGAAGAAAGAAGGCAGTTAGTTAACACTGCTTATTAACACATCTTTGGCTACGTCTTCACCAAACAAAGAACTGGCCCTATATTTATAATGCACTCACGGTGACAGGGGTTCGAATTGAGCACCTTAACCACCAGTTCTGTTTAGTAACTATATAACAGTTTTACATGGTATAAGCCATGAAACTTTATACCAACAGTAAATCAGTAAACAGTTCAGTTAACTACTGAACCGTGGCCATCTTAACCACTTCTTTAACAACGTTTTATTTAAAATACAAATGATAGCGATGCTAATATTATACTATCTACATTCAGTTTTGAGTTTTTTTAGATACCAGAGTTTAGGTTTGGAATATATATTTTAACTGTTCAACTATTTATCTTTAAAATATCAGTAATAAGACAGACCAGGTATCCGAAACTACCTTCGACAATCTGGTTTGGGTGAGAGGTTCTGGTTATGGTTTTGTTTGCTTGTTTGTTTTGAATTAAACACAAACCTACACAATGGGCTATCTGTGCTCTGCCCACCACGGATATCGAAACCTGGTTTCTTTCAATCTGAGTTCGCAAACATATCGCTGTGTCACTGGGGAGGCGGAAAACATCTTATTGTCGTCCCTAACAATTTTTGATCATTTTTAACTTCTACTTTGTAATGAAGAAACACAGAGAAAGACAACCAATTATTCATGTGGTAAGACAACCAATAATTCATATGGTAAGACAATCAATGATTCATAAGGTAAGACAACTGATGATTCATATGATAAGACAACCAATGATTCATATGGTTGTTCATATATTCCTGACAAGGCATACACTTTTTATAGACTGCCTAAATAATTGGATACAATGACATGACAACACTCAAAACTAAGACAATTTCTTACTAACAGATGGTTACCGTGCCTTCAGTCGTCATTAATAAAACTTTTGTTGTTGTTGTGGAACTTAGAAAACACTTTCGTTGTTTTATATACTTGATTATGTCGGTTTTCAGATTCAAACTTCATTGGGAGCTCAAAATTTCATCATTTTGATCATCTGATGTCCCATGAATGGTACATAGTTAGAATAGTAAAAGTATTGTGATCATCTGATGTCCTATGAATGGTACATAGTTAGAATAGTAAAAGTATTGTGATCATCTGATGTCCCATGAATGGTACATAGTTAGAATGGTAAAAGTATTGTGATCATCTGATGTCCCATGAATGGTACATAGTTAGAATGGTAAAAGTATTGTGATCATCTGATGTCCCATGAATGGTACATAGTTAGAATAGTAAAAGTATTGTGATCATCTGATGTCCCATGAATGGTACATAGTTAGAATAGTAAAAGTATTGTGATCATCTGATGTCCCATGAATGGTACATAGTTAGAATAGTAAAAGTATTGTGACGGTGGTGTACAGTTTAATTACATATACGAGAAAAAAAGATAGTTAATATATTTAGTTGCTTTAAATTACTTTAATATTCCTTACCAAAAAATTAAACTACTCTTTGTAAGCGTGATAAAATGAAAACATCTATTGGAACCAACCTAAAATACATTGACAGACAGTTTCTTCTAACTAGATTATTAGAACGTCTAATAAGAACGTCTTATAAGAACTAATGCAATAGAGAGATATAGCGATGAGAGGATATATATTTAGTATATTTTTGGTTTAAGGCGAAATCTCTATCTTTTTCATGAACTAATGCAATAGAGAGATATAGCGATGAGAGGATATATATTTAGTATATTTTTGGTTTAAGGCGAAATCTCTATCTTTTTCATGACCTGGTTGGCTCTTCTTGTAGACTTTTTCCGATATTTATACTGTCACCTGGTGAGACTAGGCAGAACTAAAAAGGACAAACAAGTTAGCTTTCACTTTATTCACGAAAATAATAAAATCTCCACAAGGTGATGCTTAAGACAACAACCAGAGGTAGTATTTCCACCGAGAAAATGAATGCTGTGGTTTCCAAGGAGAAACCTCGCACCCAAAAGAAATATAAAAACAAACAAAAAAGTCATTATGGCTTAGCCATGCCTACTTGTTACGTTAAGATTATAATAAACAAGGTTTCCAAATTGACAAAGGTTCGGAAATTCTCTGTTTGCCCCCCGCTAGTATAATGGTAAGTCTACAAATTTACAATGCCAAAATCAGGGGTTCGAATCCCCTTGGTGGGCCCGATGTAGCTTTGCTATAAGAAAAACAGAAATAGATTCTCTGTTGGTTTTATCAGAAAAAGATAATAATAGAAAACATAATTACTGCATCCTCCCTTTATCACGTGCTTGACATATCCGTCTATAATCTTTGGATCTTTTTGTCTTAATTATAAAGCATGGTCTCGGCAGTCAGTTCTATGGCCTACTGTAACTTTGTCAAGATACCTGAAGTAAACACACACATGTATAGTAGATGTGGATTTTAAAAATATTTAAGACACAAAAATTAAAGTTTTTGACACACGTGTAACCTATCTCCGTTATGTATATTTGACGTGTGGTGTCAGATTACCCTAAGCTAAATGATTGTGGCGAGTAACAAAAAAAAATGTTTTGTGTTCGTAGAAAACATAATTATTGGATATCATAAAATGTCATCGATATATCTCAGGAAGACCTAAACAGAACTAAACTGTATTCTGAATAGAGCGAAAGGTTGGCCTGAGAACTTTACTTACTATTAGCCGGAGTCGACACAGAAACCACGTTTTAAAAGAGAATTATATCATCTTCTGCTTGTTTCCGTTTTGTTGTAAAACCGTATAGAATGTATTTGGTGACCCATTCTGTTTCAGGAATGTGGAACGTTTCAACCAAACCACACCAGGTCAATGAATCCGCTCAGTAACCATATACGTAAAAAAAGCCAATAGAAAACAAGTAAATATCGAATTTCTGAACTCGGACAAACAAGCTTTTAAATAATGAAAATTACCCTCAAACATGGGATCTACCACTTCACTGACCAATGAAAGTTTGTTCGTTCACTTCAAGTAATGGTAAGAGATCTCTGACGAGAGCGGAAAGATACCAAATATCCACATCTAAAATTTCAACGTAAGTGATACTATGACCAAAAGGAACGGAGAATGAAATATAAAATAACTCATCAAGTAACAAGTTTTATATTTGTATATTAAGCACACGAAGTTGGTTATCCGCCATATGGAAACGAACCTCTCGAATTTTTGAACCGGAAGCTATAATACGTAGACTAATTATGTCTAACTTACAGTTTTATGATTTCCGCTTGATATGGAATGCAGTTTACTATGTTTCTCCACCAGCCCATACTTTGTAGGATATAGTCTGGAAGATATGTGTGGTTTAACTTACGTTAATGAGTGCACTCAAACCTCGACTCAAAGACTTACGTTAAAACAGAATATATCATTCTAAGTTTTGGTCTTTTGAATGAAAGATTAGGAAGATTCATGTGTTTAAATTACCAGCAGAATTGAGGGTTTTGTCTAATGTTAGCCCCGACATTGTACGTTATGTTACATTGTTGGTTTTCCGAACCGTACTTTGCAAAATTGCATTTGGGTTAACTGAAACCTATATTTAGACAACACATTCTTACAATAAAATAAAACTACTCTGATAGCTGACAAACACCTACATGAATCTAACTTAAATTTACATGAATTCCAACTGACAGCACAAACTGAAAAGGACGAAACGTCACGACACGCGTTTCACTCATCGAAACGTTTGTACAGTAGCGTTTGAATTAAAGAAATGAGTACTGAAGTTTTAATTAACACATTGTTTGTTTGTTTAGAATTTAAGACCAAAGTTACACAATGGGCTATCTGTGTTCTGTCCGTCACAGGTATCGAAACCTGGTTTTTAACGGTGCGAGTCTGCAGCGTGCCGTTGCGCCATTAGGGGGGGGCATAATTAATACGATGCGCTACTTTTTATTGAAAGAATAAATTTTACACTCCAATAAAAATGATTGGCTACTTATTTTTACGTCCAAATGTTGTTGAAATATTGGCCATTCATGTTCACGCAAATGACCACAGCAAAGATCGCAAAAATGTTAACGTTAAACCACTAAATTACTGGTTAGACATCCGTGCAGCAAGCAACGTAGACATCCGTGCAGCAAGCAACGTAAAAACGATAAGTAATTACAGAAATTATAACGTACAGTTTTTCGGAAGGTACTTCAGTTGCCATCAATTATCAAATAATATTAATGTAATTAACGTTGTCTTGTAATTATTAATTACAAGCCTCTTATATCCATAATGATTGTTTGAGTGATTAATTTCGATAGAAACTGGAAATTAATTAACTCTGATTTATATTTAAAGAAAAAATTAATAATTTACGTAATTTCTGACATAAAACTGAGGAATTGGAACAAATGAATGGGGGAACGTTAGCCCAATTTAAAGCAGGCTAAATAATATTATGATTACTCTGATGTATTTTCATGCTGAAGACGTGGCATTAATAAACTAAATATAAAGTCCCTTATTTCATACACTCAACTGTTTCACATTTACTTCGCTACCCAGTTTTTCTGACGGATCACAAAGAACCAGTAAGAGGGTGCTCGTATTTTATACACGCTCAAATTATGGTTGTCAGTTTCTGAACACGGTGGTTCCAACATGTCACAGAACCTACCAAGAGAAAGGTCCACGTGTAATCTTCAGAACAACGTTCCAGTTATCATCTGGAAGGGCTTATTAAAGAAAACAACAACAACAAACTTCCACAATGTTCAGAAATTTCAAGAGTTATAGAGAGAGATGTGAAAATAATCATGGTAGCTGAATAGCGAATTAAGTTCTTAATATAATTAAGATTACCGGTTTGTTTTTCCACTTTCTTTCCTTAGCTAATCTCCTAGTCTAACTATACAAATAGATAACCGTCACCATACAATACAGATTATACCTTTGTTGTGCCTAACTTATTTTATTACATGACATAAATATCTTAGATAATGGGCTTACGTTGTCAGTGTATTCAAACTTTGTTTGTTTTTTGATAACCATCCAATAATAGCATATTCGAAGGTCTTGGTTACAAATGATAAAACCCCATAACCCAAGGGCCCGGCATGGCCAAGCGCGTTAAGGCGTGCGACTCGTAATCCGAGGGTCGCGGGTTCGCATCCTCGTCGTGCCAAACGTGCTCGCCCTTCAGCCGTGGGGGCGTTATAATGTGACGGTCAATAGCACTATTCGTTGGTAAAAGAGTAGCCCAAGAGTCGGCGGTGGGTGGTGATGACTACCTGTCTTCTCTCTCGTCTTTCACAGCTACATTAGGGACGGCTAGCATAGATAGCCCTCGTGTAGCTTTGTGCGAAATTCAAAAACAAACAAACAAACCTGACCCAAGTGCTTTCAAAAAGTGTAATGATTTCTTCAGGAAAAACACTGAGAAAAGTTGAGTGACGTAATGAAGGTCATCCGGTCTTCCACGAAATATTTAATATATTTTTTTCACGTGTTAGAAAATTAATAGGTTTTTACATCAAATAACTCAGTGAATCAGTTTTGCTTACCTTTGCTTGCTTGCTTTTGGTCTAGTGATGAAACGGAAAATATGTGTCCGCAAATCAACTTTCTATAGCCAATGAAAGATTCCTTACTCCAGCAAAGGCAAACACATTTCCAAGTAAAACACAAAGTTGTTTATTATGGGCAGTAAAATGTTTTTTCTACGATCGCGATACCACAGTTATCAAATACAAACACAACCACTTTTTTTCTCAAAACCTTTTGAATGTGTGGCAAATCTAGGAAGTCAGTCACCCAGTCAGTAGCGAGAAGATATTTTACCGATAATTTTTATCACAGACCCTTTTTTTTTAAAATTTCACGCAAAGCTACACGGAGGTTATCTGCGCTAGCCGTCCCTAATTTAGCAGTGTAAGACTAGAGGAAAAGTAGCTAGTCATCACCACCCACCGCCAACTCTTGGGCTACTCTTTTACCAGCGAATAGTGGTAATGACTGGCACATATAACGCCCCCATGGCTGAAAGGGCGAGCATGTTTGATGCAACGGGTATTCGAACCTCCGACCCTCAGATTACGAGTCGAGTGCCTTAACCTACCTGGCCATGCCGGGCCTACTCATTTCAGAATTGTATGCACATGTAAACGTACCACTAACTTCTGGGGCTAGTTTTATCCTTCCACAAAATATTTATTAGTTTGAGGTAACTTAGTATTAATGTTATCATATGAATTGCGAATACTTATTTTATGGTTATCAAATAATTTAGGTATAAATGGATTATTCATTATTTATTAAATTTGTAACCACGTATTATTCTCCAGGATTAAGACGTTCTATATTAGGATTATTTATTATTTCAGTTATTTAGTAATTATTACCTTTCATGTTCTATTTACGTGATTTATGTTTTACTAGCTTCACGGTCTTACAATGTGTTACACTTATGTTCGTAAGTATCCATTTGACGCAAACGTTATTCAAACTTAAGGACATAATTTGTTTATTATATATATAGAGGTTATTATTGTGATGAAATATTATGGCTCATTTCCTGGATGTTTGAGGTTAAAAGAAAGGTCGATATTTTCGTTATTGTTTTGACGGTGAAATTAAAAAATTCAGTTTATATCATTCTTCTCAGTTATCACTATTTTTAATTATTTTCATCAACAGTTTGTTTACAAGTCAACTGGGATATATAAGGAGTGTAATAGTCTATAAATAAATGTTATCAAATTTTATACATTTTCAATAATACACGTCGAAATAATATTTCGACGTTAACTCTATTTTTACTTAAATTTAAACATTGTTAATTTGTTTTGTGATAAATGTAGTCCGTTTAGTTTTATACTTAGTTTGTTTGTTTCTGGAATTTCGCACAAAGCAACTCGAGGGCTATCTGTGCTAGCTGCCCCTAATTTAGCAGTGTAAGACTAGAGGGAAGGCAACTAGTCATCACCACCCACCGCCAACTTTCGGGCTACTCTTTTACCAACGAATAGTGGGATTGACCGTCACATTATACACCCCCACGGTTGGGAGGGCGAGCATGTTTAGCGCAACGCGGGCGCGAACCCGCAACCCTCGGATTACGAGTCGCACGCCTTACGCGCTCAGCCATGCCAGGCCAATTATGCCTAGTCGTTCGTTTTGTTTTCTACCATCTATCACGATCGTGCTGGTCTTTGTCGTCTGTTAGCTGGTTCTTCGTTTTGATATTAATTATAATTACAAGTACTTTGGGGTTTAGTCTGGTTGGTTTTGAATTTCGCGCAAAGTTACACGAGGGCTATGTGCGCTAGTCGTTCCGAATTTAACAGTGTAACTCTAGAGGGAAGACAGCTGGTCATTACCACCAATGGTCAACTCTTGACCTACATCTTACCAACAAAAGAAGGAATTCACCGTAGCATTATAATGCCGTCACAGCTGAAAGGACGAGAATGTTCGGTGTGGCGGGGATGCGAACCCGTTATTTTAAGATTATGTTATATTGTGACGGTCTATCCCACTATTCGTTGGTAAAAGAGTAGCCCAAAAGTTGGCGGTGGGTGTTGATGACTAGCTGCCTTCCCTCTAGTCCCACATTGCTGAATTAGGAAAGGCTAGAGCAGATAGTCCTCGTGTGAATTTGTGTTAAATTCCAAATAAACAAAATAGTTGTTTTATTTTACAAAAAACAACTTCTACTTTTAACCATTTGTTACCATGGAAATATTTTGTGTGAAACGTATTATTCATGCGAGTAATTTCAAAACATTTTATTTATTTATTGAAGTTCAGAAATATTCAATAATCTTTGAATATTTAATCACAGCTTTTAATTATATAAAAGTTTTACACTCTAGTAAAGCCCCCAGTGGCTCAGCGGTATGTCTGCGGGCTGAGAACGTTAAAAACCGGGTTTCGATACCCGTGATGGGCAGGGGACAGATAGCCCATTGAGTAGCTTCTTGCGTAATTCAAAACAACGACAACAGACACAATGGTAAAGGCTTATTTTAATACCTAAAACACGACACTAACTTACTATATAAGTATGCATCAGCGACTAGAGATTTGAGACAATTAACCTGTTTGAATTTCAAATTTTCTTAAATGTTTCGCAAGTTTAGGATGCACACAAGGAAGGGGTAATGTGGAAAATAATTAAAATATACAAAGTAACTCTGTGTTTTGTGTGCAGATCGCAGGTGTTTCGAGTTCACATAAATTTACATGATCACAGTTTGAACTGAAGAAATGTAATAATATATCTTGCAGAATTTTGCAAACAAACTGAAAAATAAACCAATAAACCACATTCCATTGAATAGAATAAAAAGGAACTCTTACTCAAGTGCAAAATAAAATTCATTTGGATATAAGAAAGGATCTTTCGATTACAACAACAATTGCAACATTATCTTAAAGGGAAGTCAGAACATTTAACATTTCGAAACACATTCACAAAAGTGAATACAAATTTCATCCAGTTGTTTCTGGATTTCTTCGAGTTAATCTATGTTTTCTTTATTCTGTTTACGCACAATTTACTCCGTGTTTTATAACACCCTTATTTTATTTTACTATCCACCAATCAGTAGGTTTGTTTTGAATTTCGCGCAAAGCTACTCGAGGGCTATCTGTGCTAGCTGTCCCTAATTTAGTAGTGTAAGACTAGAGGGAAGGTACTTACTCATCACCACCCACCGCCAACTCTTGGACTACTCTTTCACCAATGAATAGTGGGATTGACCGTCACATTATATCGCTTCCCCGGCTGAATCAGCGGGTTTGTTTGGTGCGACCGGGATTCGAATCCGCGACCCTCGGATTACGAGTCGAACGTCTTAACACGCTTGGCCATGCCGGGCTCAATCAGTAAGTAATAAGCTTTTTTACTTATTGAGAGAAAAGGAAATAACAAATTCGTAAAAACAAGTTTAGAGAAATAAACATAATAAAAATGTATTCATACACATGTCGTACAAGTAGTTCAAAGCTGTTCATAATAAACTTAATAAAAATGTATTTATATATATGTCGTACAAATCGTCCCAAGCTGTTCTTAATAAGCATAATAAAAATGTATTTATACACATGTCGTACAAGTAGTCCCAAGCCGTTCTTAATAAACATAATAAAAATGTATTTATACACATGTCGTACAAGTAGTCCCAAGCTGTTCTTAATAAACATAATAAAAATGTATTTATACACATGTCGTACAAGTAGTCCAAAGCTGTTCTTAATAAACATAATAAAAATGTATTTATACACATGTTGTACAAGTAGTCCAAAGCCGTTCTTAATAAACATAATAAAAATGTATTTATACACATGTCGTAGAAGTAGTCCAAAGCTGTTCATAATAAACTTAATAAAAATGTATTTATATATATGTCGTACAAGTAGTTCAAAGCTGTTCATAATAAACTTAATAAATATGTATTTATATATATGTCGTACAAGTCGTCCCAAGCTGTTCTTAATAAGCATAATAAAAATGTATTTATACACATGTCGTACAAGTAGTCCAAAGCTGTTCTTAATAAACATAATAAAATTGTATTTATACACATGTCGTACAAGTAGTTCCAAGCTGTTCCTGGAATCACATAGTTTATTAAGATTCCATCTCATTCTGTGCTTAGTAATTATCACAGCGATCTACACAACAAAAAGTTTTTCGTGAAAGCCAGCTTTCAATGTTAAACAGATCAAAGGAATGAGAGTCTATTGAAGTTGCATTAGGAACTTTACTTTTATATTCATTATAAGAAAGAGAAGTTTTATTTATCTTCAAATGGTTTCTATCATCTTGGTAAGATGATGTTGATGACTTTGTTGGATGATTTTTTTTTTGAGTTGGTATCTACACTTTGCTTGAAGTATGTTTTAGAACCAGTTGCGTTCGTAATTTTCTACCATGTACGTTTAACTATATCTTATTATCATTGTATTGCACTGTCGGAAAATCGCCACTAAAATTATGTAGATACCAAACATGTCGCTTCTGCCACAAAGGTCAGATCTGCAATACCACACCAGAGTCCGTCCAGAGTCAGATTGGCCACTTTTCACATGCATACTATCAAAAGTGCGATACGTAACTGATTTAAATTTCAGATTATATGACACGAACGATTTTACAGTGGATGCTTTAGCAATCTGCACATGAACATGTAGTTTATTTTCTCATGAAAGAACGGCACGTGCCCTTCATCGTCATCAACAGGAAGACAGTAGCCAATCTTTTGGGAATAGGTAGTGTGGAGTGTAGAACAAGAGGACATGCAAGATAATCCAAGTTACGTTTTGGTACTCAACATGAGTATGCTACTAGTAAGTGGTTAGGGACCTTGACTCATAATCTGAGGGTCTCAGGTTCGAATCCCCGTCACACCAAACATGCTCGCCCTTTCAGTAGTGGAGGTGTTAGAATGTCATGGTCAATCCCACTATTCTTTGTTGAAAGAGTAGCCCAAGAGTTGGAGATGGGTGGTGATGACTAGCTGCCTTCCGTTTAGTCTTACACTGCTAAATTAGGGACGGCTAGCGCAGATAGCCCTTGAGTAACTTTGCGCTAAATTCATAAACAAAGAAACAAACAATTCATTAAAATAATGTCGTAGCTATAGATGTTTTAAAATAATCTTTTTTATTTGTTTTATATCTGAGAATATAGTAAGGCAATGGTGTAAATGTCTCCAATATGTTGAAACGTAACAGAGATGTCAAAATATATAAGCTATCTAAGCAAGGAATTGTTTGCACGAGAACTTTAGCACAATACATTGTAGCCTACCATCCATATAACAACGAATTTAGAAATCATGTTAATATAGTTTAAGTCCCATTAATATTCAGTTTTATAAATGGTAGCTTCACTTATAACAATGGGCTATTCAATGAGAAGATAATATGTTATATTAAAACAGTTATAATAGGTTTAGTAGGAGAGAAACGGGTCCTAATCACATTGAGTTTGATTAAAGGCTTTTCTGGGGAATTAAAACAAAGAGATATATAGGAGACAGATGATTTATGAAAATCTTATGTTCGTTATAAGAAGACAGCTCCGAGAACGGCAGATAAGCCTTCAACTTTAGTTTCATCATTTACTTACAAGGTGACTGATTGTCACTGATTGGGATTCTTGGCTGATTTAAACGTATTTTCATTTTCAAAGTTTATAGCATTATCGTTGCTTTTAAAATAATCTGGATACCAATATTCCAGTCCATCCGTTTCGTGGTAACTACAACTGTTGATAAATATATGTGTATGTTACAGTTTAAGACGACAAGGTATTTGCACATTCAATCACAGATTTATATTAAAATATGTTTTGTAATTTCTACTTGTCATATTTTCCCTCTAGTTATTTATCTTACCTGAACCGAACACAAAAGATAAATTTTCTGGTAATTTACAATAGCGATTATCAAATGTTCGTTTTGTAATTCACTACATTTGACGGCCATATTTTCATGTAAACTCTGAAACACTAAAATAAAAGATTTTCTTTTAGGACTAAAAGTAACTCAGATGACCAGAAGCGTCTTATTGCAGTGACTCTTTTCTTTATCTCTATTAAACAGGGCAGAGCGTGTTCTACTGGTCATCAGTGTGCTTGTTTCGAGATTGGCAGGTGCCACACACACGCTTTGTACTTTTAGATACGAGCGCGTTAGAGATGCGACAGTCATCTCCGCTATTTTGAAATGGGTAGTCATGTAGTCAGCAGATGATACTGACTAGGTTTCATCCATCTGTTCAGTACTTTTAAATTACTTGTACCTTTGATGTCTAAAGTGTAATATAGGTTTAAAATACCAAATTTCTAGCTATAAAATAGTCGTTCTGATATAATATGGGTTTATCAACATACACGATACTTTATTGCGCATCCAAAACAATCTTTATAACATCGTGTGCGTTATTAACATGAATGATAGTTTAGCACAGTCTGTAGCTCAAACTCGAAGCCATATTTTCCGTGAACTACTCTCTCGAACCCTTACTTCACATAACAAATTTCCATGTAGTATATTTAGAAATACATGAGATTTAAAATCCTGAATTTCGATTGAACCTGAGGAAATATAGTTGAATGGACGGCAACTGCCTGTTGTAAGAAAACTAATTAATTGAAATAATATCTTAGTGTAGGTATTTTAAAATCTATTATCAAATTCATCTACTTGTTTTAAAGTATAGAGGACGATGTTTCGCGAGTCTTCCGCCTTTCATCTTCAAGCAGTTGTCGTCCATTCACTGAATTTCATCATGGATGTTTTATCAAATCTGATAGAAGCTCTTCCTTTCTATTTTCTTCCCACAGACAGTATGGAGACTTTATTTGATAGAAAAACACGGTTCATTTCATTGAATATGTTTTCAAATTTGATACTCTGATTTTTTTACAACTTATAATGTCGAAACTGGTTTAAATAGAAGCTACATGGACAACTATATTGAATAAAAAAACTCTCAGTATTGCGAACTCCAATATAAAATATTACTTGAGTTATCGCTCTGAAAATGAAAGCACATGCAGACACATGGTTAGGCCTAGCAAACTAAATTAGCAGTTTTTAGCTCAAGTGTTCAAAAGAGTCATATGGGTGGATGGTTATTGTTTATTTTTCATTGCAGCATTTTAATCACAAAAGTGCTATATTTTATGAAATTTACCTAATTAAATGCATTTAGCATAAATAACGATGTTTGATATGGCTTTATCGAATGTATGCGGGTAATGACGAGAAACCGTTCATCTAGATTCCACAGCGTTTGTATAAAGGAGGCTATTAACATTTTTTTGTTTTTAAAGAATCTGGTTGGTTTTGCAAAGTATACGTCTGTTTGAAAAATATGGTTTCGATCTTAAATATAATGTTGGTTTCTATCGAGTGTCACTTTCTTACTTGCTGTCGTTTGATGGTGAGTGTTGACAAATACTCGTGATATTTAATTAAAAAAATAGTTCTTAAAAAGTGGTCAAAAATGGAGCGTGCAAATTATAGAGATGAAATTAAAATTAACAGCAAACTTTTAGCTACAATTAAAGCATTGATAACAGTTTTACAGCAAATATTCATTCATCATATAGCTAGGCCTAAAATTGAACAAAAATGACATACCTAACTGATGAATCAATATTTACGATAAAATCACTGCTACAAATGTAGCTATCAGTTTGGCTGTCAAGTCTGATTTCGTTCCTTTAAGTCATATGAGGCCCGGCATCGACAAACGTGTTAAGGCGTTTGACTCATAATCCAAGTGTCGAGTGTTCGAATCCCGTTCGCACCAAACTTGCTCGTCCTTTCAGCCGTGTAAGCGATATAATGTGACGGTCAATCCCACTATTCGTTGGTAAAAGAGTAGCCCAAGAGTTGGCGGTGGGTGGCGATGACGAGCTGCCTTCCCTCTAGTCTTACACTACTAACTTATGGACGGCTAGCACAGATAGCCCTCGCGTAGCTTTGCGCGAAATTCAAACCGAACAAACATATTGTATTGGAAAGTGTTGGACTAAATACCTAAAGTAAAACGAATAGCGTATTCTAAGCCTACTCTAAAATCTAAATTAAAAAGGCGTACATAAACAGAATGCGTATTTCTTTGTTTAGTTCAGATCAACTCAGGTTTTAGCGTTGTCGGTCCACAAACTAATCGCTATTCTACTTCGATTTAGCAGAAATAAAACATATCAGTGACCGAGAATTATAATGAGAATTCGTATTACAGTTAGAACACTTTAGTTACTAAATTACGTTTTGTACTTCTGTGTTAAACAAGTAAGTTTAGAAGTTTGCTGTGACGATCTGTAATATTTACAGATAACCTAATTTCGTAAGATTGATGGTAAAAACTTTTCATATTTGATCAAAAGTGTTTGAAAGAAAATTCCATGAACAAAATTTGAATTGAATTTTTTTCAACCCTAACAAAACTTTTGAGATAAACGGACAGAGACCTCAGGGTTTAAGATACAGGGTCTTAAGCTAGAGAATACAGAACCAGTATCATCAAGAACAAATACAGCAGGAATCGACTGTCACTTTTATAACAAGCTCACAGCTAAAAGTGCAGAACGTGTTTTGAGACATTATGCTTCAAACATAAGTTCATAGGACAGGCCTTACGTGCTAAACCATACGCCACGCCCGGCCTCATGTTATTAGGAGTTACTATTTTATTGTATGAATCTCTTTTTGTGATAAAATACTGATTTTAAATTAATTATCAAATTACAATATAATTTAAGTAATTTAAGAATAAATATAGCTCGAGAAAGTAAAGTAAAAACCAACATAATTCGAACAATATTTGGAAAGGAAAGAACACAGTTTGACAATAGCTAATATCAGCTGATTTGGATTACGTACAGCTTGCAAACACACAACTCTATACAATTTGAGACTGACGAACTTTCACGATGGAACAACGTAACATTAGTGTTCGATTCAAAACTCGCGTGACTAACCAAACTTAACAACCACTGCAAAATCAGTCTTAATATTTTATCGCAAAACAACCAAGAAGAGGTTGTATGTTTATAAAACAGCGACTTTCATATTAGCGTTTTAAATGCCTATCCACTCCTAAGTGTTGACCGTTCTTAAATTTAACGTAGACGTTATTGAATCTAGTGAATCGATTTTAATAAGGAGCTATATTTAACTTTTATCTTTCCTTCTCATTTTAGATCGCGTTCTTAATACATAACTTATTAATTATCACTTGGTGCGAGCACTTTATGACAACGGTTCCGATGTGAATTATTTTTAATGTTATAAAGATCTCTATTTTTAGTTGGCTTGGTGGTTAAGTGCTCGATTCGCAACCTTGTAGTCGTAGGTTCGATTCTCCATCAAACCAAGCATGCTCTGCTTTCAGCCGCGGGGTCGTTATTATGTGGCAGTGAATTATACTGTACGTTGGTAAAATAACAGCCCAAAAGTTGGTAATTGGTTGTGCTGAATAGTTACCTTTCCTCTAGTTGGTCACTGCTAAATTAAGGACAGATAGTTTTCATTACAACAGCAGAATAAATCGTTCGACAACAAACTTGTGTTGTGAGCACGTGCAAATCTACGTGTTCGTAAATCTGTGATCTGTTTATTAAGTTAGATATCGAATACACGTGTCGGTCCTCAAGTCACGTTATCGGCTTTCAGATATTGTAAAATATGATTCAAATCGACGACAGGAATGTCAGGGTAATGACATCGAAAGCTGGTGATTTTTGCTTTGTGGAACTTTTCAATAAGTTTGACTTGATACGACTTATCCTGGTTGAATAAGAGCGCAGATTTCTTGTGTTTGTGTGAGCTCCTCCATGGAGCGTTTGCTTCTCTTTCGACTTCGTGGATATTGCGTTTGTTTTTCTTGGCTTCCCAAATATATTTCTCTGTGTTCTTTTCTTTGACAGTGACTAAGGCTACTGTAGATAAACATTCATTGACATGAATAGGTTCGTTTTTTTTAGTCTAGAAAGACGGGTACGCCCAATGAATCAGAGAGAAAGTTCGAATCAACTTGCTGGTCTGAAGAATTCTTATTTAAAAGTTGCCAAAGTACACTTACTTACTTTACCCAATTCTAGTCCAGCGGAAAGTCATTTCCTACATTGGACTCATACTTCGTATATTGCCTTCCAATAACCAGACAAAAAAAAAGATACCATTGTTGCAAAGTTATTACATATTTTGTTATCTCTGAGCCTATAGAATCCACTTATAAATTGCTCAGTTCCCAGTAAATATTTAAGATACATTAATAGAGGACATAACGTTAGCCGGAAAGTTTTGACGAATTCTCGCAGAGCGTTAGTTCTAAAGGAGAATAAATGTACCCTTTTATTAAATACGGATTTATGACACACAGATTTTAACTAGTGAAAGGAAATACAAGTAGAAATAAAGTAAATGTTCTTGTGGAACAGAACTGGATGTAGTCCTGAATGTCGTGTTGTACGTGGTAGTTTCACGTGCAGTTTGTTTTTGAATTTTGCACAAAGCTACTCGAGGGCTATCTGTGCTAGCCGTCTCTAATTCAGTAGTGTAAGACTAGAGGGAAGGCAGCTAGTCATCACCACCCACCGCCAACTCTTGGGCTACTCTTTTACCAACGAATAGTGGGAATCACAGTAACATTATAACGCCCCCTCGGCTGAAAGGGCAAGTCGGTTTGGCGAGACGGGGATGCGAACTCGCGACCGTCAGATTACGAGTCGCACGCCTTAACGCGCTTGGCTATGCCGGGCCTTCACGTTCAGAGGAAATCACACAAAACTTCAAGGGTGCCATATTGGTACATATGTATTTCTTAGCAGGATAGTCAAACTTACACTTAGCTATATACCATATATAGCATAATCGGGGTAGAATACTAAACATATACGTCTAATTCATGGAAACTAATTAGTGTAAATTGTGGTCGAGATGTGATTTATATCTTATTACACTCGTCACCACTGTTTATAACTCAGGGCTGACAGCGAAACGTAACATAAACAGTTCTTACGTCCACTCCATTTGGGAGTTTCTGACCTAATAGTAAAACCTTATATTGTCATGGGGTGAACGCGTTTTCCAAACTGACAAAGCACGATTACAATTAATTGTATTTGCCATCAAATATTATAGAGAGCCTATTATATTTTAAACATTACATTTATATCTAGTTCCCTAAAGAGTTTTAAGAATAAGAAATACCTGTGACACTAATGTGAGTTATAACAGCTAAGCCTACGTTGATATGCTTTGAGATAAGCGAAACGCATCGTCGGCCCTGGATATTGTGTGGGTGATATGTTATTAATACACACTCTTTTAGATTGTCGAAATTTCTAAGGGAATAAATAAAGTAAATATAAGAGCCCGAATATTTATTTTTGATGACGAGTTGAGTTGTTAATCTGTGTGTGTTTTGTTAAACCAAAGCCATGTTGGGCTATCTTCTTGTCCACCCCTGATTTCAGCGTAGATTTACTTACCAATGTACCAGCGGGAGACAGAGTTGTTAATAACTACATTTGGTCAGCTTGAAAAAGTGTTCACAACACAACTGTTGTTGTTGTATCGATTAACTTATGTGAACATCGTATCAACCACTGCTGTGTTTGTTGTGTCCCAGCCAGCATGGCGGGCTTTAGATTGAGTAAAATGCGTCTCCAGAAATGGATACGACGAATACAATGGGGCTGGATTGTTTGTTTGAAGTTAAGCTCAAAGCTACACCCAGGGCTATCTCTGCTTTGCTCACTACAGGTATCGAAACCTGCATTCCAGCGTTCTAAGTTCGCAGACATACAGCTGTGCCATTGGGAAGGGAGGGCATGTTGCTGGAACACCAATGATATACATCTTTCTAGTTTTAGAAAACCTGTAAAAAACTAGATAAAGAAATGTGGTATTAGGCCTAATACTAACTTTTTTACGGCAAGTATGTTTAATTAGAAACCTCGCTGGTTGTTCATTAGTGACATAAAAATGATGAATTATTACTATCATACCCCTCTGATAATTTCTACACCATTCTACATAGCTGCTTCAAAGTATTGGTATTCTGTTGTTTCCTATTTGTGATATCAAGTTCATAATTCAGTTCAAACTAGTATTACGTATATATGAACGTCCAAATTATTAATGTACCAGATTTATTTTTCGGTGATTCTATCAATTATGATAAGCTGTGATCTATTGATTTTTACTCAATAATTTTTAGACGTATGAACATGCATACCATCTTGACGTATCTCCTCTTGTGGTAATTTGCGAGTACAATATTATAGGAATACATCCTGCTGTGTTTCCCATGCGTAATTATATGACGCTAAGTTCTTTAACACGTGTTCTTTCATTAAATCTCTTTCTCTAGTTTCGTTTTGCTCCGGGTAAATAACAAAGGCTGGACGAAGGGTAACTAAAATAACTTGAGCAAAGTTGGCTTCTTTGTCTTACTAAATTGAAGTCATCTATAAACAGATTTCTAAAACAAACATCGTAGAAATAGCCCGAAGCGCGCGTGCATATTTGTCGATAAACATTCCACTATACATCGATCGAGCTTTACCTTCTGCAACATTTAAGGTGAAAATTGTGAGCATACATGCACGTTCATGTTTGTTTGAGGTGGAATATGTTACTCTGTAAATTACACATTATTCCTAAGGTAGTCAGAACCCGTGGCTTGTGCGATTCCTGTTTAGCATTATTCACCGCCAGGGGTGACGAAGAACCTTGTAACTTATCGAAAACTAACGTTATTCAGACAAGAGTCATTCATCTAAATGTAGGGGGCAAAACTTGAGTGAAATCGATTAAACCCAGCTATTACACGCTATATTTTCACATGGTGAAATAGCTTACTTATCTCTCATTACCAAGATACACTTCGTATCTGAAATCAAGTTAAAATTACGTTTGTTATTAAAAAAGATAAATTGAATTATTTCCTTGTTTCTCATACTCGTATCCACCTCTTAGTGTAACAATATTAACAAAAATCAACTTAAACAGTTAAAAAATCGAAAGTATAATCTTTTAAAGTAACAAAACTGTATTATTAAAATACTGCGTGTTTGTGATGTGGTTTGTTTATATTCATCATTATTTTTAATATAACTACCATGATATGGTAACACACTTTTCTATTCATTTTCTGTTTTCCTGACATACCAACTGATAACCAATATAACTGTTTTTCCGTTCTCTATTGAAAACGTTTTTGTTTAGAGTTTCGTCGATTTGTTTTCTTCATCTCCAAGTGAATGTTAAAGCTGTCAGTATAATTTATGGATCTTTTTATATTCTGTTTAATTTTCTATTGATCGTCTACACATCATGAATGTTCCACTTTTGACTGATCTGGTGTATAATCGTCTATTTTCCGTGTGTTTACCTCGAGTAGGTATTTCTTTTCTACAGTCGAACTGATCTCTACTAAATCCTGTAACCATCCATAAGTTTGTGTTAATACAGAGTGTGTTTTGCAGGTTAACGGTCTTTGAGCTACTTTTGGTGTTATAACATGTTGCCGATTTTCAATTTGTTTAGCACATAATAAACAAAGACTTGTTAACATGTTGTTTGTTGTTGTTTTGAATTAAGCACAAAGCTTCACGATGGGCTATCTGTACTCTGCCCACTACGGGTATCGAAACCTGATTTTTAGCGTCATAACTCTATAAACGTTCCACTGAGCGGACATTTAATGTATCAAAGAAATCTGACGAAACAGCCAGTGAATATGTTTCTTTTTTAATTAAGCACAAAGCTTCACGATGGGCTATCTGTGCTTTGCCCACCACGGGTATCGAAACCTGGTTTTATAGCAGAGTGAGTCCACAGGTATACCGCTGGGTTCTAGGCAGTTCCAATAAAACATAATAAACACCTCGTGTTGTTATCACCAGATCTGTGGCTCTTATTCCTAACGTTTCTTGGTACAGCGTCTTAGATATTTTGTGATTTCAGTATAAACTAAGTAAAAACTATTCAAAATTATAATCCCAAGTAAAAGCAATAGTCTGTGTGTGTTTTGTTATAACAAAACCACATCGGGCTATCTGCTGAGTCCACCGGGGAAAACAAAACCCAAATTTTAGCGTCATAAATCCCTAAACTTACCGCTGTACTAGCGGGGAACAAAAGCAGAAGAATTATTTCTATATTAAGAACTATGATAACCTTATTAATTATTTCTATATTATGAACTATGATTACCTTATTAATTGTTTCTATATTATGAACTATGATTACCTTATTAATTATTTCTGCATTATGAACTATGATTACCTTATTAATTATTTCTATACTGTGAACTGTGATTACCTTATTAAATATTTTTGCATTATGAACCATGATTACGTCATTAATTATTTCTGTATTATGAACTATGATTACTTTATTATTTTTGAATTATGAACCATGATTACCTCATTAATTATTTCTGCATTGTGAACCATGATTACCTTATTAATTGTTTCTATATTATGAACCATGATTAAGTCATTAAGTATTTCTGTATTATGAACTATGATTTCTTTATTATTTCTGAATTATGAACTATGATCAACTTATTAGTATTTTCTATACAGGTTATTTTAAAACGTTGAAAATATATAACTTTCAGCAATTCAAATGTAAAACTTGAAAAGTGAACAATAAAAAAAAAAACGTAAAATGAAAATCGTGAATTGACAATATAAAATATATAATGTGTTTGAAAAAACCCTCTAGAACAAACCCTCATATAAAATATATAATGTGTTTGAAAAAGGTAAACAAACCTCCAGAACAAACTCTCATATGAAATTTAGGGTTTCGATATTTTCTCTCGATAAATGAGTTGAATTCCAAAGATTTGATGAGAAATCTTTCTAAATCCGGATTACTACTGTTCTATTTTAGATTTGAAAGAAAGGTCTTAACACAACGTTTACTAAAGTCTGTACACTTAATACAGTATGGCCAGGTTTTAACACAACGTTTACTTAAGTCTGTACACTTAATACAGTATGGCCAGGTTTTAACACAACGTTCACTAAAGTCTGTACACTTAATACAGTATGGCCAGGTTTTAACACAACGTTCACTAAAGTCTGTACACTTAATACAGTATGGCCAGGTTTTAACACAATGTTTACCAAAGTCTGTTCACTTAATACAGTGTGGCCAGGTTTTAACACAACGTTTACTAAAATCTGTTCACTTAATACAGTATGGCCAGGTTTTAACACAACGTTTACTAAAGTCTGTACACTTAATACAGTATGGCCAGGTCTTAACACAACGTTTACTAAAGTCTGTTCACATAATACAGTATGGCTAGGTTTTAACACAACGTTCACTAAAGTCTGTACACTTAATACAGTATGGCCAGGTTTTAACACAATGTTTACCAAAGTCTGTTCACTTAATACAGTGTGGCCAGGTTTTAACACAACGTTTACTAAAGTCTGTTCACTTAATACAGTATGGCCAGGTTTTAACACAACGTTTACTAAAGTCTGTACACTTAATACAGTATGGCCAGGTCTTAACACAACGTTTACTAAAGTCTGTTCACATAATACAGTATGGCCAGGTTTTAACACAACGTTCACTAAAGTCTGTACACTTAATACAGTATGGCCAGGTTTTAACACAACGTTTACCAAAGTCTGTTCACTTAATACAGTGTGGCCAGGTTTTAACACAACGTTTACTAAAGTCTGTTCACTTAATACAGTATGGCCAGGTTTTAACACAACGTTTACTAAAGTCTGTTCACTTAATACAGTGTGGCCAGGTTTTAACACAATGTTTACTAAAGTCTGTTCACTTAATACAGTGTGGCAAGGTTTTAACACAACGTTTACTAAAGTCTGTTCACTTAATACAGTATGGCCAGGTCTTAACACAACGTTTACTAAAGTCTGTTCACATAATACAGTATGGCCAGGTTTTAACACAACGTTCACTAAAGTCTGTACACTTAATACAGTATGGCCAGGTTTTAACACAATGTTTACCAAAGTCTGTTCACTTAATACAGTGTGGCCAGGTGTTAACACAACGTTTACTAAAGTGTGTTCACTTAATACAGTATGGCCAGGTTTTAACACAACGTTTACTAAAGTCTGTTCACATAATACAGTATGGCCAGGTTTTAACACAACGTTTACTAAAGTCTGTTCACATAATACAGTATGGCCAGGTTTTAACACAACGTTTACTAAAGTCTGTACACTTAATACAGTATGGCCAGGTTTTAACACAACGTTTACTAAAGTCTGTTCACATAATACAGTATGGCCAGGTTTTAACACAACGTTTACTAAAGTCTGTACACTTAATACAGTATGGCCAGGTCTTAACACAACGTTTACTAAAGTCTGTTCACATAATACAGTATGGCCAGGTTTTAACACAACGTTTACTAAAGTCTGTTCACATAATACAGTATGGCCAGGTCTTAACACAACGTTTACTAAAGTCTGTACACATAATACAGTATGGCCAGGTCTTAACACAACGTTTACTAAAGTCTGTACACTTAATACAGTATGGCCAGGTTTTAACACAACGTTTACTAAAGTCTGTACACTTTATACAGTATGGCCAGGTTTTAACACAACGTTTACTAAAGTCTGTTCACTTAATACAGTATGGCCAGGTTTTAACACAACGTTTACTAAAGTCTGTACAATTAATACAGTATGGCCAGGTTTTAACACAACGTTTACTAAAGTCTGTACACTTAATACAGTATGGCCAGGTTTTAACACAACGTTTACTAAAGTCTGTACACTTAATACAGTATGGCCAGGTTTTAACACAACGTTTACTAAAGTCTGTTCACATAATACAGTATGGCCAGGTTTTAACACAACGTTTACTAAAGTCTGTACACTTAATACAGTATGGCCAGGTCTTAACACAACGTTTACTAAAGTCTGTTCACATAATACAGTATGGCCAGGTTTTAACACAACGTTTACTAAAGTCTGTTCACATAATACAGTATGGCCAGGTCTTAACACAACGTTTACTAAAGTCTGTATACTTAATACAGTATGGCCAGGTTTTAACACAACGTTCACTAAAGTCTGTACACTTAATACAGTATGGCCAGGTTTTAACACAACGTTTACTAAAGTCTGTACACTTAATACAGTATGGCCAGGTTTTAACACAACGTTTACTAAAGTCTGTTCACATAATACAGTATGGCCAGGTTTTAACACAACGTTTACTAAAGTCTGTACACTTAATACAGTATGGCCAGGTCTTAACACAACGTTTACTAAAGTCTGTTCACATAATACAGTATGGCCAGGTTTTAACACAACGTTTACTAAAGTCTGTACACTTAATACAGTATGGCCAGGTCTTAACACCATGTTTACTAAAGTCTGTACACTTAATACAGTATGGCCATGTTTTAACACAACGTTTACTAAAGTCTGTACACTTAATACAGTATGGCCAGGTGGTCAAGGGTGTTCACTCGTAATCTCGGGGTCGCGTTTTCGAATATCCATCAAACCAAACATGTTTGCTCTTTTAGCCGTGAGGGTGTTATAATGTGGCGTTCAATATCACTATTCGTTGGTAAAATGGTGGCCTGACAGTTAGCGGTGGATAGTTATGACTCGCTGCCTTCCCTCTTGTTTTACTTTGCTAAATTAGGGACAGCTAGCGCAGATAGTCCTCGTGCAGCTTTGTACGATGTTGAAAGCAAACCAAACAACAATAAATAACACTGAATGATTTCGTGTGACTAGAGTCATAGGAAAGAAAACTAGTCATCACCACCAACCGCCAATTCTGGGGCCACTCTTTTACCAACGAATAGTGGGATTGACCGTCACATTGTAACGCCCTCAGAGCTGAAAGGGCGAGCATGTTTGGTGCGACCGGGATTCGAACCCGCAACACTCGGATTATCGGTTGATTATCTCACCACGCCTTAACTCACGTGGCCATGCCGGGACATTTTCTTATAAATAATGTACATTATCTGATTCTATTGAAATGTCTATACCTAAAGTATTAGTCTATACCTTATCTATTAGTATTAGAAATACTAGAATAAAAAATAGAAAGATATTTGGAAAACTGTGTGGACTCTACAAAACGTACGGCATAATAATATGTAGATATTTATATATGCGTACGAAAAGTAGACCAGAACAATAAAATGGATGTTGAAGGTTTATCAAACTAATGGAGTTAGTTCATGATTTTGTTTCCTTTTTTATACAAATCATCCTAATCGCAAGCTACGTTAAACTGAGTTCATAACATTATTGTACAGGGTGTGGCTAAAGGGAGTCCACCGATAGACATGTATTTGGTCACGAGTAGATAAATCTGATTAACAAATTGGTTGGCGAATGAGTGTTGATACATTGTGTTTAAAAGTAAATGGGTTTTAGTCGTAAAATCTGTGATTCACACACTGTTTCCGTCTGATCTCTTTCATGAACGAATTTCAAAGATAATATTTTGTGCATAACGGAACGATGATGACCACTGATGACCTCTAACCTCATATTTGAAATCCAAGAGCATTTAAGAGTGACATATTGCTGATCTTAAATATTATCAAGTAATTAATGTAGAAAGTGGTTCCCCCCAAAAAAAACGTAATAAGAGAAACTATCCTAACAAATTGCCATGTCGTCAATGATTTGAAATGCTTCAAACTAAGCTACAAGTGAACCACTCCTGTTAACTGAAGCATTATGTAATGGTATGTACTAAGCTACAAGTGAACCAGTCCTGTTAACTGAAGCATTATGTAATGGTATGTACTAAGCTACAAGTGAACCAGTCCTGTTAACTGAAGTATTATGTAATGGTATGTACTAAGCTACAAGTGAACCAGTCCTGTTAACTGAAGTATTATGTAATGGTATGTACTAAGCTACAAGTGAACCAGTCCTGTTAACTGAAGCATTATGTAATGGTATGTACTAAGCTACAAGTGAACCAGTCCTGTTAACTGAAGTATTATGTAATGGTATGTACTAAGCTACAAGTGAACCAGTCCTGTTTACTGAAGCATCTTGTAATGGTATGTACTAAGCTACAAGTGAACCAGTCCTGTTAACTGAAGCATTATGTAATGGTATGTATGTAACACCAATTAATTACATTGTTCACTCTTACTTTTTACAACTCAGCTTTATCTAATATCAGATGCAAAGTTTTCACGTGAATATATTTATAAAATACATCTTTAAGGGTAAACAAAGACACCAAAAAACGTTTATACTAAATCGATTTATTCATAAATATAAAAAGAAAACGACTAATTCATTCTATGTTCATTCTATTCACTCTACATTGGAAATAGTCACTAAAATAGTCTCGATTGTCTCAGCGGTAAGCTTCACAAGTGGGAATAAAAAATTGGTGTACAATCCCTGCTGTGCACACAACACTAATAACCCATTAGGCTTAAATAAAATAGGTTGAAAATGCTTTATAATTATTGGTCGCACGGAAACTTTCAAATGTGTCACATGCACTTTTTCTCGAGAACTTTAGTGTCAAACTGAAGACTTTTCCCACTGTTCAGCACTGTGGTTTTATATTTCATTAGGGTTAGTTTTCTTGTAGAAAAAAAATTACTTTGAAAGAATTTATCATAGTGAAAATGAAACGAAAAAATTTCACCTAGTGATGAGTTTCAAAATTTTAAAAGAAATTTGTAGGCAGCTTAACATTTGGTGCTTATATATATATATATATATATATATACAAAAAATACGGAAAAAATTCGCGTATAAAATAAGAAGAAACAAAAATAATACGTTACGTTATATCTTCTTCCTACAGTTAGGAGTTTCAGTATTTTTTTTTACTATTTTGTCTGTCACTAGTCACTGCCCAGAATGTATTTTGTCTGTCACTAGTCACTGTCCAGAAAGTATTTTGTCTTTCACTAGTCACTGTCCAGAACGTATTTTGTCTGTCACTAGTCACTGTCCAGAATGTATTTTGTCTGTCACTAGTCACTGTCCATAACGTATTTTGTCTGTCACTAGTCACTGTTCAGAACGTATTTTATTCGACGTCCTAATTTACTTATTAATTGGATTGTTTTGAATAACGCGCAAAGCTACACGAGGGCTATTTGCGCTAGTCGTCCCTAATTTAGCAGTGTAAGACTAGAGGAAAGGCAGCTAGTCATCACCACCCACCACTATCTCTTGAGCTACTCTTTTACCAACGAATAATGGGATTGACTGTGGCATTATAACTCTCTCACAGCTGAAAGGGCGAAAAAATTTGGTGTAGCGAGGGATTTGTGCCCGTGCCTTTGGATTATATATCGAACTGTCTGACCAGCTGACCATGCGCGATGTTCGTGAGGCTCATTGGAATATTTTTATCCACTTAGGTTATTATTTTCTATACTCGCTTCAAATACTTTAAAAAAATCTTCAAATAATGCAATTTGTGGCTGGTACTAAACTATAATTTGAATGACATTGGGTGTGTGGAAATTGTTTTGATTGATGTCTTGTTATTTATTTCTTGTTAGACTTTTGTCACGATACTCAATTCGTACGTTGATACGCCGCCATTTTAGTGTAATGGCATTCTAATTCTGATAACAATTTTATCCTGCGTTTATGGGTTTTGTCTCCGAAATTGTTTGTTTGTAAGCTTCAAACTACAAGGTAAGTTTCATGTGCTCTCAGGCCCGGCATGGCCAAGCATGTTAAGGCGTATGACTCGTAATCTGAGGGTCTCGGGTTCGCATCCCCGTCGCGCCAAACATGCCCGCCCTTTCAGCCGTGGGGGCGTTATAAAGTGACGGTCAATCCCACTATTCGTTGGTAAAAAAGTAGCTTAAGAGTTGGCGGTGGGTGGTGATGACTAGCTGCTTTCCCTCTAGTTTTACACTGCTAAATTAGGGATGGCTTGCACAGATAATTCTCGTGTAGCTTTGTGCGAAATTCTAAAACAAACAAGCATGTGCTCTCCCCATAGCGAGTATAAAAACTAGAATTATACCCGAGTTTAGGTATCGCGGAGGGAGGGGGAAAACCGTCTGTGATACCACATAAACTGTTCTTAAAATAATTTCCGGAAACTCTGTATGCAATTTTATCTTTTCAGGACATGTATCGCATAAAGGATTATTTTGTATAATAAACAATCATTACGTACACATGAATTTTATTTAAATTAGACGTATCGATTTTGCTTTTTTACTGATGGTTACAGCTACAAGCAAGGTTGACACTCATTCATATCGGATTTTCACCAGTTGTAGCAGCCAGAACGTGACAATGTAAATAAAGTGACTGTTTTACTTCTGTTTCGATAAGAGTCGTTTATTCGAAAACATTGAGCCACGTTGCACGTATTTTCTGGGCGTGTCAGCAACAAATAACGACTGTTTTAGAAGAGATATTTTCCGTTTCATGTAATGTAATTTACTTAATTTCAATTTTCTAAAAATATATAAAAATGTTGGCTAGGGTAGAGACTACTGCTCAGTTTCTTATCCTATTCTGCAGTCACTCCTTCGTTAATTAAGTACCACAATTTGATCAGGATATATTGTCTTACTCGTGGTTAAATGTAGCCCAGAAATAACACTATGTAACAAAAATTTTACTTTATCTTGTTCCTGAGCAGAAAGTGTTATTTCCCAATTTCTTATGTCAAAGTAAATGGAAAAGACCTATTTTTCTCTTCAAACTTTGCATTTTTGTGACCTGGTTGCGTATAACGAAAACATAATGGGAAACTGTACTTGGGGGCTGATACATGAAAGTGATTTACATTACAGTCACAAATCTCGAAACACTGCTCACTTATAAACATTTTTGTATGACTTTAGTATACATACATGTAAATCTTGATTAATATGTTGTTTTATTCAGACCTTATGTGAATGAAAATGTACAAATTTGCCTGTTTTTACATATAAAATAGGTTAATTTCTAAATTTCATTATCCAGGTCACAAAAGCAAAGTTTGAAGGGAATAATGGTCATTTTCTGTACTTTTACAACATAAGCAATTAAGAAATAACACGAACTATCCAGGAACAAAAATTGTGTTACATAGTGTTGTATTACATGGTGCTGTGTTACATAGTGTTAAGTGTCATAAAAGTTACTTTTGAGTGGCACACAGAAGGTTGGCAAAATTACTGAATGTTTAATCGAAGTATTTAATCGAGCCATTGAAAGAAAGAATTTCATTTTGGAGGTAAATAGTATGACATTTAGAAGGTCAAAACTTTAATGGTATTTTGAGTACAGAGGCCGTTTACGACCTCTACGTTTTTGTTTATTTTTAATTTCGCGCAAAGCTACACGAGGGTTATCTGCGCTAGCCGTCCATAATATAACAATGTAAGATTAGAGGGAAAGCAGCTGGTCATCACCACTCACCGCCAACTCTTGGGCTACTCTTTTACCAACGAATAGCGGGATTGATCGTTACGTCATAACGCCCCTACGGCTGAAAGAGCGAGCACGTTTGGTGTAACGGGGTTTCGAATCTGCGACCCTACGATGACGAGTCGAACATCTTAACCTATCCACCGTTATCACACCACAGATACTGTTCTATCATCATTGCTCGTCTCCTCTACAAGTAGCCGTCCCTAATTTAGCAGTAAAAGAAGCTAGTTAACACTACCCACCAACAACCCTTGGACCACTCTTTCACGAAAGAAGAACTGTGATCGAGTATTCTAGCATACAGGATGTGTCAAGCCTTTGGTGCATTATTTCTATGTAAACATTATTAGCAGTGTTATCATTATTGTGTACTTATATATATATATAAAATTGAAGTCCAAAGACTGATGTGTTTTAAAAAATAAATAAAGTAAAAAATAAAAACTAACGTTATAATTTTACAGTGTCCTTCTGAAAAAAAAATCCAGCAACTTTTGTTATTCTCTACCCTTGGTGTGTTCATCTTTGACACAAAATTGTTTAGCTTTGTTTTCGTATCAAATAATGTTTGATTTATATGAGTTTATCAAAAAATCCTACACGACGCGCTATATGTGCTATATTTACGACGGGTATCGAAACCCAGTTTTTAGTGGTGATAATCCGTAGACATATTGTTGCGTCACTGGAAGACTCGTGATAAACAAGCAACCAACTAAAAGAAAATCAAAGTAATGAAAATAAAAGACAGGACATCGAAGCGTAACGATATGGAGATGTCAGTAGAAATCTATTTCTGTGAAGCAATACGTTGACCAACTTGATTAGAATAAATGGAGAGTACCATTTTCTGTTCGCATTTATTGTGAAGAAAAATCATTAGGTTATTTATAAAGGTATTTGGACTTGTTGTCTGGCAGTGTTAAGTTTACTGTACATTATAATCCGACCGACACACGCAGGTTCTCACATTTCACATTAAAAAGCACATACTAAATCAAGAACCACTTTATTTGCACTTCAAAATGATTAATATATTGCGTAATTTGTGAAGGCTGGTATTAACTGTACGTAAGAGAAACAGGTAGTCTACTGTTAAAGTACTGACATGTGATCAGTCATAATCCAGATAAATAGGTAGTCTACTGTTAAAGTACTGAGATGTGATGAGTGATAACCCAGATAAACAGGTAGTCTACTGTTAAAGTACTGAGACGTGATAAGTGATAACCCAGATAAACTGGTAGTCTACTGTTAAAGTACTGAGACGTGATCAGTGATAACCCAGATAAACAGGTAGTCTACTGTTAAAGTACTGAGGTGTGATCAGTGATAACCCAGATAAACTGGTAGTCTACTGTTAAAGTACTGAGACGTGATCAGTGATAACCCAGATAAACAGTTAGTCTACTGTTAAAGTACTGAGGTGTGATCAGTGATAACCCAGATAAACAGGTAGTCTACTGTTAAAGTACTGAGGTGTGATCAGTGATAACCCAGATAAACAGGTAGTCTACTGTTAAAGTACTGAGGTGTGATCAGTGATAACCCAGATAAACAGGTAGTCTACTGTTAAAGTACTGAGGTGTGATCAGTGATAACTCAGATAAACAGGTCGTCTACTGTTAAAGTACTGAGGTGTGATCAGTGATAACCCAGATAAACAGGTAGTCTACTGTTCATGTACTGAAATATGATAAATGAAAACCAAGTGAAACGTAAAAATTCATGTCTCGTGCTTGAACGTTTTAAAACAATAATTTTTAAAATGGCGCCATCAGGACAAACGTTATTAATATGATTTTTATCTTCCTATGATCATATCCCCTAGAACCAATGCGGATGTTTAATTTTACTATGACATATATTATTTAAGTATTTTTAAAAATCAAATAATATTGTCTAGTTGTTTGTTCATGCTTCATAATGCGTTTAAATGATCAGAATTTAAGTTTTCTCATTGGAAATTGTTATTTTGTTCCTTTTTAGTACATCAGCGATGTGAACAATGAATGTAGTTTGTTTCTAAATACATCGCAAGTGGTGAAACCAGAGATGTGTTATATCAACCACTAATAGGTTCTGCAGTCGGATAAAACAGCACCGTAACACTAGACACTAAAACACTGGTAACATTACAATAACGACTGTTTAAAGGAATGCGATGGCTTGTTTATCTCTTCTGTTATTTTGTTTTCATGTCGTCCTTCAATACCAGGTAGAATTCCAACGAAGAATGCGAGAATCTTTTGATTAAGAACTATTAATCAGAAAATGAGTAGAATGCAACTATATCTTCAGTGGTTAAAGTGTAAAAAACAAAATAACACAAATAGAATTTCGATCGTTTATTGTTTAGAATTTTCGCGCAAAGCTACCCGTGAGAATTGTGCCCTTCTAAATTTAGCACTGTAAGTCTACAAGGAACACAGCTTGGTTTTACCATCAACCATCGGATTTTGGACCACTCCTTTATCAACGAATAATGAGAATAACCGTAACGTTATAACGCCCCCATGTCTACAAGGAACACAGCTAGGTATTACCATCAACCATCAGTTCTTGGACCACTCCTTTACCAACAAATATTGGGAACAACCGTAACATTATAACACCTCCATGTCTGAAGAGATGAGCACTATCGTGTTCACGGGGATTCGAACCCGCGACCCTCAGGTTTAGAATTGAGCGCCATAATCATGCATATAGATTGACTACGTAAAGATAACTTTGACGACATACAGAAAATAATAATTCTTTTGTGACCATCATGTTTTCCGTTATTATAAAACCACTTTCTGTCACTCGGTAATAACTTTATTTATTCCTGTACGTACGTTGATGGTTAAATATATATCTTTATTTTTCTCAAAATAACGTTTTATTTTTCAAAACTATTTTCTGCATTTTTTTGTAGGAAACAGTAAAATATATTTCTTAATTCAAATAACAGGTGTCGTTAAGTGTAAAATATTAAAAACATTTTTTTCTTCTCATAACTGCTAATTCTTACCTTATTTGTTCAGGGATATATAGGTGAGCCTATATATAGCCTGAGCATATTGGTGCTTTCTGAAGTTGTATGAAAACTATGAATTTCTATAAAATACAGCAAAACACGTATTTTATCTGGTGAAACGACTTCCGTGAAGTTTATTTTTAAAGAATAATAGTGGAGTGGTTTTTCACAACTGACTTATTTTTAAACACACTTTTGGAATATAAATTTACTAGTTCAAGTAACTGATATTTTAACTGATTGGTTCTCATTGTATATTTCATTGTTTGATGTTTCATGAGTTCTCCTTATTTGGCCCTGAGAAGTATTTTTTTTCGTTCTTGGTTCAGTCGGAAGTCAAAACTAAAACCATTTGAGGTTCAGAAACTCACTGGTTGACTTTCATGGAGATTGGATATTAAAAGTTATGTTAATAAAAGATTAACCCAAGAGCTGATACTGGGTTCTGATGCCTTTTCTAAATTTTTTTCGTTCTTAGATTAGGGACGGTCAGCGCAGTTAGCCCTTGTATAGCTTTGCTGGAAATTCAAAACAAATCAAAGCAAATCTTCGTCGACCACCAATAACAGTGACAACTCAGTTTGAAAGCTTTATTTACAAAGCTATATGGGTTGTGTGTGTAGAATAACAGTGTTTTAAACAAATTTTTTGAGAACGTATAAGACGTTAAACGTCGTGAAATGTGCTCAAAGAGTTAAATTCCTCTAGTTTGAAGTCCGTGTTAAGAACCAATATTATGGTTAATCATCTGAGTTTAGGTACAGCTTTCAAGACAATGAAGAAGGTGTGGAAACTTGCGTAGTACTAAGTGCTAATTTATACAATAAGCGTTTCAAACATAAAATAAAACGTACATAAAAAAATACAATTTAAAGCGATGACCGATTGGTGGCGCTACTTTTGCGAACATGTTGATTGGTGGAATATTCCAGTCCCAGAAGAAAATAGTACATAAAACCCCGTATATATTCAGAGATTCCATTATTTTTAAAACCTATAATATAATGCAAGTTCGTATTGTAGCTCAAAACAACTGTACGTATTTAATGATTTTCGGCATATTGTTGATGACAGCTGCATGATGTACCAGTGCTTAAGAATATAACGTTCTTAGTTTTAAGTTGCTTCCTTAATTCAGGATAGATTAAGTGTCCAATAATTTAAAACTCTATAGTGACTTTACTAGGTATGAATAAAAAAGTAAGCTTCGTGTTTTACCCGAAGGAACAGCGTTAATAAACTTCAATGTAACATAATGTTTCTACAATCAGAGAAACCAATTTCAGGTTGTGTCTATTATATCATATAAGTCGAGAGGATTTGCAACTGTAAAGAATAATAGATACGAATCACAAGAGATTCTGTTAGAATAAAAATATTTTTATTCTATGAAGGAAACCGTTGTTGTTGTTTTTTATCAGATTTTATGACAGATGAGCGTTTCGCTCCAAAAGCTTAAACACAAATCGAATTATCTTTAAAGGAGAAGACGGGTTAACACTTTGAAATTTATGTCTTCATCAATGGAAAGCTAGTTAGTTCAGCTTGTATTCTAGATATCAAAAAAATTAGAAAATCTTATAAAGAGGATGAAGCTCAACTGATAACTTTTATTGTTTTACTTTTATAAAGAAGTTATGGAGAGAAGTGAATAAATGATGGTAAAAATTGTAGTGACCAATAATCTAGTAGAATTAATGAGTGAGATGAAAAGTAGAATTGGAAATGAGATTAACTAATTATCTAGTAGAATTAATGAGTGAGGTGAAAAGTAGAAATGGAAATGAGATTAACTAATTATCTAGTAGAATTAATGAGTGAGGTGAAAAGTAGAAATGGAAATGAGATTAACTAATTATCTAATAGAGTTAATGAGCGAGGTGAAAAGTAGAAATGGAAATGAGATTAACTAGTTATCTAGTAGAATTAATGAGTGAGGTGAAAAGTAGCAATGGAAATGAGATTAACTAATTATCTAGTAGAATTAATGAGTGAGGTGAAAAGTAGAAATGGAAATGAGATTAACTAATTATCTAGTAGAATTAATGAGCGAGGTGAAAAGTAGAAATGGAAATGAGATTAACTAATTATCTAGTAGAATTAATGAGCGAGGTGAAAAGTAGAAATGGAAATGAGATTAACTAATTATCTAGTAGAATTAATGAGTGAGATGAAAAGTAGCAATGGAAATGAGATTAACTAATTATCTAGTAGAATTAACGAGCGAGGTGAAAAGTAGAAATGGAAATGAGATTAACTAATAATCTAGTAGAATTAATGAGTGAGATGAAAAGTAGAAATGGAAATGAGATTAACTAGTTATCTAGTAGAATTAATGAGTGAGGTGAAAAGTAGAAATGGAAATGAGATTAACTAATTATCTAGTAGAATTAATGAGCGAGGTGAAAAGTAGAAATGGAAATGAGATTAACTAATTATCTAGTGGAATTAACGAGCGAGGTGAAAAGTAGAAATGGAAATGAGATTAACTAATTATCTAGTAGAATTAACGAGCGAGGTGAAAAGTAGAAATGGAAATGAGATTAACTAATTATCTAGTAGAATTAATGAGCGAGGTGAAAAGTAGAAATGGAAATGAGATTAACTAATTATCTAGTAGAATTAATGAGTGAGGTGAAAAGTAGAAATGGAAATGAGATTAACTAATTATCTAGTAGAATTAATGAGCGAGGTGAAAAGTAGAAATGGAAATGAGATTAACTAATTATCTAGTAGAATTAATGAGCGAGGTGAAAAGTAGAAATGGAAATGAGATTAACTAGTTATCTAGTAGAATTAATGAGCGAGGTAAAAAGTAGAAATGGAAATGAGATTAACTAATTATCTAGTAGAATTAATGAGCGAGGTGAAAAGTAGAAATGCAAATGAGATTAACTAATTATCTAGTAGAATTAATGAGCGAGGTGAAAAGTAGAAATGCAAATGAGATTAACTAATTATCTAGTAGAATTAATGAGCGAGGTGAAAAGTAGAAATGGAAATGAGATTAACTAATTATCTAGTAGTATTAATGAGCGAGGTGAAAAGTAGAAATGGAAATGAGATTAACTAATAATCTAGTAGAATTAATGAGCGAGGTGAAAAGTAGAAATGGAAATGAGATTAACTAATTATCTAGTAGAATTAATGAGTGAGATGAAAAGTAGCAATGGAAATGAGATTAACTAGTTATCTAGTAGAATTAACGAGCGAGGTGAAAAGTAGAAATGGAAATGAGATTAACTAATTATCTAGTAGAATTAATGAGTGAGGTAAAAAATGGAAAGAGAAATGAGATTCACTAATTATTTAGTAGAGGTAACGATTAATAAAGAGAAATAACTGCTCGATTTAAATTATCTTGTTCCAAAGATTTTAAAAGAATCATGACTTCTGTTTATTAGAGTTGTCCATACTTTAAGAATGATAGTGTTATTATTTTGACAGCATTTCGGCTTCATAGGAACAGAACAATGTTAGTAGATAGATTAAATAACTTATAAGGAACAGATAAGTATATGAAACCTAGTGACTTCTGTTTTAAAAGGAAAGTTTGTTTGCACATAATAAATTTTAAATTTAAGTACATTATATGCCAATTTAGTTTGTTATCACCATTACATTACGTCAAGGAACATAAGGCCACAATCGCTTACGGATTCTTCAACAAGTATTTAAGTGAGTAGGTTTTTAGCCCACTGCACAGAGCCGTCCTTAATTTAGCAGTGTAAGACTAGAGGGAAGGAAACTAGTCAACACCACCCACCGCCAACTCTTGGGCTACTTTTTTACCAACGAATAATGGGATTGATCGAGACTTTATAACGCTCCCACGGCTGGGAGGGCGATCATGTTTGGCGCGACGCTTGTCCATGTCAGGCCTTTATATGCCAATCTGTTAAGAAAAATTACACTTGGACATATGATTTCATAACAACCCTATTATTGTGAAAATCGAATTTGTAAACTTATAACAATTATCGATTTTTTTATATGCACATCGACGAAAATCCACATCTACTAGACATGCTAATTTTGCATGAAAATCATTGTAGAGGTAAAATTATGTTGATTGTACAGGATTTTGTGGTAGGTCATGCTAAAACTACGCTTGATTGAATATCATATTCAGAAAAAACTAAAGTACGTTCAACGTACTATTTTTAATAGTTTTCGAAATGCTGGTAAGTTTCATTAACGTAAAATATTATTTGGGGTGTTCTGGTAATTAATTAGGTTTAATCAAAAGTTCCTCATACTTGAAAATGTAAATAAAAATAAAATAATTACACTCACTAATTTTGTGCCAGAACATAGAAGAAGAACAATGAATTTTGTTTAATGTTAATTGGCTAAACTAACGAAAATATTAAATTCTTGTTTCCAGGCACTTTACACCTAAATTACAGTTAAATAGGTTTGCGATTTGCTCATTATTAAATCAAAGTTGGTTGTAAAAAACATGCAGGAAATTGGTTGATAATTGGTAAGATAAATGTCTCTTATTAGTTGATTACACAAAGGTATGAAAAGAGGTAAGATTATGGTTTTAAGAAATATCTTTTTTTTAATATTTTATATAAACATTTATGTTTACAGGGTCTATTGAAGTATATGTACACTACACGTATGGTGCGAAACACATAATTTATGTACAGGGTAAAGTGTTACTGGATATGAACCCTGACTGCACTGAGAACGTGTACTTGTAAAGACAACACACAAAATCTTTAAGAAAACAATGTCCACCCAAGAAGAACTGTGAATTGCTTTTGTAAACTAAATGAGGCAGAAAAGGTGTCCTAAAAAATACAGAATAGTCCTTCTGGTGGTTGAGTATGGAACTAAATTCATGAATAAGCTCGTGTTTTTTTATTTATTCAATTTTTACTTGATGACTTTGGTACATCAGAAAGGTTTAGGTACGTGTAAATTTGACTCAGTAAGTAGGCTTAGATACATGTACATATGGCTCATGACAGAAAGGCTTAAGTACATGTACATATGGCTCATGACAGAAAGGCTTAAGTACATGTACATATGGCTCAGTAAGTAGGCTTAGATAATGTACATATGGCTCAGTAAGTAGGCTTAGATACATGTACATATGGCTCAGTAAGTAGGCTTAGATACATGTACATATGGCTCAGTAAGTAGGCTTAGATACATGTACATATGGCTCAGTACGTAGGCTTAGAAACATGTACATATGGCTCAAGATTTGTAGAATTAGGTACATGTACATCTGGCACATGTTTGTTTGTTTGTTTGTTTATGAATTTCGCGCAAAGCTACACGAGGACTATCTGTGCTCGCCGTCCCTAATTTAGCAGTGTAAGACGAGAGGGAAGGCAGCTAGTCATCACCACCCACCGCCAACTCTTGGACTGCTCTTTTTCCAACGAATAGTAGGATTGACTGCACATTATAACACCCCCACGGCTGAAAACGTGAGCATGTTTGGCGTGACGGGGATTCGAACCCGCGACCTACGGATGAGTCGAATCCACCTGGCCATGCCGGGTTCTGGCACATGATAGAAAGGCTTAGATGCGTGTGTATTTGGTTGAACATGGATAAATGTTGGTACATTTACACGTAGCCCACGATGAATTGGTTTAGGTACTTGTACGTTGGGCTCATGATGGATAAATTATAGTTCATGATCTCAATATTTTAGTTTGTAAGAACTATTAGCAATATAAATGTAAATACATTCGTTTAAATTATACATAGAAGCTTGAATTATAAATCAGTTCAATAATTTTCTTCCAAAATATTTCTTCGAATCTTACGAAAATGTCTGAGCATTTTTCATCGAAGTCTTGTTTAAGTCACGTTGATGAAAATATTTGCAGTGATTGTGAATCTTGGTATGTTATTGGATTTTTATCTGGAGTGTAAAGATCGTGTTTTGTATGTTATTGTGTTTTTATCTGGAGTGTAAAGATCGTGTTTTGTATGTTATTGTATTTTTATCTGGAGTGTAAAGATCGTGTTTTCTTAAGTTTTATCAGAAGTGAAAACTATTGCTGACTAGGAACAAGATAAAATGCCATATTGTTTCATTATTTTCGAAAACTTGATGCTTAAAAGAAATATTATTGACGTACTTTTTCGTCGGCTAGCACTAAACGGAAGACACTTTCCGTAAGATCGACACTTAATAATACACGCACAAACACTTCGATACCAGGAACTGCTAAGAACTCACAAACAAAAGTTTCTGGGATTGCCACGTATTTTGACTTTCTCGACAACCAATTTATAATGAACAAAATTACAATAAAATCACTGCTGTCCAATAGTTACAATGAAGGAACAAGAAACGTGGTATTCAATAGTTACAATGAAGGAACAAGAAACGTGGTATGCAATAGTTACAATGAAGGAACAAGAAACGTGGTATGCAATAGTTACAATGAAGGAACAAGAAACGTGGTATCCAATAGTTACAATGAAGGAACAAGAAACGTGATATCCAATAGTTACAATGAACACAGAAGATCTAGCAAGGCATGACATATAAGAAACGTTCTGTTATTGTCTATAACATTATTGTTTTCTTTCTCGTTTTTAGAGCACATGCTATTTCAATAGAAAGAGAGCAGAGATCGATTTGAAACTGAACAAAATTGCATTTTCTTTAAATAGTGTAAACTCTATGACAAAATATCCCGAATTTCTGGCAATACATTTAGTTAAGATATGATACAATAATTTTATAAATATTTACGAAGAATCTTTATGAGAGAATGTATGAACAAATACATGAGGCAACTTTGTAGTTTCATAAATGTACGCTGTACACGTGTTGAGAGGCATATGGAGTCGTTTGCCTTCGTCACAAATAAACGAGATCAAAACCTAAACCAATTGACCTCAATATTTTTCAGTACCGAATATTTACTTCTTAGCTTTCTATGAGGTCATTCAGAGATTTTTTTTTTCTTTAAATTAACTTGTATTTATTTCATCTACAGTGAAAGCAACAGACCGAAAGGAAAAGCACCGATTATAAAGAAATGTGTCCTAACTGGAATGATCTCTGAGGAAATAGAACCAACAACACTTTTTGGTGTAGTTTATTTCTATAAGTACTAACCTGCATAATAGACTTATCTATGTGGTACCAACCACGGTATCAAAACCCGATTTTCTGGGTTATAAGCTGTCAATCTTACCACCGATTCAACAGGTGAGAGGGCATCGAAAGAGAAGAGATAACTTATATTTACTCGATGTACGCCATGTTTTTTTTAAAGATTGTTTATATCGTTATGAATTTAAATACGTATGTATGTATTTAAACGCTGTGAGTTAATGTTTTTAATTTACACTATTCAACAAGAACTGTAACCATTGGGTGAAGAATCGACGGTTATAAAACTAAAATTCGGAATTCGATCCTTGCATGAACATAATTTAAAATCCATTGTACAGTTTTGCGTTTAACAAAAGAAAACGAACAATCTAGATTCTTTAGATTTAACTTTTGTTTTCATAAATTAAAAACTTCTGATTGGAGGATATATAAATGGATATATACAACTCTCTTTATTAATTATACAGGGTGTTCCGAAAGTCACGGTGCAGTTTTGTAATCATATCTTATTCAGTCTATTTCAAGCCAGCAACTGATAGCGGTGTTTAGAAACAAAATAAGAAAAATCCAAGTCTGTATTGATGACAACGGGGGTCACTTTAAACATTGTTTATAATTGTCATTCATATTTACCTCCTGTATTCTATATTGAAACATGTCTGTTAATAATTATACAAGTGCACAGTGACTTTCCGAACACCCTGTATAACCAAGAATTTATTCTGTAACTTTTAACAGTTTGTGAAGTAATAAGTGATGTCTGTTAGTAGAGAGGTAAGTCTACGGATTTACAACGTTAAAATCAGGGGTTAGATCCCCGTCGGTGGACTCAGCAGATAGCCCGATATGGCTTTGCTATAAAAAACAACACACACATGTAATGAATACACTAAGATACAGTTCATCAGGATAAAATATCTTTAAATCTTAACGTTTCGTTTTACCTTTCTTTGCTTTAAATTAGCACATTTTTAAAAATAAAAGCAGCGAAAATCGTCTCAAAATACAACAGGAATTAGGTACATGGTTTATTAAAATACAACAGGAATTAGGTACATGGTTTATCAAAATACAACAGGAATTAGGTACATGGTTTATTAAAATCCAACAGGAATTAGGTACATGGTTTATCAAAATACAACAGGAATTAGGTACATGGTTTATTAAAATACAACAGGAATTAGGTACATGGTTTATCAAAATACAACAGGAATTAGGTACATGGTTTATTAAAATACAACAGGAATCAGGTACATGGTTTATCAAAATACAACAGGAATCAGGTACATGGTTTATCAAAATACAACAGGAATTAGGTACATGGTTTATTAAAATACAACAGGAATCAGGTACATGGTTTATCAAAATACAACAGGAATTAGGTACATGGTTTATTAAAATACAACAGGAATCAGGTACATGGTTTATCAAAATACAACAGGAATTAGGTACATGGTTTATTAAAATACAACAGGAATCAGGTACATGGTTTATTAAAATACAACAGGAATCAGGTACATGGTTTATTAAAATACAACAGGAATCAGGTACATGGTTTATCAAAATACAACAGGAATCAGGTACATGGTTTATCAAAATACAACAGGAATTAGGTACATGGTTTATTAAAATACAACAGGAATCAGGTACATGGTTTATCAAAATACAACAGGAATTAGGTACATGGTTTATTAAAATACAACAGGAATTAGGTATGTGGTTTATTAAAATACAACAGGAATCAGGTACATGGTTTATTAAAATACAACAGGAATCAGGTACATGGTTTATCAAAATACAACAGGAATTAGGTATATGGTTTATTAAAATACAACAGGAATCAGGTACATGGTTTATCAAAATACAACAGGAATCAGGTACATGGTTTATTAAAATACAACAGGAATCAGGTACATGGTTTATCAAAATACAACAGGAATTAGGTACATGGTTTATTAAAATACAACAGGAATCAGGTACATGGTTTATCAAAATACAACAGGAATTAGGTACATGGTTTATTAAAATACAACAGGAATCAGGTACATGGTTTATCAAAATACAACAGGAATCAGGTACATGGTTTATTAAAATACAACAGGAATCAGGTACATGGTTTATTAAAATACAACAGGAATCAGGTACATGGTTTATCAAAATACAACAGGAATCAGGTACATGGTTTATCAAAATACAACAGGAATTAGGTACATGGTTTATTAAAATACAACAGGAATCAGGTACATGGTTTATCAAAATACAACAGGAATTAGGTACATGGTTTATTAAAATACAACAGGAATTAGGTATGTGGTTTATTAAAATACAACAGGAATCAGGTACATGGTTTATTAAAATACAACAGGAATCAGGTACATGGTTTATCAAAATACAACAGGAATTAGGTATATGGTTTATTAAAATACAACAGGAATCAGGTACATGGTTTATTAAAATACAACAGGAATCAGGTACATGGTTTATTAAAATACAACAGGAATCAGGTACATGGTTTATCAAAATACAACAAGAATTAGGTACATGGTTTATCAAAATACAACAGGAATCAGGTACATGGTTTATTAAAATACAACAGGAATCAGGTACATGGTTTATCAAAATACAACAGGAATTAGGTACATGGTTTATTAAAATACAACAGGAATCAGGTACATGGTTTATCAAAATACAACAGGAATTAGGTACATGGTTTATTAAAATACAACAGGAATCAGGTACATGGTTTATCAAAATACAACAGGAATTAGGTACATGGTTTATTAAAATACAACAGGAATTAGGTTCATGGTTTATTAAAATACAACAGGAATCAGGTACATGGTTTATCAAAATACAACAGGAATCAGGTACATGGTTTATTAAAATACAACAGGAATCAGGTACATGGTTTATCAAAATACAACAGGAATTAGGTACATGGTTTATTAAAATACAACAGGAATTAGGTATGTGGTTTATTAAAATACAACAGGAATCAGGTACATGGTTTATTAAAATACAACAGGAATCAGGTACATGGTTTATCAAAATACAACAGGAATTAGGTATATGGTTTATTAAAATACAACAGGAATCAGGTACATGGTTTATTAAAATACAACAGGAATCAGGTACATGGTTTATCAAAATACAACAGGAATTAGGTATATGGTTTATTAAAATTTGTCTGTTTGTTTCGGAGTGAACAATGATAATCAAACACAAATCTACATTTCTAACTTAAAATTAATTAACGTATTAAACTTTCTATTATTTAGGCATAAACGAGTTTACTTCACTTTTGTTCTCCCGCTATTATATTTTGTGTGTTCAGTAATCTGCTTCATTCCTTCACAATAGTTTCTAAGCTTCGTATTTTCAAATATTATTTAATTTGTGAATTTAAAAGGAAGATAAGGAAGATGTATTGAAAGATATAGAATTTGCTGAAGAAGGAACGTGGTATTTCATGATGTTATTAAAGTTTCTTGCACACACAGTATCTCATCATTACTAGACTTAGTTTTGCTATTTAGACTTTTATTGTTAATGTCATATTTGTTATTAGATCCTATTTAAGAGAATTATCGAGCAGTGACATATTTAATAGTCTTCGATGATTTATAAAAAAAGTAATCATGTCATAATATATTAATTAATAATTAATACTAATTAATTTTATGGTATTAAAAACTGGCCAAGTAATTAAATCATTTGATATTTGTATTATGTCACATATTGTAATTTATCTATGACGATTTTCCGAAGTATTATGTTACGATGTTGTTGTTTTTGTGTTGAATAAGGCATAAAGCTACACAATGGGCTATCTGTGCTCTGCCCACCACGGGTATCGAAACCCGGATTTTAGATTGTGAGTCCGCAGACATACTGCTGAGCCACTGGGGGGCATTATGTTACAAACTTTACGTATTACGGATTCAAATAAGTGGAAATATTACTTTTAATTTACAAGTTCATTAAATGTCAATGTGTATCAGATTAATTATATTTGCTGACAACATTGATATATACAATTTTCTTTCGCAACACAAAAATAATTTTAATGTACAAACAAAAACAATACAACTTATTGTTATTATAAATGAAGGTTTACATACAAGAGTTTTGCAAACTTAGAAACAATACTAAGTTTTTTATCTGGTCTGGAACTGAATATTTTATTGTCGTTCACAAAGACCAAATTAATTCTTTGCTGATACACTTGTATGCTTCTCTTGACGGCTATCTAGCTTGAAGCACCTGTTAGATTTCACCAACGACGAGAGAAATACTATCTTCTGAAGTCAGTTTCCTGGTCGAACACTGTAATTTCCCGATTAATAAGCGTTAATCATAATTATAGTTTCTTAGGCTTATAGTATATTGACTGTATCTGACCAATAACGTCAAACTGTCTTTTGGCACGTTGGTTTATACAGTTTAAGGCGAGATTCTCAAATGTTTCAGCAACGTTTGGAAACACGCTAACGTTTTTTTAAACCAAATATTATTGATTCTTACTCTCAAGAATGCTCTACAAATTTTTAAAAAAGGCGGAACTTATGAAATATGCATCCAAAAATATACGTCACATATATCAAACGAAAACAATTGTACAACAGTAAATCCGTCAGAAATAAAAAATCACATTTGAATGCAAATTATTTTTTTCCATATTTATTTTAATACATCCATTACGAAATACAAATTAAAAGTATCTTAAACTAGAATTGAAAACGTGCATTTTGCCCGCTACAGTTAACTTCTCAGGAGGTTTTCAGTTTAATATCAGTAAGACATGATGAGAGTTCAGATTTTATCTAAAATACCGTTAAAATATTTAGTTTGAACCGTTAAAGGCTGAAATGGAACCAGTAGGTCTAACATCCATATTATTTTATGTGTGTTTTTCATTTTTTTGTAATTAATCCATTATGTATTTAAGATACTCCATTTATCGTACTGATTATAAAATATTTTAAATTGTTACTGACTGCGGCATACCTTGCTCAGCTAATGAGGTTTGTTTTTCAACAAGCAGCTAATGAAATTCCATGTGTATCTGATTTGGAATCCAGTATAGTTTGTAGTGAATTTTATCACGAACATTAGATGTATTAACAGTGTTTCGTTCCACAGTTCATTTGCCACTTAAGGTAGTAGTTATATTAATTTTCATACATTTGTGATACCCGTTCACTGTTGTATAAAATAAGAATTTTGACAAACGAATAATTCGTCTATTTTAAAATAAATACTTACAATTAACATAACAAACTGATTGTAACGATACAGTAAGTTTAAATTGTATTATGATTAAAATAAATTATTTTGAATAAATTAAATAAATACATGGACAATTTTTATTGAATTTTTGAACCATTTGTTTCGGGACCCGGCATGGCCAAACGTGTTAAGGCGTGCGATTCGTAACCTTAGGGTCGGGTATTCGCATCCTCGTCGCGCCAAACATGCTCGCCTTTTCAGCCAAGGGGGCGTCATAATGTAACGGTCAATCCCACTATTTGTTGGTAAAAGAGTAGGCCAAGAGTTGGCGGTTGGTGGTGATGACTAGCTGCCTTCCCTCTAGTCTTACTTACGCTGCTAAATTATGGACGGCTAGCACAGATAGCCCTCGAGTAGGTTTGTACGAAATTAAAAAAACAAACAAACAAACAAACTATTTGTTTGTAATCAACCACCAACTCACACAATGGGCTGTCTTTGCTCTGTGCCACTGGATGGACTCTTAAACTTCAGTGTTATCGTTGTTGAAATGCGTACAGGAAAAGCATTATTTATTTTTCTATTCAACTTGCTGTTAAAGCTTAGAATTTTCTGATCCTCCATAATACTTATTTGTTATATATAAACTTGTCATATGGTAAATTCGCTCCAAGGTGTTAGAGTCAGATTTCTGACAGCTGTGTGAAGCTGTAATGCTTCCTGATTCTTGTGGCTCTGATTGGTCAACTCCAGATAGAGGAAGGATCGTTAATGGAATTTCGACACAAATTTGTTTTCTTTCTTTCTTCAATAAATAGAGATGAATTGTTTTAACCGCTAATTGTGTTTAACTAATACTTATTTTCGATAAAGCCTATTTTAATTTTATCGTGAATAGAATATAGTTTTCGTTTATTTACCTTTTTATTTTAATAAAATTCGTTCTTTATTCAACTCTTAGTTTATCATAAAATGTATCCTTCCACTCTAACAAGTAGTCCCAATTTTTGTTGTCTATTATTTTAAGCATCGTATATTGCCTCTTTCACTTGTCCACTACAATGTACTGTTTTCACATGTAGATCCCAACTGTCTGGAAATTTAAGGGCAGTGACTAAAAATATTAACATTGTCCTCAAGCGTGAAAGTATATATACATATTTTAACGATGCCAATAAAAAGATAAAAACACACTAAACCTTTTGTCAAAATGAAATTGAAAGAGTAAATTTGTTCCATACATACATGACAACGGAACCATCGCTCGGAATTGGCTGGATGAATTACCCTAACCCCCAGTGGCTTAGCGGTATGTCTGAGGACTTACAACGCTAAAGACCGTGTTTCGATACCCGTGGTGGGCAGAGCACAGATAGCCCATTGTGTAGCTTTGTGCTTAATACAAAACAATAACAAACAAAACAAGAATCACCCTAATGTTTTGCACATTATCATTAAAGTCTCGGTCCGACATGGTCAGGCAGTTAGAGCGCTCGACTTTTAATTTGAAGGCCGTAGGTTCGAATCCCTGTCGCACCAAACACGCTCGCTCTTTCAGCAGTGGGTACGTTATAACGTGACGGTCAATCCAACTATTCGCTGGTGAAATAGTAACCTAAGGGTTGGCGGTGGGTGGTGATGACTAGCTGCCTTCCGTCTAATCTTACAGTGCTAAATTAGGGACGGCTAGCACAAATAGCCCTAGTGTAGAGTTGCGCGAAACTAAACAAACAAACAAACATGAAACTGTCCAATAGTGCTACATTGTTTTAGTCTTTTTGAACGACATAACAAAAAAGACCCTGAAAAAAGAGCACATTTTCACTTCTTTATCGACTACCGGTTTGGAATTTTCAAGATACAAGTACTTAACAAGTTAAATGAGTCGATTACCTTCTACAAAGGACGTTATGCAATTAGCATCTAATAAAGCAGTTAGGGATTTAATAGCATAATAAAGAACATTAGTTATGGCTTTTATTTATACGGTCTATGTTTTTTTTAATAGGTACTTTAAGCTTGTATTAATAAGATATAATAAAACTGGTATTAATAAGATATAATAAAACTGGTGCTTTAAAACTGAACCGCTTCTGTCAGGTGTATGTGTTAAACGACCTGATCAGATATCCCTAATGTTTAGGTATACTGGTCATTAACTGTGAACTGTTGACTGAATTTATAGGATCTGTGGTAGAAAAAAATGAACCCGAAAATTATGAGTCTCTGGCATGCCTACTTGGCATATAACATACTATTCAGGTTTGTTTGTTTGTTTTTTTAAATTTTGCACAAAGCTACTCGAGGGCTATCTGTGCTAGCCGTCCCTAATTTAGCAGTGTAAGACTAGAGGGAAGGCAGCTAGTCATCACTACCTACCGCCAACTCTTGGGCTACTCTTTTACCAACGAATAGTAGGATTGACCGTCACGTTATAACGCCTCCACGGTTGAAAGGGCCAGCATGTTTAGCGCAACCGGGATGCGAACCCTCGACCTTTAGATTACGAGTCGCACGCCTTAACACGCTTGGCCATGCCGGGCCATTCAGGTTGGACAGCTAAAACTGTGGAGCGTCTTGAATAGTGTGAACCTTTGATGTATATACTGATTCGCACCTCCACACTAGACTTCGTTCAACCGAGAATAAACACACTGGTTGACGTAAAAGCTAGAATGTTAGAGCATCAAAAAGTTATCTTACTTTATTATTCGAGGGCTACTTTAGATGGCTGTTCATAATTTTGAAGAAATATTCTTGGGATTAAAAACGAATATTCAGAACCACCCGCAGCTAACTTATGCGATGCTATAATCGATTGTTTGTTTAAAATCGAGCACAAACCTTCACATCACGGGTGTCGAAACGCGGCTTCGAGCGAGGAACACTGTAATAGAAAAGTGGGGTATAATTGTTACTCTAATAACGCAACCACGGCTCAAAATTGTTAATACATTTATTGTTATGACTTTGACGGAAATAAAACTCGATTCATAGAATTTCTGATCTTCAGTCTGGCAGTTCAATCATTGGGCTTCGCTCAGCCCTGCATATTAGTAGAAGTATAAATGAAAATGAGATGTTTAAAATATCTTGAAATTTCAATATTATTTAAACATAAAAATATAAAAATTCACTCTTTGAAGGGTTGAATTGATAGTAAAATAAAACTTATATATTTTTGCACCGGTATCTTTGTTTTGGAAATTCGCACAAAGCTACTCGAGGGCTATCTGTGCTAGCCGTCCCTAATTTTGCAGTGTAAGACTAGAGGGAAGGCAGCTAGTCATCACCACCCACCGCCAACTCTTGGGCCACTCTTTTACCAACGAATAGTGGGATTGACCGTCACATTATACACCCCCACGGCCTGGAGGGCGAGCATGTTTAGCGCGAAGCGGGCGTGAACCCGCGACCCTCGGATTACGAGTGCACGCCTTAACCCGCTCGGCCATGCCAGGCCCAACCGGTATCTAATTCTATATTTTACATATTTGTTTCTTTATGTAAAAACTCTTGAAAATGTACTAGTAAACTAAATTAAGATCGACCTTTACGATTTGTTTACTAAAAGTGTCCTCAGCTGGTAATACATTTAAATATGTAAATATAAATAAGATTTGTCTTTCTTACCAGTTACGTCCCCTGTGCTCTGCTGTGAAAACACACACGACAGCCGATAAATTGTATTGCGTTAAATGTCAGGATTTTTATTTGTTAACCATTTAAACACTTAATGAATTTTTCAAGAAACTAGCTTTGTTATTTTGTATATAAATTATTTTTCATGACAGGAAATGTTCTGATTGTAGGTTAGGTTATAATTGGAAAATAACATTTTAAAAATGTTCATGTTTTCCAAAAGTGCGTATAGATGGCACTACAAATATTACTTTCTTTCTTCTTGCCTTTTGCATCAGTTCAGGCCAACGTTTAATACGTTTTGAACTACGAAGATTAAATGTTTGATGTAATTTTTTTAGGATATAGATATAGTATTATTAAGAACGACATCTCAGACAAAGAATATATGTACACGTGTTTTATTATTGTTATTTAAGCTCATATTTCTAGAAAATTATTATTTATAAGAATAAATGAAAGTGGAGTATTAAGTGCTGAAGATAACTTTCATCAGCGATTCGTGATGACCAGAGACCCCAGTGAAAAGGTCAACATGAAGATGACCGCAGAAGGTCAAAACGTTGTTCTGTGCTTTATTTTAATTGCAGATTTAATACCCATGATTGCCGTCTTGAGAATATAAATGAATATGGATCAACTTAGGGTGTCAGGCCCATCACAGATGAGGCATTCAACAAGTTTCACCTTGGGTCGTTTCGTAACAGGTGAAAAATTCACAAACACAAAGGTCAGTGTAAAAAAACCGTCCATGTCTTGCATCAAAAAGCACTCAACATTTGTGATGACGAGAAACCCACTTTGTTAATCCGAACATGATCTAAGAAGGTCGAGACCTTGTCTTGTACTTTATTGTAATTGAAGTTTTAGTAGCCATATCAGTGGTTTTTAAAATATATTTAGGCCTATCATTGATATCAGGGATCTTTAGAGCAGATGGGACACGACGATCATGGTTGCGGTTGTGGCGCTACTTACATCAATAAATTGTTTGACAACAACTGTTATGAAGAGAACAGGAGTAAATTTCTTCTTTAACACAGGTAGAAAACTGTTTGTGAGATCTTCCGATGGAAAGTCTATCGCATTCTTTACAACGTATTCGATACACTTATCACAGTCTATCTATATTACCTAACTTCACTTTCGTTTCTGTGGAGAAAAAGCACAACCCCTTTGTTTGTTTTTGAATATTGCGCAAAGCTACACGTGGATTAACCGTCTGCGCTAACCGTCCTTAATTTTGTGACGAAAGACTAGGGAGAGAAAACACAGATAGTCATCACTACCAACCTCCAACTCTTTTACCAACGAATAGTGGGATTGACCGTGACATTATAACGACCCCACGGCTGAAGAGACGAGCATGTTTAGTGGAACGTGGATTTGAACATTCCCCAGCCTCTGTCGCCCCCATTCTCAAATTGCAAGTCGATACCCCTAACTCCTTGGCCGTGTTAAACATTCAGTTTTCTGTGTACACTACTTTCGTTTGGAAATTAAGAAAGTAATGCTGAGTAGCCTTTCTCTAGCCAGTAGACCTAAATCAAGAAAGTAATGCTGAGTAACCTTTCTCTAGCCAGTAGACCTAAATTAAGATTCACGTTTATTAGTTCATAATTTGAACTATTTTGATTCGTGTAAAAAAAACAAATATACACTTAAATGTTCATATCTATTTCTTCATAAGAGACACATAAGAATGTTTGCGGGCCAAGAACTCTAGAAAGTGTGTTTCGATACCTGTAGTGGACAGAGCACAAAACAACCAATTGTGCTTAACTTCAAAGAAAAAAACTGAATTTCTTACACGCAAAAAAATGTTTTGTAATCTTGCTGATTATACAAGAAAAGTGACTGTTCGTTGTTATTTGTATAGATCCAACGTTTTAGCTGTGCCACTGTTTCGTAGGATGTTTTAAATTTAAAAGCACATAACAAACGTGTTCACACACACACAGTCCTGCTCTCAAACTTAAATCAGGTGATTAAAATTATCCAGGTTAAAGATGTTTTGAAAAAAAACAACGTATTATTCAGATGACTGCAAAACTTCGATTGCAATTTAAATGCGGGCCGGGCATAGCCAAGCGTGTTAAGGCGTGCGACTCGTAATTTGAGGGTCGCGGGTTCGCATCCCTGTTGCGATAAACATGCTCTCCCTCCCAGCCGTGGGGGCGTTATAATGTGACGATCAATCCCACTATTCGTTGGAGTAACCCAAGAGTTGGCGGTGGGATGTGATGATTAGCTGCCTTCCTTCTAGTCTTACACTACTAATTAGGGACGGCTAGCACAGATAGCCCTCGAGTAGCTTTGTGCGAAATTCAAAAACAAACAAACATTTAAATGCGGTCGACTTTAGTGCAGAAAAATTAATATTCTGAAACGTTAAACTTTTTATATCACCATTTGTTGGATTAGTCGAAATACTGGCTTTTGAAGAGTGTTTACTAAAGATGATTTCGACTTTATTAAGCGAGTTTTAGCTTTTGTTTTGTTTTATAAGTCAAGATTTTTTTGTTAAAGCTGCTAAACAAATTTTCTTTTGCAACAACGTTATGGCGTTAATGTCCGGATGTATACAGTGGAGTAACGTAGTTATATAACAGATGGCATCCTTGGTTATTTTCATTAATACCTTCAAAGACTTATACAGTCCAAGAAGCACTGTTATCAAACACGAGTCCATCGATCGTCGTTAAAGAATACCGACAACTCGTTAATCATTCCAAACTTTCACGCATGGTGTCATGTGTGATATTTTTCTTCGTTTATTCTTTTGAAGTTCCAATGAACACTTTGGTCTCACATGATTCCCAACAACTGCAATCAACGCACAGTCTTCGTCTTACTGACAAAGAGATGCTTTTTCTTTAGCTTTTAGAATAAAAGTTGGAAAACATAGAAGGGATAGTTACATCTTTCAACACAAAGAAGTGTTTTGGTTTTGGTTTTTTTAAACAAAGGTTGTTATGATGTTCATATTAACTTGATTTTAATAATTTGGTATAAAACTGAATTAATTATGGAAACAGAGTGAGTAACAAAATACTGTGTTTGATTAGAACATGACTAGTTTTCACATCATACGTTTGTTTGTTTGTTTGTTAGATTTTGTGCAAAGCTATCCGATGATTCTCTGTACTAACAAGGCCTGGCATAGCCAGGTGAATTAAGGCGTTCGACTCGTAATCTGAGGGTCGCAGGTTCTGGTCCCGGTCACTTTAAACATGCTCGCCCTTTCAGCCGTGGGAGCGTTATATTGTGACGGTCAATCCCACTATTCGTTGGTAAAAAATTGCCCAAGAGTTGGCATTGAGATAGATAATGATTAGCTGCCTTTCCTCTAGTCTTACACTGTTAAACTAAGGACGGCTAGCGCAGATAGCCCTCGGGTAGCTTTGCGCGAAACTCAAAACAAACCAAACTGTAATAGCAGTCTTGGAGTAGAAGGAAAAAAGATAGTCAACAGCACCCACCACTAGCTCTTGCGCATTTCTTTACGAAATAATAGTGGGATTATCCATTACATTATAATGCCCCCACGGCTGAAAAGATAGAGTATTTTAATAGATTGGTTTTAGTCCCATGACCCCAGATTGAGAGTAAAACCATGTCACTCTCCGCGTGTCACGATAGAACTGAAATTCTCTGTTTGAGGTGATGATTTTTAGAAGGACTAGTCATGAAGAAGATAGGTTCGAAACTTTTTTGGGGGGAGGGCCACCTGCTTACTCAAGTTTCAAGACAACGTGATAAAAGTGATATATAATTGTTAGCCACATGTTTTTTTTTATCATTTCGATTAATACAAGCGTCACCAAGTTCTGTAACTTCAGGGCGTAGGTTCAAGTTTATATCCTTCCAAGTATCCAACGGATATTGAAGGTACAGACGAATTTATTACTTTCCATCTCTCGCTATACATCTGTCTTTCGAAAAACTAAACAAATAGAAAAAAAATCTCTTCCAACCATTCAATTTTCGACTGATTTATAGTCGAAGTTTTTTATATTTACAGTTGCTGTATTACTTCTGACTTTACTTTTTTACACAACTAAACTTCTCGTCCAAGATGTTGGGTTTGAGAGTTTCGGCTCGAATGACCAAATCATTCAAAGAACGACAACACATTTTCTGCACCAGTTTTGCTTCATCCTGATTATATTTTTCAGACATTTTTCTGGCTATGTCCAGATCATATTCTTTAAGCGATCCATGTGTCTCGATGTGATATCAACGTTCAGATGAATTGTTTTTTTTCCTGTTGAATTTAGCGCTAAGCGACTTGGAAGATTTAAACACATCTTTAAATAGAATAGCTGTGTTTTTATTCTTAAAAATTCTGGATAGACTGAAAGAAATATGTTAACACATCTCGGTGTAGTCACTTTATATAAGTTTTTCCAGAAACTGCTTCGAACTGCGTTGTGTTTAATTCAGACAAATGTTCGCATCAGTATCATTTTTGGTTTTTTTGCACCAGAATAAAACTTACCTCTCAGTAAACAAATATGTGGTCATAAGCTTTGCATTAGAAAGAAGAGAAATATAAGAAATTGAATGATGAATTGTAGCTTTCATAAACTTCTAAAAGCTTCCGTAAGAACTTTATTAAACTATAAATGGTCAAACACGTTTAAACGTCCTAGCCCTCATTTTAAAAATAAGTTATGCATTAACTATATAAATGAACAACGTGAACTCCACCTGAAAAAATGTAATTATGCCAATGCTTGATTTGAAGATAATTCAACTCTTTAATAGAAGTGTTTAATTTAATTTAATTTAGTGTATTTAATACACTATTTAATAGAAGCTTTATATGACTAAGATACACACAGACTAATGCAAGTTATAGAAACTTACAACACAAAAAAAACATGTGTAATAAAGGTTCTTTAATATTAAAAACAAATATATAATAGATTAAATATTTACAAAGCCCTCTGCAGTTCTACAACTATCGTTATTGCCGTCTCCACAAATTCGTAATAAATTACGTTTATTTCCTCAAATCTCGTTCTTAATTTGATAATGATCTAAGGAGATCGAAATTTTGTTACTTATTTTGTGTTTTTCGATAAAAAAAATTTGATATCGTATCAAATGCCTGTACTGGAAATCTCTTTCTCAATTCTGGAACGACTCTTCTCTGCAAAACTTCGATGTACAGTGGTCCTCGCATCATACCTTCTTCGATATGTAAGCCTTCGACACCATAGTAGCTGAAAAAAAACCCAAAACATCTTCTTCAAGGGATGTTTTACGAACTGATTGATGTAAGATTCTCGAAGTTTCTCACCTGGAGATCTGTGAACATGCAGACTTCTTTGACCCTGTACGAAAAAATGAGTCTCGTCACTGAATAACACCTTCCTCCATTGTTCTTGTGTCCAGTTCTTGTATTTCAGACCCCATTGATATCGGTTTTCTTCTTCACTGAGTTGGTAATAAATTGTTTTTTGACTGGTCTCCTTACCCTTCTAACGCAATTTCGAAAATAGATCAACCGTACCGCAAAACACAGCTAATGACGCCATCTGTGTGAAAATATGACTATTAAAGGAAATCAAGCCTACATCGGCCGCCATGCTGAAAATACTGTACAATAACCATTTGTTTCAATTAATTTGCACAAAGGTGTATATGTATAAGACAAGTATTCATTACCACTTAAAGCTATTTACATTCTTAACGCTTTGAGAGTGCTGTCATCAGTTGGCATTAAGAAAGCGTTCATAAAAAATATATATTTGAAAAAAACACTATTATGATAATGATTCAAACATATTTAAAAAGTAAGTAAAATACAAATCGATATTATTACTAACTACACACTTCTCAAACACGAGTTTGAGCCACATTTTGAGTTCAGTTTCTGAACAAAAATAAAACACCTGTGGGTCATGTCTGACATGGAGCTAACTATAATTAATTAAGAATTATTTTCATTTGGAGTTTCATTGGTGTCACACTTTCAGATAGCCCAAAACTGAGTCAAATTATAACTTAAATTTAGAAATTAAATAATTGTCGATATATATCTAATTTATGGTATTTGCCACACGATTGATTCACACAGTTTTATTTAATTCTTAATACAAATATATTTTAATATTCAAACAATCACACAGTTTACAATAGCAGTTATCACAAATAATGATTTATGTACAAGAGTTTTAGAAACTGACAAACAATGCCGAGTCCAATTTCTGTTCTGAAATCTCCTTGATATCTTATCGAGGGTTCACAACGAGTAAGTTAACATACAGGGTAATTCGAGGCTCGCGGGTTCGAATCCCGGTCGCACCAGACATGCTAGCCCTCCCAGCCGTGGAGGCCTCATAATGCGACGGTCAATCCGACTATTCATTGGTAAAAGAGTAGCTCCAGAGTTGGTGGTTGGTAGTGGTGACTAGCTGCATTCCCTCTATTCTTACACTGCTAAATTAGGGAAGGCTAGCGCAGATAGCCCTCGAGTAGCTCTGCGCAAAATTAAAAAAGAAACAAAAAACAACAGAAAAATATGAACATCTCCTCTAACCGTGTTCACGAACCAATTTGTAGATATCTAGAAGATAATTTTCCGGAAACGAAATGTACGTATTCATTGCTAATACGTAAGTTGAGTAAGTCATCTTAATCGTGGGACCGCACCATATCACCATAGAGGATGGTGGAAACGTTGTTCACTTCTCTAAGCAAAAAAAAAAAAAAGTTTTCAACACAAACGAGCCGTTTTTATATAAATATCTAAATAAATATAAGGAAATTAAAAAAACACAACATAATGATAGATTAATGTTTACAATGCTTTGATTTAAAAGTTGTCTTTTGACGCTGGTTCGTTCATCAATATCAATACATATTTCTAGCAACGTTTACTGGGAGACGATGTATACGATTATATATCATTTATTTAGAGCATTTCCTCTTTTGTGTAAGATTTTAACAAGTGTCATTTTTTGACAGTATTAATATCCGGTCGTTTTTCAATTAGTACAGACTCAGGAAACAGTGCACGTCAAAATAATACTTTTAAGACACTATTTTCTTCAACTACATCACCAGCTTTAGGTTTAAAAGACATGACGCTTAAAGCATCCACGGTGATTTTTTTGTTACCAAACAATTTCAGCTGATTTTATTAATCTCATGGTTATTCACACAGATAGAGCTTTCAGAACATACAGAGTTTTGAAAGACGTCGTCAGTGTTAAGAATAAGGACATTACTGAAACTTACGAAACTGAACGAACTCCATTCCAGTCTTCAATGCAGACTGGTTACAACACCTAGCTGCTTGCGTCACTTGGTCTAGAATTTTAATTGGACAAAAGAAATACTACAGCGTTCTGTTAGAAATACAAACATTGAGCTTTAGAAAATTATACCTGAAAACTGAAAACCTGATAACAAGGCAATTTTAAGTTGATCTTAGGTTGACTTTAAATTTGATCCTAGGTCTAAACTAAATTTTAACTCAACAATCCCATCGAGCTGCTATTATTACGTACAGCTGATACAAGTGATTCTTCGCAGACAAACTTCGGGTTTGTCACCCCCAAAATTCATATTGGTCTAAGTTGCTTCTGTCTTCAGAATTATTTGTTGCACTTTGGGTTCTGCTGAACTTGAGAGGTGGGGTTGATAACTAGAAAGTCACGTGAGAATATGAAACTGTAGGAAACTTCCTCGCCATTAGAGGTGATCCTTCGCAAACACGACTTCCGGATACGTCACTTCTGGTATTGATGCCAGTGTACGTTGTATCTGTCTTTAAAATTGTTTGTTAAACTTTGGCGCCTACTAATATGGAGAGGTGAAGTTTCCAACTCATTAATCATTTGTAAATACAACTTGTGAAGTCTTTGTTCGTTAACTCCCTGTTGTGTGTACTTAAGACAATTAGCTTAACTGTAAGAATGTCTGAATGGAATCTACGAATCTTGTAACAGTATGTCAACCACATTTTATCTGCTGATTCAGTCTTGTCACAATACTAGGCCTCACCAGACAACTTGGATACAACAGATGTTGTAATGTTCGTGACGCTATTTATGTAATCAAGACTTGAACAAGCTGACAAATTGCTATTTAAGAACAGCATTTTGTTTATGATTTTTATTAATATCAAAGTATTTATTTATTTCTAATATCAATTAGTTCATAACTACCATTATTTATATATTTTACATGAATCATGTTTTCTCATCACATTTTTGTTTTCATGAAAAACGTTTGCAACATCTCTTCTTTCCTTCCTTAAATTACCCCCCGCTAGTACAGCGGCATGTCTTTGGATTTACAACTCTAAAATCAGAGGGGCTGAGCAGATAGCCCAATGTGGCTTTGCTCTTAGAAAACACACACACACTCCTACCTAAAGTTTTCATAGTAAAATACCAGTAGCTGAAGTCTCGATTCTCCTGTTTTATTATAACCAAGTCTTATCGTGTTTGTTGAAATTCTGTACAGATGTGTACCATCAACTCCTATGCTCCCTTAAAAATGTACGCTAAGGGTCAGCCCTACTTTCTCTATTTCTGTTAGTGTTAACCTGAAAAAACAACAGAACAAACCGACTGACTTGGCACGGCCTACCAAATGGAATCGAAGGTAATGCTCTATAATATTGAGAACGTAAATAAATCACGACAGTTTCACCATTCTGCGTTTACATCACACGCATGCGCATTGAGGAGAAAGAGAATAGCGACTCACTCGGATGTGATTTTGTAATAAAGTGAAAGTAGTTTCCATATCTTCCTGTTTATCAAGTTAATACAGCGTAGGGACAGTAGATTGTCCACGAGTGTTTAGATTACTAGAAAATATGAAATTACTTGTCACACAGTGAATAGGACGGTTGCAAACCGTAATTATATGTTGTAATAATTGTTTCTAAAAATGAAGTTTAAAAATGTGGAGTGGACTTATTCAATCGCTTACTTAGCTTTATCGTTAAAGCCAAAAGAAATTAATGAAACGTCCTGCAAAAGATGTTGTTTATTGATTTGGGATGCATTTATTTTTAAGAGTTATTTGTACCTAAACGTGAACATTTATACGGGGTTATTGTTAATGCTTTTAGGAACAGTTCATTACGACGCGTCTTGGTAGAAATTAGTTACTTTCATTTAGCAGAGAACTGGATAATAAAAACGTCAACCGGCATGACGTACAATAGCCTATTATCACGTTTGTTACACGAGATTACTACTACTGTAACCAATCAGCATTCTCAAAACATGACATGTTTGGATAGACCGGTGATATAATTTTAGTTTTCTGTATGTGTGTTTTGCGACTGCTAAATATGGTTATGTACTCTTTCTCGTAACATTATTGAGGGTGTTCCTGCGTGTTAATGGGCTTTTTAATGAAGCACAGCCTTGAGGGTGTGAGTGAGAGGCAGACTGAAGTGAAAAGGTCGCTATAGTCACACCATTTTCAGGAAACTTATAACTGCTTATCAGTGCTATAAAACTTTATTTTATGCACTTATTCGCATGATAGCAACTGAAAGCGATCTGCACTTACGTTGGATGAAGAAATGTCGTCATGGGCTCCTTTGTTGGTTAAAAATATTAGCTTTAGTAACACGTAACAATGAGGTAAATACGACAAACAAGACAACCACACATCCACCGCCTTTAATATATCAAAAAAGTCCGTTATATGGTTTTGTACTTGTGTTTTTATATCGTGAACTGTATGTTTACAGTTTGGATGACTGATTGTTTGTTTGCTTTTGAATTTCGCACAAAGCTACTCGAGGGCTATCTGTGCTAGCCGTCCCTAATTTAGCAGTGTAAGACTAGAGGGAAGGCAGCTAGTCATCACCACCCACCGCCAACTCTTGGGCTACTCTTTTACCAACGAATAAGGGGATTGATCCACACATTATAACGATTCCCCGGCTAAAAGGGCGAGCATGTTTATCGCGACAGGGAGGCGAACCCGCGACCCTCAGATTACGAGTCGCTTGGATGACTGAAAACGGGAAAATGATCCAAGTTTGCTTGTACCTATTCAGAAACTATTATATGGGAATGTATATATGTATATATCAGTGTATATACAGATATATGTATATGTATATATCAGTGTATATACAGATATATATATATATGTATATATCAGTGTATATACAGATATATGTATATGTATATATCAATGTATATACAGATATATATATATGTATATATCAACGTAACCTGACAGAACGTCCTGTAAGTACATTCACTGTTTTATCAATGTTTGCATAATTTGGAAAGTGAGGTCAGTGAACATTTGATTGTAATATGCACTGAAAACACGAAGGATATATAACGAACCAGGAATTCTCTGAAGCGAATAAACATCCCGAACTAACCCTTCAACACAGTAATATAGTTATTTACACCACTATACTCACGTAAATACATTAGTTACTAACACCACTATACTCACGTAAATACATTAGTTACTAACACTACTATACTCACGTAAATACATTAGTTACTAACACCACTATACTCACGTAAATACAATAGTTACTTGCACCACTATACTCACGTAAATACAATAGTTACTAACACCACTATATTCACGTAAATACATTAGTTACTTACACCACTATACTCACGTAAATACATTAGTTACTTACACCACTATACTCACGTAAATACAATAGTTACTTACACCACTATATTCACGTAAATACAATAGTTACTAACACCACTATATTCACGTAAATACAATAGTTACTTACACCACTATATTCACGTAAATACAATAGTTACTTACACCACTATATTCACGTAAATACAATAGTTACTTACACCACTATATTCACGTAAATACAATAGTTACTTACACCACTATATTCACGTAAATACAATAGTTACTTACACCACTATATTCACGTAAATACAATAGTTACTAACACCACTATATTCACGTAAATACAATAGTTACTTACACCACTATACTCACGTAAATACAATAGTTACTAACACCACTATATTCACGTAATACAATAGTTACTAATACCACTATATTCACGTAAATACAATAGTTACTTACACCACTATACTCACGTAAATACAATAGTTACTAACACCACTATATTCACGTAAATACAATAGTTACTTACAACATGATTATTTTGTTCTTTATACGAACACGTCTACACCTACCGACTGGAAAAAAAACAAACAACTTTCACTTATATCTTTCTCGTTTCGGTTATTATATGTGCATTTGTCAAGACGAAGTATTCGAATATTAGTTTAACACAACAACATTTCGCAGTTATGATTGGGTTGTTATTGAAACCAGTATTATTTACTGTTTGCCTGACAATAGTCTTAATAAAATCGTAAGAAAGTGTGCGTGCACTTTCTTATAGCAATGCCTTCTTGACTGAAAGGTTTAGTCGTATACCTAAGGAATACCGAAAGTAAACAAAAGTTCATTGTGTGTTAATGAAATGCAAGTTATGATTGGAGCTCGCTGAAGATTGATACACGTATTTTATAAAGGAATGATAGAAATAGTAACCAGAATAACATAATTTTATGTACCCTCTGCCATATTAACAACAGCAGATCTGTTGCATGTAGCCTGCCTGACTGAAGGAGTGTACTTGTTGTTTGAATTAAGCACAAAGCTACACAATGGGCTATCTGTGCTAGGCCCACCACGGGTATCGAAACCCGGATTTTAGCGTGTAAGTCCGCAGACATACCGCTGAGCCACTGGGGGGCAGGAGTGTACTACACAGACTACGTTCAGTAAAGATGTTCTTAAGTAAAGAACGTTTCCTGACCTTACTGATTATATTTTCACTCGAGACATGTAGAAGATGAAACGAGGTAAATGTGTGTGTTTCGTGTGTCAAATAGTATTATGAATACACGTATACTTTTATTATGTGAAGCTAATTTTTAAAGACGGACGCATCTATCAGTGAAACATAACAATATAAATGCTAATTTCAATTCCTAGATGCCTAATGTATGTGAGGGTTGAACGGATATATCGAACATAGAACTCGTGCACACGTCACTTGTGTCGTTTTTCCAGATGAAGAAGATCTTTCTTGATTATGTTACACACTGTCGTCTGAGACACCTGAATGGTTTGGTTAGTTTTTGAATTTCACACAAAGCTACTCGAGGGCTAACTGTGCTAGCCGTCCCTAATTTAGCAGTGTAAGACCAGAGGGAAGGCAGCTAGTCATCATCATACACCACCAAGTTTTTAAATACTCTTTTCCCAACGAATAGTGGGTGTGACCGTCACATTATAACGCCCTCACGGCTAAAATAGCAAGCATGTTTGATGTGACGGCGATTCAAACCAGCTACCTTTGAATTACGAGTCGAGTGCCTTAGCCACGTGACCATGACGATCCGGCACGTGAATGACTTTGCCACTTATCTTTGTGTTGGTGGTTTCTCACCTGCTACAAGAAATTGCACTCAGTTTAACAAGCAAGCTCTGGACGTTTTGCTTCCAGAAACTGGTCAATATTCATCCGTCTTTCTATTGATGTTGTGCACAAAAATATATGTTTTTAGAAAACCACAAATCCTCGATCTGAACACCCGATACTATCTTGGTTAACACATCGCTATCAATCAACACAAAAATAAACAAATTACAATGATGAGCTTCAATTTAGGTCTCTTAATTAACACACCTTCTTTCATTCTAATTGATTTTTCACTGTTGTTAGCGCCCCCAAGTGACACTGCCGCATGTTTGCGGATTAACGGTTTTACTTACGGATTACATTATTTAACATTCATCACTGCATATTTTCCTACTAGACTTAAGATTATATTTTACCTTTAAGGTAGGATAAAAACAAACAAACAATGTTTTCGAAGCAAAACGACCTCTGGTGGCAAAAAGCTTTAATTTCTAAAGTAGAGTCCTTACTACTGTTTTTGCTAAAGCCAATACTGACATTTGAGTATATAAATTTACACCAAACAATTAAGAAGCAGTGTTAACTTCCAATGCAACTGTAGAATAAAAAATCCCCCTAGTGGCACAGTGATATGTCCGATAAAAACCGAGTTTCGATGCCGTGGTGGGCAGAGCACAGATAGTCTTTTGTGTAGGTTTATGCTTAATTACGAACAATAACAATCCTTGGTCTTAGCAAGGATGTTACGTTGCTCTGTATTTATAGCTTGATATAAACTCAGCTTTTAATTTTTGTTGCTTTAAAATAACACGCATCTTCACTCCGAAAGGGCTTTTACATTTTGTTCCTACAAGCGATCAAATTTCGGTGGAGTTACACTATCTACTTCACGTTAAACAATATGAAAAAGTAGTTCTGTTATATGATATTCCATTTCAACTTTATGTCAGCTGTGACTGTGAAGTGACTTTCTTATTTGCATATTCAAATTCGTTTGAATGTAACTCACTTTTGTGCCGGTAAGAACTTGTTTCTTCTTTCGTTATATACACGTACATTACTTTTTATTACTTGTTAATTGTGGTATATTTTTCTACGTATGTAAAAAAATAATTCATTGGTTAAGCTTCAGAGAGCAAGGAAGAGGAAATAGTTATCCAGTTAAATAGAAATATAACTAGCATAATCAAAAATATAACCATCATAATCAGAAATATAACTAGCATAATCAAAAATATAACCATCATAATCAGAAATATAACCAGCATATTCAGAAATATAACTAGAACAATCAGAAATATAACCGGCATAATCAAAAATATAACCAGCACAATCAGAAATAAAACGAGCATAATCAGAAATATAACCAGCATAATCAGAAATTAGTACCTTTATTGCAACAGTATCTCTATAAATCGATGATTTCTAGGATAATAGAAATTAATTATAATTACAAGCATCGAAATATGTCAGTACATTTGTCTTAAGCCTAATGCTAGTTAAGCCTTTAAGTATGGTCTACGTTCGATAAATAGGTAAATTAATACTGTTTTTGCTTCAGTTTACTTTTAATACTATTATTAAATAAATTTGTAATGTTATTGTATAATTTAATATTAGACAATGATGCAACTTTGACAGTTTGTTTGTTTGTTTTTTTTAATTTCGCACAAAGCTACTCGAGGGCTATCAGTGCTAGCCGTCCCTAATTTAACAGTGTAAGACTAGAGGGAAGGCAGCTAATCATCACCACCCACCGCCAACTCTTAAGCTATTCTTTTACCAACGAATAGTGGGATTGACCGTCACATTATAACGTTTCCATGGCTGAAAGGGCGAGCATGTTTGGCCGACGCGGGCGCGAACTCGCGACCCTCGGATTACGAGTCGCACGCCTTACGCGCTTGGCCATGCAGGGCCGCATCTTTGACAGAATTTTAATATGTTGTCGAAACCGTCTTTTAAAGTATATTAAATCTTACTTTTTGCTTTCAGCCTTTGAAAAATTAGTGTGCGCAAGCGCATTTAAATAGTAAAGTTTGTGGTCATTTTCGACACGGAGAAAACAAAACGAGTGTTAGTTATTATAATAAATGGGATATGAATCCACACAATTTATATGAACTCAGAATATTAGTTAGGACATGATAAATTTGTAAATAACTTGTAATAAACTTAATTAACTAGAATACTGTTTACCATGTTGCACTAACATAATTAATTAAAATGAAGTACAATATTGAATTTAAGCTTCTTTATTTATTAGTTAGAAGACTTACTGTTCAAATTTTACGTCATATGTTGTGAACTTGTTTTAAATGTCTCGATTTTTAGGTAAGGTTTATTCGCGCAACATGAAAAACATTGTGGAAGATAAAAATACCCTTGAAATTACAATTCTATTCATTTTATATTTTCATTATAGTTTAAATTTCAAAGTGTTTCACGTTTTTGGGTAAGAAGTATTTAACATAAAACGAAAAACTGTGTTAGCGATGTGTAGATGTTAAGACAAGCTCGTATTTGTAACATTACATACTGTCCATCCATTGTCTTCTGTGTCAAAGTATGTGTTATAGTTGTGGATTATTTAATCAGTTCGCATAATAATTGAAACTTGTAAATCTCACTTTTGCAATTATGCACTATCTAGAATAGGAAAAGTATATATATATATATAATGTGCAACATATATATGTCAGTTTCACCAATGACCAAAGGTCGAAACGTTGTTCGCTCCTCTACATAGTGTTTTCTCTATCCATACCAGCCGTTTTCACATATATATTTTTCTATACAAGTGGGTTTTCTTGTCATCACTAATGTGTAACATGTCATTAAATAACTGTTTGTTAATTTCAAATGTAACATACATATGTATTTGATATTTTTAATCAATTTATATCATAGCTTCATTAATAAAGCATGAAACAAGTGAAAGCTTACCTTATTTATTTAACTACTCCATTTCGAACTGCCTCAAAGTGATTTAGTAGTAAATCTCAATTATTATAACGCTATATATCCTATTTTAATACCCGTATGAGCGGGTGACGTCACAGCAAAGATAACCCACTGTGTAGCTTTTTGATTCACAGCAAACAAAACATTTTGAATTAGTTATTTATGCAACATTTTTGCCCAAATTTTAATTATTGCCCTACTTTGTCCTGTTAATTATTCTTATTATGTGTGTAAGAAGAAAACTCCTTTATTTTGCTTTTTTTCAAAAGGTCTGTTGAAAACTTATGAAAACACAGTCGGTTCGCCTCCTACTGTTTTCAACAATCTTCAAACGTAATTGTTTTTTGTTTGGATACTGTTCATTTGCTAGGCAATACTTGTAATTATTATAAAATTGAAGTTCTGTGTTTGGTATCATTACACAATTACATTGGTGCAGTTTAGACATTTCTAGGTGTTCAAAAAACTATCGTTAGCAGAGCTATGGCTTTTTACTGTAATGGCTAAAAACAAAATTCTACTTGTGAAATAAAGAACGTAAAACTATATGTCTCTCAAGGGAAACAATAGTTGATGTAGGCTTCCATTTCCTTCCTTAACTGCTGCAGTTTATTCTCCTGAACACCCAAATAACAAACTGAGCGGGACAAGAACCATGAACCTCCTGATTCATATTTTGGTACACTGTCATTAAGCTACGGCCAGCTTATATTTAACAGAGAGCATTTAATTTGCTTGCAGAAAAAAAGTATTTGAAATTAATAATCGAAACACAGATGAGTCGGGAGGTGGAGGGTAAATACGTAAATAAATATAGTATTTAGTTTTCCTCCTGGTAGTTATTCAATCGGTGAACAAGCGGAAATGACGCATTATAGAAAAGGCTACCACAGTACACTTCAGTTTGGAGTGAGCTAAATCAGTGACGTACGAAGTGTAATTTTACAGCCTCGAAAACTTTATCTTGGGTCGAACATCACCAAGAATGAAATATTACCTTCATTTATCATACTACTGAAGAGGCAATACCTTCCATCCTCCGTGCGTGATGGATTGTTCCATACTTTAGTCTGGAATATCAAAGTCATGGCAGCCGTAGAGAGAAAGTTTTATATCTCCTTAAGAGTGAGCATCGATGACAAACCCAAACTCTGTTTCTTCACAGTAGAACAATGAAAAGTTTACATGATAGCTAATTTGCATACAAGAGCGTGCAGGGAATACAGCAGAACAGATCGTCTGCTGATAGCTTTTATATTTCGTTTGGTTGTGCTTTTATGACTGGCCAAAGTATTGATTTTTGTAGAAAACACCGAAAGATTGTTGGAGTGTTGCTCACACATATACGTATTAAAAATGTTTTCTAATTACTACATACACGTTTAAAAAGCAAATATGAGCGACGGTAAACTTAACTATTATTGTATCTCGAATTTAAAGGTTGTTTTGACTCTATTATTCAAGTGAAAATGCACGTGTTGTCTCAAAATGTGTCTGATCTTGAACTGACTTGTTGACTGAAAATCAATAGAGAGTGGAAGACAAGGGTACGCCAGTGTAGTCTCATAATGTGTCTGGTCTTGAACTGACTTGTTGATCAGTACAGAGTGGAAGACAAGGGTATGCCAGTGTAGTCTCATAATGTGTCTGGTCTTGAACTGACTTGTTGATCAGTAGAGAGTGGAAGACAAGGGTACGCCAGTGTAGTCTCATAATGTGTCTGGTCTTGAAATGACTTGTTGATCAGTAGAGAGTGGAAGACAAGGGTACGCCAGTGTAGTCTCATAATGTGTCTGGTCTTGAACTGACTTGTTGATCAGTACAGAGTGGAAGACAAGGGTATGCCAGTGTAGTCTCATAATGTGTCTGGTCTTGAACTGACTTGTTGATCAGTAGAGAGTGGAAGACAAGGGTACGCCAGTGTAGTCTCATAATGTGTCTGGTCTTGAAATGACTTGTTGATCAGTAGAGAGTGGAAGACAAGGGTACGCCAGTGTAGTCTCATAATGTGTCTGGTCTTGAACTGACTTGTTGATCAGTACAGAGTGGAAGACAAGGGTATGCCAGTGTAGTCTCATAATGTGTCTGGTCTTGAAATGACTTGTTGATCAGTAGAGAGTGGAAGACAAGGGTACGCCAGTGTAGTCTCATAATGTGTCTGGTCTTGAACTGACTTGTTGATCAGTAGAGAGTGGAAGACAAGGGTATGCCAGTGTAGTCTCATAATGTGTCTGGTCTTGAAATGACTTGTTGATCAGTAGAGAGTGGAAGACAAGGGTACGCCAGTGTAGTCTCATAATGTGTCTGGTCTTGAACTGACTCGTTGATCAGTAGAGAGTGGAAGACAAGGGTATGCCAGTGTAGTCTCATAATGTGTCTGGTCTTGAAATGACTTGTTGATCAGTAGAGAGTGGAAGACAAGGGTACGCCAGTGTAGTCTCATAATGTGTCTGGTCTTGAACTGACTTGTTGATCAGTACAGAGTGGAAGACAAGGGTATGCCAGTGTAGTCTCATAATGTGTCTGGTCTTGAACTGACTTGTTGATCAGTAGAGAGTGGAAGACAAGGGTATGCCAGTGTAGTCTCATAATGTGTCTGGTCTTGAAATGACTTGTTAATCAGTAGAGAGTGGAAGACAAGGGTATGCCAGTGTAGTCTCATAATGTGTCTGGTCTTGAACTGACTTGTTAATCAGTAGAGAGTGGAAGACAAGGGTACGCCAGTGTAGTCTCATAATGTGTCTGGTCTTGAACTGACTTGTTAATCAGTAGAGAGTGGAAGACAAGGGTATGCCAGTGTAGTCTCATAATGTGTCTGGTCTTGAATTGACTTGTTAATCAATAGAGAGTGGAAGAAAAGGGTATGCCAGTGTAGTCTCATAATGTGTCTGGTCTTGAAATGACTTGTTGATCAGTAGAGAGTGGAAGACAAGGGTATGCCAGTGTAGTCTCATAATGTGTCTGGTCTTGAAATGACTTGTTGATCAGTAGAGAGTGGAAGACAAGGGTACGCCAGTGTAGTCTCATAATGTGTCTGGTCTTGAACTGACTTGTTGATCAGTAGAGAGTGGAAGACAAGGGTATGCCAGTGTAGTCTCATAATGTGTCTGGTCTTGAAATGACTTGTTGATCAGTAGAGAGTGGAAGACAAGGGTACGCCAGTGTAGTCTCATAATGTGTCTGGTCTTGAACTGACTCGTTGATCAGTAGAGAGTGGAAGACAAGGGTATGCCAGTGTAGTCTCATAATGTGTCTGGTCTTGAAATGACTTGTTGATCAGTAGAGAGTGGAAGACAAGGGTACGCCAGTGTAGTCTCATAATGTGTCTGGTCTTGAACTGACTTGTTGATCAGTAGAGAGTGGAAGACAAGGGTATGCCAGTGTAGTCTCATAATGTGTCTGGTCTTGAAATGACTTGTTGATCAGTAGAGAGTGGAAGACAAGGGTACGCCAGTGTAGTCTCATAATGTGTCTGGTCTTGAACTGACTCGTTGATCAGTAGAGAGTGGAAGACAAGGGTATGCCAGTGTAGTCTCATAATGTGTCTGGTCTGAAATGACTTGTTGATCAGTAGAGAGTGGAAGACAAGGGTACGCCAGTGTAGTCTCATAATGTGTCTGGTCTTGAACTGACTTGTTGATCAGTACAGAGTGGAAGACAAGGGTATGCCAGTGTAGTCTCATAATGTGTCTGGTCTTGAACTGACTTGTTGATCAGTAGAGAGTGGAAGACAGGGTATGCCAGTGTAGTCTCATAATGTGTCTGGTCTTGAAATGACTTGTTAATCAGTAGAGAGTGGAAGACAAGGGTATGCCAGTGTAGTCTCATAATGTGTCTGGTCTTGAACTGACTTGTTAATCAGTAGAGAGTGGAAGACAAGGGTACGCCAGTGTAGTCTCATAATGTGTCTGGTCTTGAACTGACTTGTTAATCAGTAGAGAGTGGAAGACAAGGGTATGCCAGTGTAGTCTCATAATGTGTCTGGTCTTGAATTGACTTGTTAATCAATAGAGAGTGGAAGAAAAGGGTATGCCAGTGTAGTCTCATAATGTGTCTGGTCTTGAACTGACTTGTTGATCAGTACAGAGTGGAAGACAAGGGTATGCCAGTGTAGTCTCATAATGTGTCTGGTCTTGAACTGACTTGTTGATCAGTAGAGAGTGGAAGACAAGGGTATGCCAGTGTAGTCTCATAATGTGTCTGGTCTTGAAATGACTTGTTAATCAGTAGAGAGTGGAAGACAAGGGTATGCCAGTGTAGTCTCATAATGTGTCTGGTCTTGAACTGACTTGTTAATCAGTAGAGAGTGGAAGACAAGGGTACGCCAGTGTAGTCTCATAATGTGTCTGGTCTTGAACTGACTTGTTAATCAGTAGAGAGTGGAAGACAAGGGTATGCCAGTGTAGTCTCATAATGTGTCTGGTCTTGAATTGACTTGTTAATCAATAGAGAGTGGAAGAAAAGGGTATGCCAGTGTAGTCTCATAATGTGTCTGGTCTTGAACTGACTTGTTGATCAGTAGAGAGTGGAAGAAAAGGGTATGCCAGTGTAGTCTCATAATGTTTTTGGTCTTGAACTGACTTGTTGATCGGTAGAGAGTGGAAGACAAGGGTATGCCAGTGTAGTCTCATAATGTGTCTGGTCTTGAAATGACTTGTTGATCAGTAGAGAGTGGAAGACAAGGGTATGCCAGTGTAGTCTCATAATGTGTCTGGTCTTGAACTGACTTGTTGATCGGTAGAGAGTGGAAGACAAGGGTACGCCAGTGTAGTCTCATAATGTGTCTGGTCTTGAACTGACTTGTTAATCAGTTGAGAGTGGAAGACAAGGGTATGCCAGTGTAGTCTCATAATGTGTCTGATCTTGAACTGACTTGTTAATCAATAGAGAGTGGAAGACAAGGGTATGCCAGTGTAGTCTCATAATGTGTCTGGTCTTGAACTGACTTGTTGATCAGTAGAGAGTGGAAGACAAGGGTATGCCAGTGTAGTCTCATAATGTGTCTGGTCTTGAAATGACTTGTTAATCAGTAGAGAGTGGAAGACAAAGGTATGCCAGTTGATAAAAGTGGGTTCTGTTTATGAGCGGAGATTGAATCTATGGTTACAGAGAGTTTTTGAAGACTAGAATACCTTTATGGTTTCAGAATTCATGACTTAGCTGGGAGGTTACTTGTGTATTCATATTGTAAGAGAGGAGAGAGAATATGTTTGCGGGCATATGTTGTATTGTCTGAGAACGTAGTAGAATAAATCTTACACATCTGTCTGTCGTATCTGTAGATTTAGAGTGTTAACATACTCTGTTGTACAAAGTGGTCGTGTGTCTAACATTTTAATTCAACATTCTGACTGTTGCCTTCTCTTCTGCGCTAGCCATCCTTAATTTAGCAGTGAAAGACTAGAGGGAAGGTAGTTATTATCATCCACAGCTAACGCTGAGGTTACTATTTTACCAACAAACTGTGAGATTGACTGCCAAATTATAATGCCCCTTTTGGGTGAAAAGGAGACAACATGTTTGGTGAGACGGGGGTTCGAACCGGCGACCCGTAAACTACGAGACAAGCGCGACAAGTATGTGGCCTTAGTTACGAAATGCAGAGCTACACAGATAACTTTCTGTGCACTTCTTATCGCGGATGCCACAAACCCGATTGTTTTACCTTTGTAAACCCCGAGACCATCCGCCGAGCCAGGGTCTGGAAAGAAATATAAAACTGACTGAATGAAACTGATTTTTAAATAAAATATTTTATTTATTATGGAACTTCTTAATGTAAAAAAATATATACTGTATTTGTTATATTTGTTACATGATATCTATGAACACGACCGCAAGACAGCTATTTGACCATTCCTTTTAACTGTATTAGAAATATCAGATAACCAACATTTATCAGCAGAAAAAAAAAAAATTGGTGTTATGATTAATTTTACAGTCTCTGAATCACGAAACAAGTAAAGCATACAACTGAACATATCTCTAAGGATTCGTCATTGGAGTTTCTTGAAATTTTCTAATGATACCTTTCTCTTTGTTTTGCATATTTTATCACTAGGGACAGTTTTTAGTAAAAACAATGACATAGGTGAATGCACTTTAGTTTTTACTATTGCAAGACAACTGTAGTTAAATTATGGAAGTCAGTCTGATAGAATTGGCTTGCAAAACCATCTGTTTCTGACGATGTTCACTGACTGGTGTCGATGGTTTAATACACTGTGTTTAAATCTTCTGGATGTGACAAGACCATACTTTACTACGAGAGATTGCTGTTGAATAATGTTAATGAAGCACCTTATATACTGACACAAAATTAAAGAATAAATCATGAGATACAGAAAATTACGTCAATAGTTTGACGTAAAATTCAAGTTATGAAAAGTAACTTTTGTTTCCATGGCTTAGAAGCTGATTTTCTCATAACAGAAATACTAATTTTAAATATATGAATGTTTTACAATAAATTATGTCTATCTCAGGTGTATTGGGATTTGTATCTTACTGTTAATTATACAAAAATGTCTTTAAGCCAGTTGAGATGTATGTACATACATGTCCATACCTATATGTATATAATTTGTTATTTTAACTCTAAAACAAGCCGAAACTAAAACAAAGTAAACAAGAAACGCTGCATCAACCAAAAAGATTCCAGGGCAGAAACTACAAAGTAGGATTATAATATGTATCCTATGGTTTAGAGGTGACTGAGAGAGTAGGACCCACATAGCGGTGGGGATACACTATTTATCAGTCTTAACCTCTATTCACCAGTCCTACATAAGAAATAAAGAACAGAAAGAGATATAAGAATATAATTTGAAATATAAATTATGAGAGCGAGATATGGGTGCTCAAGCATATGACGTCCCACATCCATATCAACCTTCACTGCCTGCAGACAGTTGTGAGAAGGTGACCGCTTTCCCAAGTGAAGAATTAATTGAAATAAATAAAAAATAAGGTATTACCATCTAGGGTTAAGTAAGATAAAACTTACCTCTTCATGTTAGCATTCCAGCTCCTAATATAGTAAAAAAAAGTACTAATTGACAACACAGCAAACGAACTGTAGCAGGATGAAGAGTCTTGACAAGCTGTCTAAAGTAGTGTAGTTCCAAATCACTACCAATTCACCACGTCTACTATGATTATCATGTTCTAAACAGGCCACAATATGCGGCAAGGTGTACATCCGCAAAAAATAGTGCCAAGTTGTCAAACGACCTTATTCTTAACTAAAAATAGTGATTAGAAATTTGAAGTAAAATTTCTCTGGTTTTTTGTTTCTTTATTTAACACGTTCTTGTATTTCCTGCAGAATAATTTAATAAGTTTATTTAAAGTTAAAATTACTTTTATGGTGACAGTTCTTTATTTCCACTTTAGTCGTAAGGATTCTAATATTATGGTTCGTGAGGGATCGGCACACATAATTTCACGAACACAATAACTTAATATATTTAGTTGCATCAAAAATTGGTGTAGAGCTTTTCTCTTGATGAAACGATCATAAACATTAGTGAGTGAGTAGTAAAGATAGTTTATTGCTGCCTATTATCACACTTAAGTTAAAATAAATAGTTTTGTTTCACGTTGGTCCACGTTCTTTTCAATTCATTGGCGCCTTTAACTGCATAAGTCTTAGTTTAACCTGAGTATATTTAATAATTTATGAAGCTGAGTTACTAATAGTTAAGGTAATTCTTCCAAGACAAGTCGCCAGGGGGCGACTCAAGTGCATAGATCTTAGGTGGAAGGAATTAAAGACAATGGCATTATAATTTTTCTGAGAATCACCATACGGCATGCAGCTAGGGCGCTGTGAAAGAAGCATGCTGTCATAATAACAAACGTTGTCCAGAAAATGTGTTGTTCGTTCCACAACGTTGAACCGGAGGGTGATTTGGAATGATGTCGTCATAGAATGTCTCAATATGCTATTATTTAATTAAGTAACAAAAATACCATTACTTTAGTGACAAACATACTATTTAACCCCTTATTCGATGCATATAATTAGGACTTTATCGTTCTCAATAAAATATTTTGTTTTATACATGTTACTGTGTAGTTTTAACTCATACAAGTTTTACAAAGTTGGATGATATTTCTGTAAATAGACTTGGAGAATGGGTTACTAAAGATGGGTTACAGCATTAATAGACGTAACACTGAGTTTTGGTTTTGCTTTTAAAACAGAACTATAGATATATTGTTTACAAAAGCTAACTCTGTTTTTATATGTGGATTGCATTACTAAAAACAGTGTTCGTATTGACGGATGGTGTTGCTGGATGGAATGTGTTACTACAGGTCTATAGGCTGATGTTGGAACTAGATGCATGTTCAAAGGCGGATTGTGTTTAACAGGATTGCACACAGATTACGATTTACATTTAATTACATGCATTTTACAAAGATGTTCACATACTTCTACAACTACACTAGAATGTGGAGTGCAACATATCTCAACTTATTTTTGCTTTACATATGCCTTTACGTGAGTGTAATATTACTGGTGATTTGAACACACTCCTGAAAGAACTTAGTCAAACCTAACTTTTTCAAATTGATATTGTCCAAGATAGCCGATTTTGTTTCAACATATTTATTATGGTGTTAGTTTCTCTGTAATCAAACAAACGTCTCTTTTATAATCGTTGTCCTGAAAAGAGTGATTATTTAAGTACCATAAAAGAGTTTTACATAAATGCTTGAATATTCACTGGTTTGTCTTTATTCTATACACATAACTTCGATTTTTATTGTTCTTGAGAAAATATCAAGTGATGTGTTCCTCACAAAGATTTTAAAACTCTTTTCTCTTTAACAAAATTATTCCAATTACTACTTGGATCACGTCATTATGTACCACTGAATATTGTATAAATTCTTACCATTCTTCTTGTAGAGTTCTTTGCATCAAAATTCCTTTTCTCGACTTGTATCACTTAATTCTCGAGATATGTAAATTGAACGTTTATTAGAAAAAAGAAATGTTTTTACGTCATTTTGATGTACCCTAACATTGATTGCAGGAAACTGGTAATTTCTTTCAGCTGTGTTATAACATATACGCACAATAAAACGTATAATAAGACTGCCAACCTCAGAATATGCAACATTCCATTGTTTCAGTTGAAAAAGAAATGGAAGACGAAACCTTTGTAATAGATTATTGAGCGTTTCTATGTTGGGAAGCTCATTACGGGAAATTCACTTCCACTGCCGTCGTTTACAGTTAAATAATTATTTCGCTCCTCAATTAATTATTCGTACTGATCTCATGTTTAAGTAATCATCGCTTTAAATATGTACATATTATAGTTGAAACAGTTTTTATGGGCCTAAATTTCCACATCACTTTCTAGTCATAAGTTAAAGGAGCACACAGTGAAGCAAGACAAAGAATTTCATATTTTCGCTATGAAAACATTTTTCTATTAAAAACTCTGCGAAGCTTCAAAGACGTGAATTTTTGTTGTTGTTGTTTTTTTCTCCACTAATTTTTCAAACACGTAAATGTAACAACTTAAAGGATCTGGTATTATTTAATACAAATGTGGTATTGTGGTGTACCCTACAACACAACCGCGGTAGCTAAACCATTTTGAACGACTGCATTTCCCCTACTAGACAGAAATGATAAATTACATGGAGATTAATGGAGTTTCAAGACTTGCGGTAAGCACATTCAGTTTGGAGGGAAACAGTGCTAATAACATAATTTCGTTTTGGTCTTTGAATTATGTCTTTTACTTTTACTTTTAGGTTTAATTTTATTCATTTTTGTGTGTGTTAGAAGTAGGTTAAAAGAATTTAACAATTCGTTAAATATCTTAAAGTTGGCATTGTAGAAAGGAAAGTGTTTTCTGCTTTTTGCGGTATTTGTAGCTTTAGTAATGATTTAACCACATAAAATATTTATGTTTGCTAAACTCGAAAACACCAGAAGAATTAAAACATGAGAAACGTTCTTAATGTATAAAAATTATCTCGTATTGAATAAGGTCTTTACGGAAATAAGAATAATTAATAATGTCTTTATGGAATTAAGAATAACTAATAACGTCTTTATAGAAATAAGAAAAATTAATAATGTATTTATGGAAATAAGAATAATTAATAATGTCTTTATGGAATTAAGAATAACTAATAACGTCTTTACAGAAATAAGAAAAATTAATAATGTATTTATGGAAATAAGAATAATTAATAATGTCTTTATGGAATTAAGAATAACTAATAACGTCTTTATAGAAATAAGAATAATTAATAAATTCTATATGGAAATAAGAATAATCAATAATGTATTTATGGAAATAAGAGAAATTAATAATGTTTTTATGGAAATAAGAAAAATTAATAATGTCTTTATGGAAATAATAATAATTAAGTGTTTAAAATATATATATATATATTTCCGTTGTATTTTACAATGAACGCACTGTGTTTTTTCAAAAAAATTGAAAAACTTATGGAAACATGAGTATATTTTCAGTTAATCATAAAGTACTAATAACATAATTAGAAATTCTGCACGACCGTTAACTTACTAAAGTGTTAAATAACTTTTCTACTTTACCAGGTATATACTGACAAATAAAATGTAATTGTGTGAAACTAGCACGTGAACATGGTGGGCTACATCAGAAATTATGTATAAATAGATTGCGCTTTACCAATGTGGTGCCAATACATCGTGTTGTCATCAAACGATTTTTAGCTATATATATCGTAACGCTCACGTGTAAATTGATTAAGGAAAACCGAAATAATTAATAATCCTTTGCTGTGTGAAACTAGTGTGCCAGTGTAGTCAGCTTTACTGAAACATTAATTACCAATTGTGTTAAACCAATATGTCAGTAAGGGTTTGTTTGTTTATTTTGAATTTTGCGCAAAGCTAAACTAGGGCTATCTGGGTTAGCAGCCATCCCTGATTTAGCAGTGTAAGACTAGAGGAAAGGCAGCTAGTCATCTCCACCCAACACTAACTCTTGGGCTACTCTTTAACCAACGAATAGTGGGATTGACCATCGCATTATAATTCACCGACGGCTGAAAGGGCGAGCATGTTTGGTGTGACGGTTAGCCAATAAGGGAAACTATGCAAAATGATTAAACAATCAGTGATCTCGAGAAACCCACGTGTTGAGAATTTTTATATGCAAAAACGGCTCGTTTATATGTTGAATATATAATTTTATCTATGATATTAATATAGGTATAATGGCGTTCTTTTATATTTCAAACATCTAACCCCGCCCTCTACATTGCGACACTCAGTTACACAATCCCCTTTCAAACATTTGGTCAGCTTGCGGTCAGTTACTTCTTTCTTTGTGAACCTGACGATGACCGAAGAAGGTCGATAACGTTGTTCGCTCTTCTATGTAAAATATTTTCTCAACCCAAACGAGCCAGTTTTTTGCATATAAAAATGATAAAAAAGTTAACTCTATAATGTGTGAAATTGTGATACCACGATCCCCCAGGCCTAAAAATTTGGGTTAACCCGTTTATAAAGTGAGGATAAAATGCAATAGGTTCGATTTAACCAAAAATATAAACATTTAACAGTACGGTAGTACTACTGTAATGGATTAGGGTACAAAATTATAAATGTAATATGTCTTATGTGTGCTGGTTAAATGTCAATAAATTTAGCTACAGCAACGAGTCCTAATGCGAACAGAATCATATACAATAACTGTCGACTGTCTTTTCTGTGAAACTAACATGTGAATCGATTCGGGTAAACGAACAAGTACTGTGTGTATGTGGTTAGCAATACGAACAAATATTCGTTTGTTTATCGAGTAAAACTAATGAGTGAATCGATTCAGTTAAAGTAACAAATACTCATTGTAAAATAGCGTTTTAAGGAACCGATAGGCCTAAGGTTATTTATACAATAAATCATGGAGTTATTGGAAACTAGATTCACTGAAAAAATCGCCTTATTTTTACCTCTGTTGCAAATCAAAAACCACATTATATCCAAATAAAACCCTACAATTTCAAACAAAGAACCTAACATCATTAAACACAAAATTAGGGAAGATTTGGTAATTAAATAAAATAAACTTAACCCTCCTCCCCATAGAAACAACAACAAACAAACACACAAACAGATAAAACAAGAAAAACATCTCGGGTAATCAAGGTACCTTTACTAATCCATTAAGCAATCTCTGGTCACGTGACTCTTTAGTCCACATTGTGTGTATACATATTCCTGTCTATGTAACCACTTGTCCACATTGTGTGTATAATATTCCTGTCTATGTAACCACTTGTCCACATTGTGTGTATACATATTCCTGTCTATGTGACCACTTGTCCACATTGTGTGTATACATATTCCTGTCTATGTAACCACTTGTCCACATTGTGTGTATACATATTCCTGTCTATGTAACCACTTGTCCACATTGTGTGTATACATATTCCTGTCTATGTAACCACTTGTCCACATTGTGTGTATACATATTCCTGTCTATGTAACCACTTGTCCACATTGTGTGTATACATATTCCTGTCTATGTATTGTAACCACTTGTCCACATTGTGTGTATACATATTCCTGTCTATGTAACCACTTGTCCACATTGTGTGTATACATATTCCTGTCTATGTAACCACTTGTCCACATTGTGTGTATACATATTCCTGTCTATGTAATTATTTGCACTTGAAGATGACTTAGTCTTGTTAAAATGCTGTACATTTATAATAGTTTTCTTCATAACCCGTTCACGTTGCAACGTTTATTGTAAGCCTCACATTTTTCTAATAAGAATCAGTGCAGATAAAAAATGGTTTCCATGTCTGTAATAATTAATCTATTGACGATCCAAAATCATTTCTCTCCAGAAGACCTTTCATTCAATCAAAATTTTATCCGATAGGGTGGGCTGCAATGCCAGATGAAAGTGTATTTAAAAACAAAACCAAACACGTATTTATAATGGTGGAAAAACACGGAGGTTCAAGAAATAAATTTAGCTCAAAAATAAGATAGCCTATAACCCAAAAACTACACAGATGTATATGTATATATACAACATTATTGTTTAAGCTCCTAACTAATCTAATATATTTTTAAAAATACAATTTGTTTGAATGACAAACAAAAGATATAACTGAAATGCTATTTTTACACACTTTTAATTTGAACTTCGAAATGATCTAACTAAGAAATATATAACAAATAACGTGCACTCCAGGCTTCACAGAACAGTCTCACCAATAGATTATTTTCATTGGCTATACTAAACTGTTTGAAAACGTGTGAAGGTGGCTTTGTGAACCTGATGATAACCGAAGAAGGTCGAAACGTTGTTCGCTCCTCTACGTAAAAAATCTTCTCTTCCCATATCAGCCGTTTTCACATCTATATTTTTCTCTACAAGTGGGTTTTCTCGACGTCATTCATTATTAAACTGTAAATGTTCAAGATATGCTGTTTCAGGTATTTTCTCAAAATAGTTTTAAACTAATAACAGAAGTAACTGTAATTTTGCTGTTAATACAATAAATTTAAAAGTGAGATTGTTTAAATAAGCGTACAATGTTCCCGGTTACATGTTAATGGAGAATTTCAGCAACTGACGAAAATACTTTGCTAACCACCAAAGGCTCATAAAATATTGACAGTCAAGCCATTATCTTTCTTCAAAAGTGCTTCTTTAACTACAGAACTTCTAAAAAGAAACAAAAATTAAGTCTATTTAAGTCTACTTAGCTTAGGCCTAACATTAGTTAAGCCTTTATTGAGTGCAGCCTAAATTCGATAAATTAACACTGAGTCTTTTAAGAATTCAGAAAACAGCTAAAATCGAATAGAAAAATATAATTTAAAACAATTTTTTACCGCTGTTATCGTGGCATAATCATATATTTTCCGAACTAAACACAATTATTAAATACACCCAGATGGTGACGTGGTAAGCCTAACCTTGAGTTTAGCATAGTATGAACATACTCATTGTGTTTTATTTATTAAAGTTTTAACCCTCCTTTATCAAAATAATTTCCGTTATTTACGTTTATTTATATCAGGTTTTCTACAAATAATTTTAATTTTATTTTTACTGCAATGTGCTGTTTATTTAACATACTGGTAAACGCGAAGAAACAAATTCATGTTCTGTTATACTGGTATTTTATTTACTACCAAGACACAGATATTATTACACTCCGTAGATTCAATACTGTAAATTACTTCTTTCGTACCTCCCCAGGTACAGTGGTAAGTCTTCCGATTTGCAACGCTACAATCAAAGGTTCGATTCCCCTTCGTAGACTCAGCAGATAGCCCGATGTATCTTTGTTTTAAAGAAAACACACAACACACTACTTCTTTCTTAATAGTGGACGGTCTAATTCTATATTTTAAGGTTATATTCAAAATTACAAATTTGCTTGTAAATGAACGGTTATATATCCTTTCTGTTTTCTTACAAAGTATTTTTATCGTATTTGATAAGCAAGGTACGTAAAGAATTATAATATTAAAAATTATATGAAGAGTTTTCTTTTTATGCCTACCTGGTGAGTTCCTAAATATTTACCAATCACACTAATAACATAACAGTTCCTCTTCACCGGTACATTATCACATAATGTACTTCGTTATGTGTTCCTCTTCACCGGTACATTTTCACATAATGTACTTCGTTATGTGTTCCTCTTCACCGGTACATTTTCACATAATGTACTTTGTTATGTGTTCCTTTTCACCGGTACATTTTCACGTAATGTACTTCGTTATGTGTTCCTATTCACCGGTACATTTTCACATAATGTACTTCGTTATGTGTTTCTCTTCACCGGTACATTTTCACTTAATGTACTTCGTTATGTGTTCCTCTTCACCGGTACATTTTCACATAATGTACTTCGTAATGTGTTCCCATTCACCGGTACATTTTCACTTAATGTACTTTGTTATGTGTTCCTCTTCAACGGTACATTTTCACATAATGTACTTCGTTATGTGTTCCTCTTCACCGGTACATTTTCACTTAATGTACTTCGTTATGTGTTCCTCTTCATCGGTACATTTTCACATAATGTATTTCGTATGTGTTCCTCTTCACCGGTACATTTTCACTTAATGTACTTCGTAATGTGTTCCTCTTCACCGGTACATTTTCACATAATGTATTTCGTATGTGTTCCTCTTCACCGGTACATTTTCACTTAATGCACTTCGTTATGTGTTCCTCTTCACCGGTACATTTTCACTTAATGTACTTCGTAATGTGTTCCTCTTCACCGGTACATTTTCACTTAATGTACTTCGTAATGTGTTCCTCTTCACCGGTACATTTTCACATAATGTATTTCGTATGTGTTCCTCTTCACCGGTACATTTTCACTTAATGCACTTCGTTATGTGTTCCTCTTCACCGGTACATTTTCACGTAATGTACTTCGTTATGTGTTCCTCTTCACCGGTACATTTTCACATAATGTTCTTCGTTATGTGTTCCTCTTCATCAGTACATTTTCACATAATGTTCTTCGTTATGTGTTCCTCTTCATCAGTACATTTTCACATAATGTTATTCGTTATTTGTTCCTCTTCATCAGTACATTATCACATAATGTTCTTCGTTATGTGTTCCTCTTCATCAGTACATTATCACATAATGTTCTTCGTTATACAGCTCTTTTCTTAAACTGCAACAAGTTTTTTTCATATACTTTAGATCAGCTGACGATCAGTTCTAGTAAAGATCAGTATGTGTTTTGTTTCTAAATACCTTCACTTTAAAAATATCTTTAAACCATCCAGCAATGACCATCCAGAAAATGTAACTCATCCTCATTGTCATGACTGTAATGAATTGAAAAATACCAAAACTGTTCAAATGTTTGTCCGAAAATAAAGCTAGCCAATGTATCATCAGTATATTTGACAAAGATCCATAATCAAAGGTCAAGTTTATAATCAAGTATTTTCATGAAGATATCAGCTTGAAAAGGTGCAAATGGACTGCTCATATGTGTTTCTTTAATGTGGTTATAACATTACTTTTAAATTGAAATATAGTTCGACTTGTTATAAAGATTAACATTCGTTTTAAAACTTCTGAAGGAAGTCGTCTTCTAGGGTTTTTACTTCTGTACGTAACGCCCCTCCTCAGAACAAAATATTTGCCTGTTTGTTATGTAACTATTCCTAGATCGTTTGGCGAATCTCAATTGGACTTTGAGGGGTGATAGTTTGGAACAAGGGGCAAGTTAATGGAGGGCTAATAACCCACTCCTTCTTCATCATTGCTATTATTAAGTATTTATTATTTTTGATGTGAGTTAACGTAATCTACATTCGTATAAGGTACCACAGATATTAGATTTTCTATCACAACAAACGCAAAGTGTTGGGGAGGGCTCACAAGCGTCTCGTGCATCTCCAATGTCTATCAAGGAATGCAGTGAAATAAAAATGGCTATCACTATTGGAATAAACTCATGTGAAGTTCCTACTCCAACAGCCACCAAAAGGCTGATGTAAACAGCCGTTTCTTGTGTTATACTCACTTTCTACTTTGAACACTTCTGAATTACAAAAAACACCGCGAATGTTGAGAGCAGGAAACAAAATGTACCCCCTACTGCCATTAATTTGGCCACTACCTCTAATTACAAAGTTTTCCTAACCATTGCATGTTGTATATATCTTAAGTATACACCATTTGAATTCTTAAATCTCACGCAAAACCTTTTATGAGGTACATATAAAAACTGTAATAATATGTTACCCATAAACTGTATGAAAGTTAGAAACCTTGTGTTATCTGTTATAGCGTCGACACCCAGTTTTCTTTATAAATTCATAACCTGGACAAAGAACGTGTACCTCAACTTGTATTGTATGAAGTACGAATATCAGTAGATTCGTTTGTTAGTACTTGTATAATTAATACATTATAACTAACTAACAAGACTGCAGTATTCAATACCGTAATACAATGTTCTGTATTTTTCACAATACATTATTCCTGTAATGATAAAGTTCTAAATATCCAGCTAAAAATTACCTAGGTTATATATAAACGTTCTTCTGGTCGGTGCAATATGTCTGAGTCGTGTTTATGTATCTTTTATGTGGACAACTGGTCCGGCATGGTCAAGCGTGTTGAGGCGTTTGACTCGTGATCTGACGGTCGTGGGTTCGCATCCGAGTGGCGCTAAACATGCTCGCCCTTTCAGCCGTTGGAGCGTTATAATGTGACGGTCAATCCCACTATTCGTTGGTAAAAGAGTAGCCCAAGAGTTGGCGGTGGGTGGTGATTACTAACTGCCTTTCCTTTAGTCTTACACTGCTAAATTAGTGACGGTTAGCACAGATAGCCCTCGAGTAGCTTTGTGCGAAATTCAAAATACAAACATACAATGTAGAGAACTAATAAATGTAAGGTGTTTTTACACCACAGAATATACACAAAAGTCATAAAAGAAATTCATTTAATATGTTGGGTTCTTCAACATGTGTTCTCTTCTACTATAATGTATTGTTGGGTTCTTTAAGATTTGCTCTCTTCTACTACAATGTATTGTTGGGTTCTTTAAGATATGCTCTCTTCTACTATAATGTATTGTTGGGTTCTTTAACACTTGTTCTATTCTTCTAATTAACTGAATCACTATTATTCCAGTAACATTTTTTCAATCCTACTTCTATGTACAACAAAGGTGTTCTCTTACGGAAAATGGAAAAATTGAGTTTTTTTCGTTAAAACTGAATGTTCTGAAGGTTCGTTAACCTGGTTGACGATAGGTTGTGAACAGCTGAATTAACAGGCACATTATTCCTGCAAAACTTACTGACTTTCTTTCAAAATTTGCTGAGAAACCTAATATTCACGAGTGAGCAGTCCCTCCACACACAACATTGGTTTCTTAATATACAAATGACTTCATTATGATGCTCGAGTCGCATATGTCCTCTGAACTAGCTATTTTTTAAGGTAGATACAAATATTTTTTCACATTTTTTATTTGCTGTAAGCAAATTATGTGAAAGAAAAGTTGGCACAAATTATTCACTTTTACAAGTTGTTTTAAGACATTGTATCTACTTTAACTTTTTTACCAATTAAATAGGTTTTCTCCGGGTTTCTAAACGTATCTTTCGTGAAACTTCCACGGCGAAGCAAATTCTCTCTTCACGAGGTCGTTGCTTTCCACCAAGCAAATATTAAAAATTCAAAAAGCTAGAAATATAAAAGCATGAACAACCCTCGTCGATTCGCTTTAAAAATTTAGAATTAATGTTGGATGTATCTCACGCTCTAGAAATTTAAAAAACAAAATCATAAAACAACTACAGTGGGGTAGAAAACAAATTATTATTGAAAAAACAACGGCTCATGACTGTAAACTTGGCGTAATCAGACACTTGGTATATTTGAAGACGACAGAGAAATACACGCAATTGGTGACGTCACAAAGTGTTGTTACGTGTGGGATACTTCCAACAATTAAACTGACAGTGTAACTTGTGTACGTGCTTTGCTTTCGTTTAGTTAGGACTGAAGTTTACTGTACTTGATAATATAAGTGAATAATTTTATCACGCTCTTGTACGACATAACTTAAGGTTTTAATATGCTGTTATACAAAATCTTTACTATCGTATTTTCAAATTTTTTTCGGCACGGCATGATCACTTGGGTTGGGCGCTCGACCCGTAATCTCAGGGTCGCAGGTTCGAGTCCTGGTCACTTTAAACACACATTCGTCCTTTCAGTCGTGGGGGTGTATAATGTGACGGTCAATCCCACTATTCGTTGGTAAAAGAGTATCCCAAGAGTTGGCGGTGGGTTGTGATAACTAGCTGTCTTCCCTTTAGTCTTACGCTGCTAAATTAGAGATGGCTAACGCAGATAGCCCTCAGGTAGTTTTGCGCGAATTAAAAACAAACAAAGAAACAAACAATACATCTGCTTTATGTTGACATTCGTTGAAATAAAGTGCGCGCGCATGTGCATTTAGATAGCAGGGTGCGAACACATTTTCAGGAGTATATAAAATTGAGTATTATTATAATAAATTACTTATTTGAATTTTTTTTTACCGTTTAATAAAATTTCAAAGTAAATAACTCAGTATCATTGTTTATATAAAAATTACACAATTCCTGAACGAGCCACTTTGGGAAGTTTTATGTTTTCAGTTTCAGAAGTTTCAGAATTTGAACTTTTCATCATGTGTACATTTGAGACATTATTTATAACATTTGTCAACTAATTCCTAGCCAGTTAGTTACAGTAAAAATTAGTCATGTAGATACGAAAACAGTAAAAAACACAAAAGTGAAAGTTTTTACTTTATCTATTTTGAGATTTCTTCATTCTCTCTGTGTGTGTGTGTGCGTTTTATGAGAGCAAAGCTACATCGAGCTATCTGCTGTGCTCACCGAAGGGACTCGAATCCCTGATTTTACCGCTGTCCCACCGAAGGACACTTCTTCATCCAAAATAGCTTTTTGAAAGAACAACTGAAATCGTTCTATATTTATCAACATTTACCATTGGACTTCTTTGAAATCGATTCATTACTTTCAGCAACATAAAACGATTCATTAAAACGTATTTATTCACTATATCAATGCCTGGCATAACCTTGTGATTAGGGCACTCGACGCGCTACCTGGTGGTCAACCATGCCCGCCCATTTCAGTCTGAGGACGTTATAATAAGTGGTGGCCGGTCCCACTATGTTTAGTAAAAGACTATCTCAAGACCTCGCGGCGGGTGCTGCCGGCCGGTTACCTTCCCTTGTGTCGACAAATCAAAATAATGGACGGCGACAAGTAGACTTAGTAAATTTGCTGTACTTAAGCAAATATACAAAGAAGCCTCAAAGTTCAATTATTCTTACAACTTGTGCGTCATAACTATGAAGGTGATTAACTGCGAGCTTGTACAATTAAATAACTAATCATTACACGGTTCCAAGCTTTCTACAACTTAGTTGAACAGTCTGGTGCATGGCTTTTCTTGTAAGAGTATTATGTGCATTTGCCTCTCACATTATGTCGAAAAACAAAATCAAAAGTCCACTAGTTTTAGTATGATTGATGAAGCCGGGGTTTTCTCGTCACTGTAGTTTCTCTCTTGACTACACTTCTGTATCATGAACATTAACTTTTAAAGAAAGCCACACTAGCGTACCTAACTGACACAACCACGCAGCATAGATGTTTTTTCTAACTTTACACAAGTCGTTTCAAGTGACTCATGGTCTTTGAGCGAGGATGTGACAGGAATTCGCTCGTTTCGCTTTACAGATCTACCCGCAATGGGTTTTGAATTCTGGGAGTTAAGAGTGATAGTGAAAAACTTAACTCCCAAAAGAACCACAAGGGGTCCATCAACCTCTTTTATTCTAACTCTCTGTTCATGTTCTCGATCATGATTTTATCATGAAAATGTTGCCTTCAGCTACATTACCTTAAATGAATTATAGAGAGCCAACTTAAGTTACATTTATATGGGAGGAAAGCAAGGGTAATTTTAGATGCTTTGACTGAAACGTACCTGAGTTTTAGTTTCGTTTTCACGCTCAGAAAGTTTAAATATTTTATAAGCAAATTAAATAAAAGTTTTGTTGCTTATTTCAAGAAGCTTATGAATATTAAAATATGAAGTCTTGGGCAAAACGTGTGCACGTTGTGTAACAAATAAGATAGTTATTTTTAAGACGGAATACAAATACACTTAGCACTGTTCAGTTAAGAAATGCAAGTCATATTAAACACGAATATGCGTAATTTGTATATTGAGACAGATTTTACGGACATCACGGTCGATTTATTAGAACAATTTTATCAGACCTAGAAATATGTGCCATCTGGCATTTCAGGCATCACAACAAGAACTTATCAACACGTGTGTAACGATAAAACATCACATTTTTACAAATGGTATGTGCAACATTATGTGTTAAACATTCATTACTTGTTTGATGCTTCCAGTGCTTCAGTAACACCCACAAAGTGACGTGGCATGCTGTCGATGATGACGTTATTGATGTAATTTACTGTCATCACAACTTGTCACTAGAAGGCGCTGCAACTCAGCTTCAGAAGCTAGTTTAGGGTCATGGCAAGTAATTTTCCGGCTAGGTTCTACCAAACAGTTATGAATGGGATTACAGTATGGAGTTTTTGTTGACCAGAGCAATATTGTAACGTCCTTCTGGTGGAAATAATCTTGTAAAATATGTTTACTGTGGACAGTGGCATCGTCAACGTGGAACATAAAGTTATTACCACATCTTGGCCTAACGTATGACAGAAACTTCGTGTGACACCTGTTAGAGGTGGCATTGACGTTTATCTGGCTAATATAAATAGCTGCCCAAGCATGTATTGCACCACCTTCCGTGTGTCTCCTGTCAGATAAATAGTCTTTCCTCATATGTTCTTCAGGTAAACGACGAAAACTAATTCCACCATCAGTTTTAACAAGCCAGAGGGATCACCTAAAACGATGACATGTCACCATTGTTCTACTGTAAGTTGACATGCTGTGTTACTCGAGTAACACGGTAACAGAGGTGATTTCTGGTTAATATCAATTTGAAGATAACCTTTCTTGCAACATAACCTTATTTGTTCACTTTCTCTTCAATGCCCTTCTGAATACTCTGAAATGAATGTGTTTACGCCATTTCAGTCGTAAGGTTTTGCAACACTTCTTTCGACTTTGATGACATATTAACCTCATCAAAACACGGTAATCTCAGACCGTAGATTTTTGGTGTCCAAAAGTAGACTTGTCAGGAACAACATTTCCGATGACGTTTAAGGATTCTGGATACAGTACAGTCGGGGTACCCGAGTGTTTTGGTAAGGTCTGTTTGCTTTAATGTCATTTCTAGACATAACCGAACAAATTGACACCGTATAACGTCTTGTACGTGACAAGACGTGATTCGACATCAAGTACAAAAACATCGTTTGAACAGCGTGTTGATCTGGTTCGCAAAGTATTCTACCAAAAGCAAACCTTTTTATACAAGAGAGGAGCGTAGGTGTAGTTTGGCGAATAAATGCTCAGAATAACTTTCAGAGACAAGAATAAGAAGTCGTACAAGTTTGTCTGAGTATACGATATCTTTTGTGTTACTACGCAGGAATTTACTCAGTAACTACTTCTTGTTTGTATGCAATAACACCAGTGCAGAACAGCGTGCAAACATTTTGGCCACGACTGTAATAACAGATAACAAAGCTTGTTCGTTAATAAACATCGAAGGTTTCAACTCGGGTACACTGCTCGTAATAACGTGATTAACCCTGTAGACTGATGTAACAACCTGCACTGACGCAATAAATACATCTTAATTTGAGTAATTAATGTGTACAAAATAATGTCATTTATGACATCACCAGGAAACAGTGCCTTGTATTAACACACAACTTTCAATAACTTGATATTCACGCAATAAAATAGTGGTTATTTCGTTCAATCTCAGGTTCGTGAGATACGGCGCTGTCCCATTAACTCACACTTATCACTCCACGTTGTGCTTTCTCTCAGTGTGTGAACCACAGACTATCGTAATATTTTCAACCTCTTAGTTTACGTGCACTAAGCGTTAGCCTACGTGTCGTCAGTCCTAGAAAGCCTGAACAATAAAACTGTCTCTCTTTCTCGAAATGTTCGTCCACGTGCAGCCCCACGATCTGCATGTTCTCCAGGGCACGTGAACAACGGCGCTACGTCAAACATTACATCAACTTAAGATTTCTACCGACGTTTGTTCTCTAACAACTTACCGAATATTTAAAACATACACACAAACGTTTAAGAGATTTAAAAATAGAGAAATTCTAGTTTCTGTTCTTAAACATCATGGGTTTGAGTGGAAATATTTCTGATTATGTAATGAGAAGTAATGTGTGTTAACTCAAGAGCTATTTCGGTGCTGAAAAATTAATTATATTATAATGTAGTCTCATTCGAATTTGAAGCAACTCAGTTGGGATCATACTGGTATTGGAACGTATTTTTTTCATGTTTTTTGTTTATTAAGAATATTAATTATATTAACTCTGATTAGGGTCACGCCTGGCCAGGTGGTTTAAGGCGTTCGACTTGTAATCTGAGGGTCGCGGGTTCGAATCCCAGTCGCTTCAAACATGCTTGCCCTTTTAGCCGTGGGGCGTTATAATGTTCGGTCAATCCCACTATTTGTTGGTAAAAGAGTAGCTCAAGAGTTGGCGGTGGCTGGTGATGACTAGCTACCTTCCATCTAGTCTTACACTTCTAAATAAGGGACGGCTAACGCAGATAGCCCTCGAGTAGCTTTGTGCGAAATTTAAAAACAAACTAACTCTAATTATAAATTATGTAATTATTACTCTTGCATTCATTACAAATACCGAGAGTTATGCCTGTTTGTATCATTCTTATCACGTGGCAAGTCGTCGTATTCGAATGACTTTCTTTAGAAACCAAACTTACAGTTGTAAATATCAGCTGGTATTCATTGGCTCAAAAGAAATAAACTATAATTCCAGGTAAGGAAGTTCCTGTTTAACTAATATATATAAACATACTAAACTATAATCGCAGGTAAGGAAGTTCCTGTTTAACTAATATATATAAACATACTAAACTATAATTCCAGGTAAGGAAGTTCCTGTTTAACTGATATATATAAACATACTAAACTATAATTCCAGGTAAGGAAGTTCCTGTTTAACTAATATATATAAACATACTAAACTATAATCGCAGGTAAGGAAGTTCCTGTTTAACTAATATATATAAACATACTAAACTATAATTCCAGGTAAGGAAGTTCCTGTTTAACTGATATATATAAACATACTAAACTATAATTCCAGGTAAGGAAGTTCCTGTTTAACTGATATATATAAACATACTAAACTATAATTCCAGGTAAGGAAGTTCCTGTTTAACTGATATATATAAACATACTAAACTATAATTCCAGGTAAGGAAGTTCCTGTTTAACTAATATATATAAACATACTAAACTATAATTGCAGGTAAGGAAGTTCCTGTTTAACTGATATATATAAACATATTTCAGTGAGTTCAAATACAAGGAAAGTTTTCTTCTCTCTTTTTTATCCTGGGGCAATAATTTAGACATTTTAAATAAGGTTCGTTTAACATACATTAAAGTGCGTGTAAACTAAGGTTCGTTTAATATACATTAAAGTCTTTGTGAACTAAGGTTCGTTTAGTATAAATTAAAGTGTGTGTAAACTTAGGTTCGTTTAATATACATTATAGTGTGTGTAAACTAAGGTTCGTTTAACATACATTGAAGTGCGTGTAAACTAAGGTTCGTTTAACATACATTATAGTGCGTGTAAACTAAGGTTCATTTTATATACATTAAAGTGTGTGTAAACTAAGGTTCGTTTAGTATACATTAAAGTGCGTGTAAACTAAGGTTCATTTATTTTACCCGTGGTGGACAGAGCACAGATAGCTAATTGTGTAGCTTTGTGCTTAATTTAAAAAACAAACCAAACACACAACACTGCACTGCTCAATCTTTAATAACTGCCCTAAATACAAAGAAAAACTATTCAAACGAAAATAAGTGCACCAAATAGATTTAATAAATACAGCAGAGAACTGTTCACATCTCAATAAGTATATGAAATACATTATTAAATCAAATAATGAAAAAGGACATCGAATAATGTATTAATCTTATATGCAAAAACGGCTCGTTTGGGTTGAGAAAATATTTTACATAGAAGAGCGAACAACGTTTCGACCTTCTATTTAAAATATTTTCTCAACCCAAACGAGCCGTTTTTGCATATAAAATTCTCAAAAAGTGGGTTTCTCGACATCACTGATTGTATTAATCTGTTTGCTTACAAAGCCTACGACGAGCTTTATTGTGAAGAATTCAAATCGCGTGTGGTCAAGGAAACATTGACCAGTTTAAAGAGTCAGTTAATGCATCAAATAGAACAGAGGACTGTTCAAAGGTTAATGAATGAAAAAAATACATCAAACGTTTGTTAAACATCAATAAATACACAAAACAAATCTGAAAATATCCAAGGGTCAATGAATTCTTTAAATACGAGGAGAAATGTAACAACGATATTTTAAACGTCAGTAAACACACCGAGGACATTTATTGACCTTTGAACAGTCCTCTGCTGTATCTGACGTTTGAACAGTTCTCTGCTGTATTTGATGTTTGAACAGTTCTGTTTTATTTGATGTTTGAACAGTTCTGTTTTATTTAATGTTTGAACAGTCCTCTGTTTTATTTGATGTTTGAACAGTTCTGTTTTATTTGATGTTTGAACAGTCCTCTGTTTAATTTGATGTTTGAACAGTTCTCTGCTGCATTTGATGTTTGAACAGTTCTGTGCTGTATTTTATGTTTGAACAGTTCTCTGTTTTATTTGATGTTTGAACAGACTTCTGTTTTATTTGATGTTTGAACAGTTCTCTGCTGTATTTGATGTTTGAAGAGTTCTATGCTGTATTTGATGTTTGAAAAGTCCTCTGCTGTATTTGATGTTTGAACAGTCCTCTGCTGTATTTGATGTTTGAACAGTCCTCTGCTGTATTTGATGTTTGAACAGTTCTATGCTGTATTTGATGTTTGAACAGTCCTCTGCTGTATTTGATGTTTGAACAGTTCTATGCTGTATTTGATGTTTGAACAGTTCTCTGCTGTATTTGCTGTTTGAACAGTCCTCTGCTGTATTTGATGTTTGAACAGTTCTCTGCTGTATTTGCTGTTTGAACAGTCCTCTGCTGTATTTGATGTTTGAACAGTCCTTTGTTTTATTTGATGTTTGAACAGTCCTCTGCTGTATTTGATGTTTGAACAGTCCCCTGCTGTGTTTGATGTTTGAACAGTCCTTTGTTTTATTTGCTGTTTGAACAGTCCTCTGCTGTATTTGATGTTTGAACAGTTCTCTGCTGTATTTGCTGTTTGAACAGTCCTCTGCTGTATTTGATGTTTGAACAGTCCTTTGTTTTATTTGATGTTTGAACAGTCCTCTGCTGTATTTGATGTTTGAACAGTCCCCTGCTGTATTTGATGTTTGAACAGTCCTTTGTTTTATTTGATGTTTGAACAGTCCTCTGCTGTATTTGATGTTTGAACAGTCCCCTGCTGTATTTGATGTTTGAACAGTCCTCTGCTGTATTTGACGTTTGAACAGTTCTTTGTTTTATTTGGTGTATTTATCGAGGTTTGAACTATGTTTTGTTATATTTAATGAAGTTAAAGACATTCTAGAGCCATTTCTGTTACGTAGGGTATTTATTGACGTTTAAGCAATCCATTCATATATTTATTCTATTTCGTGCCGACAATAAACTCACTTTAAGTAAAAATGTATCTCATAACAACATTTCGACCTTCTTAGGTCATCCTCAGGTAAATATTTATTAATGTTTGGACTGTTTATTGTTGAATTTAGCTCATTTATTGAGGTATAAACAGTTTTATGTCGTCTTTATTGACTTTTGAAATATAGTTTCTTGTATTTTAGGTATTTAATAACTTTCGAACTGTACTTTGTGGTGCTTATAACATTTATTTACAGTTAAACGAGACATTGTTGTATTTAGTTCAATTATAGACTTGACATTGTTGTATTTAGTTCAGTTATAGACTTGACATTGTTGTATTTAGTTCAGTTATAGACTTGACATTGTTGTATTTAGTTCAGTTATAGACTTGACATTGTTGTGTTTAGTTCAGTTATAGACTTGACATTGTTGTATTTAGTTCAGTTATAGACTTGACATTGTTGTATTTAGTTCAGTTATAGACTTGACATTGTTGTATTTAGTTCAGTTATAGACTTGACATTGTTGTATCTAGTTCAGTTATAGACTTGACATTGTTGTGTTTAGTTCAGTTATAGACTTGACATTGTTGTGTTTAGTTCAGTTATAGACTTGACATTGTTGTATTTAGTTCAGTTATAGACTTGACATTGCTGTATTTAGTTCAGTTATAGACTTGACATTGCTGTGTTTAGTTCAGTTATAGACTTGACATTGTTGTATTTAGTTCAGTTATAGACGTAAACAGTACTTTTTGTACTTTGTATATTTATTAACGTTTTAACAGTTTTCTGTTGTTTGCTATTTGTAATAATGAAATTAATTTTTCCCAAAGAATAGAACTTCTTCAGCCCATAGTTTGGAGATAAGTTTCAGTTGATGGTAGTCCGCCACTGTGAGTTTTTATGTCAGTAAAAACACACCTTATTCCTGAAACACCAACGTATTATATCATTACATCATCATTTGAGCTCAACCTATTTACTGTAAACAGTAAGACAGTTTGCTATTATATTTAAAATATTCATTACAAATCACATCTTACGTGTAATACACTTAGAAACTCTAAAATAATTTTGTTTCAATACCTTTGGACTTTAAAATTGTCCCGTGTCGTAATTAAGGCATTTTACCACTCAAAGAGTTTACAGGTAAAAAACAAACAACAAAAAAACATTTTACAGTTGAAGTGTAATTGCTGAAGATATATCGTTATATAGACAGCCTGTGTTATCTCTTGGGTAAATTATTTATTGTTCATGGGATCCAGTTTGGTTTAATTAGCTGTTATTATCGAAATGAATACGATGGTTTGGAAACCGTCTGCGCAGAGTTTTCAAATCGATTACCGAACCCTCAGGTGCTACAATTAAAATTAATATTAAACTGAAATCAATTATTTGTTATGAATGTTGATATTTCGTAAGTATCCTAATTAATGAACGTTTCCAGACATTATAAGGTTACTTGTATCATGTTATTTTAACAGATAAATCCATGGATTACTTTTATTCGTGGATCTATACTGTTGGTGTAATTAGGTCGTGATCAACACCAGCTATAAATCTTTACTTCTCAACGTGACCTAACTCGTGACTGTAGAATTCAAACAATAAACTGAAATGTGAGAGTATATTTATTAAGATTAACCGTTATAGAAAATTAATATCTGAAACAGTACGAATTCATGACGTGAGAATCGATGCGAGCAAATGTTTCCAAGAAGGATAAGAAGAGAAATAATAAAAACTATTGATCGAACAATAATTTGAATATATTTACAGAGACGTTGAAGAACAAACTCAAAGTGTACTTAGTTTGGTCAGGTTGGCCCAAGAACTGAGTTCTCACACATTGGAATTTTTTTTGGTACACTATTCTGATTTAGCTTCCTCTGAAACATTGATGACACGGCATGAACTTATAACGAAATCCTTTATTTGAAGCACTAATATGACAAAGGTGTTAAAACATTAATGTGACATAGGTGTTAAAACACTAATATGACATCGGTGTTAAAACACTATGATGACATTTTTTGTTGCTTTGCAATATTACACAGAAACTGGACAATGTTTCCTTGACCACTCCCAGCTTTAACTTTTGACAGTAAAGCACGTCTTGGGTTTTGAAAGCAAACAGATTTATACATTATTGGATGTTCTTGTTAGACGTCACTACAATCATTAGTATTTACTGGTAACGAGATAAATTTCCTGCGTTGTCATCCTGTATGCCCTCCCTATGGCACAGCTTTATGTCTGCGGAATAACACAGCTAAGATCCGGGTTTCAATACCCGTGGTGGGCAGAGCACAGATAGCCCACTGTGTAGCTTTGCGTTTAATTCCAACCAATCATCTTGCATCAGTAAAACTGGTAGGTCAACTTATTATCACATTGATAATTAGTATATACTGAAACCGACAATACAACCAACTAAAATACTTCTTAATCATGTAAAAAATAAAGATGATATTGAAATCAGAAATTGACATGAAGATATATGACGTAAAATATCAGAATATTTCTTACCTGGTGAAAGTAAAGAAAAACCATGTTCAAAAGCCATCCATTATCAAAATATAACACTGTCTAATTTGTTTTGAAAACTGGTTTTCTTGGCTAACTAAACCCTAATAAAGAGGAACACCTTTAAACCGATATTAATTAATAACCTGACATCGAACTGCAACGCCCCCTACAGTCCCGTGCCAGTTTGTATTCTGTGTCCGGCAAAGGCTAGTTGCAAACTTTATCTTTGTTAACGTGAAGATGACCTGGGAAGGTTGAAACATTGTTCTCTGCTTTATGAGCAAAAACTTTAATATCCATACCAGACGTTATGAGATACATTTTTACTTCAAGTATGTTTCTCGCGATCAAGAACCACTTCACCATGGTCAACGTCTAATTTAATATATGATCCAAAGACACCAATATGTAGCGTATTTTTTTCAGTAATGTGTTTTCGAATCAGGAGTAATATGTAGCACGTGCTTGCAAAATAAAATTTGACATTTCTTTTGCGTCTCTGTTTTTACGTATTTGCGGTTATAAACAGAATAATTTTGGATTCCAATCGTTTCTACGCTAATCGGATAATAATACCTGAAACCAGTGGTATAATTATTTTATTATTACCTTCGATATCATTTTCGTCGGTATAGATGTGGACTCAATTAAAATTTGATTACCGTTTGGAGGGTCAAGGTAAAAGTCACAGCTAGGTCACGAAAATCTAAAGCTTCCCTTTCTGTGAACATCAGAACTGAGTTTTCACGCTATTTGTGCTTTATAACTCAGCCAGAAGTGATGAGGATTTAATTATGATTGGTGGACATGTGTCGAATATTACTTCTCGTTGTATTTCCAAAAATGGTCCTTGTCCTTTGATAACGTCGAGCATGCGGACTCATTTTATTATTGTTTGAAAGTGGAATATAGTTAATGCTGCGAAGATACATGTTTCACTGAGTGTCCATCTTGGTGTTGTGGATTAGTTTAACACAAGAATCTCTAATCTAAACTTTGTTGTTCTGTACAGCGTGTAACTCTGCGAGTAATTAATAGTAATTGTTATTCGTAGAAGTCCTACTGTGAGTATAATGAAGCTATTAATATTTACTATTAATTACTGTGTCGCTATTGGAGACCAAACAGCCTAACTAGGAGGTGTCGTTCTGTGTGACGTGCATTGCTTGGTTTGCTGTAAATTTCGCGCAAAGTTACACGAGGACAATCTGCGTTAACCGTTCCTAATTCAGCAGTAAAAGACCAGAGGGAAGGTGTTAGCCATCACCACCCACCTGATATTTATCACTGAATTGTAGGATTGACTGAAACGTTATAACACTCCATCGCCTGAAAGGACGAACATATCTGGTGGGACGGATATTCGAACCTTGGACCCTCGGATTGCAAGTCAAGCTTTCTAGCCACCTGACTATCTAACGCGCACTGGAGTTAATCTGTATGTTTGCTTTAATTATAAAACATGTTACGTAGTCGTATGGATTTTTTAATGACGTGAAATCGGATATAAACCAGAACAGCAGATGTGACAAACCTGACGACATGTTTCAATCCCTTCCAACATTTGTTTTATGTCCCTATTTTACGTCGTTCACTCTGTACGTCGACATTTTACGTGAGTAGAACACTGTACTGTTAGAATGCACGAGAAAACGAACACCTGCAAGATGTATAATAACAACCTTTCCTGAAAAATACTGCGTCGCTTTGAACATTTGATGAAAAACGTGCGTGAGTTACTTCTCACGTACCTTAGATAGATGACCCAACTGAAGTCGATGAATGTCTGAAGAGCACGAGAGAATGTTTTTTTTTCGTTCGGTTTCTAATGTTTATTTGTGAATGTTTAATTTTACTGCCACCATATGTCCACGCGAGGTGAACATGCATGCCCCATTTAAAGCGAGATCTGTTTACAGACAAATACCCATAAAATTTCAGTACATGGTGCATTACATTTAGAAACTTACAACTTTCAACAATACTTTAAAATACGAATCAAATATTGGAACCACTATAAACAAACGGGGAAAAAAAACGTTAAAACCATCGTAAAAATTGGGTTTTGCTTGTTTTGAATTTCGCGCAAAGCTACTCAAAGGCTATCTGCGCTAGCCGTCCCTAATTTAGAAGTGTAAGACCAGAGGGAAGGCAGCTAGTTATAAACACGCACCATCTTAAAGAAACAAAATAAATGTTAGGACTATTACGAAGGAACGAAATAAATGTTAGAACCATTGTAAAGGAACAATATAAATATCAGAACCGTTGTAAAACAACAAAATAAATGTTAGAAGCATTGTAAAGGAGCAAAAGCATGTTATAACCATTATAAAACAGCGAAATAAATGTTAGAACCATAATAAGAGAATGAAATAAACGTCAGAACCTTTGTAAAAGAACCAAATAAATGTCAGAACCGTTGCAAAACAACGAAATAAATGTTAGAAGTATTGTAAAAGAAATACAAATTGTTAGAACCATTCTAAAATAACAAAACAACTGTTAGAACGATTGTAAAATAATAAATAAATGTTAGAACCATTGTGAAGGTACAAAATAAATGTTAGAACCATTGTAAAGGAACAATATAAATACCAGAACCGTTGTAAAACAACAAAATAAATGTTAGAAGCATTGTAAAAGAGCAAAAACATGTTATAACCATTATAAAACAGCGAAATAAATGCTAGAACCATAATAAGAGAATGAAATAAACGTCAGAACCTTTGTAAAAGAACCAAATAAATGTCAGAACCGTTGCAAAACAACGAAATAAACGTTAGAAGTATTGTAAAGGAAATACAAATTGTTAGAACCATTCTAAAATAACAAAACAACTGTTAGAACGATTGTAAAATAATAAATAAATGTTAGAACCATTGTGAAGGTACAAAATAAATGTTAGAACCATTGTAAAGGAACGACAAAAGGGGTTAGGATCATTGCAAAGGAAAGTAAAATTGGTTCAATTACCGTAGCAGTGTCGTTCGAATCATTATACTTATGGACACTTCCGGTGTAGATTGTACGACGTATTATAATCTGCCGTGTTGTTACTGGCATTGCTTGTAACCTAACAAGCTTGTTGTTATCAGTGTGTCATGAAGGTCCTTTGCTTATGTAATTTCTAATCTCTGCTTTACGCATCTAACTGGAAATACTTAGTACTCACGTGAAACAAATTGATATCACAAACACACAATGTGGAAAATGTATCATAAGTTAAAGCTTGTTCTCACACGTTGGATTTTCATGTGTACCTCAGTGTATTTGGTGATTCTGTGAGCAAAACTGGAACATTGGTTTAAGATATGCATTATTTTCTAGTTGTATTCTTAATGCCTACTTGTCTTCTGAACAAATATTGGCTAACTCTTGAATAGATTTAAGATATGATTTTTTTGTTCAGTGATTCCCGTAAATGTTTTGAAAGTTTGGGATACACCCCAAACTTTTGTTTCACAAACAAGTAAAGATGTTTTACATTTTACGTGACTTCTTGTTTGTCTTTGTGAGCTTGATTGTTCACGAATTTGTCCCACAGTTTTAAAGCTAGCAGCATCAAATTTGCTAGGTGGACTTGAAGTTGTTGTTTGAGCTGAGTGAAGCGATTAATTCTGTGTATTCATATAACGTCCAACCACCATTATTTGTTTGTAAAACGAAAGCTGGTCTGAAAGACCTTCAAGAAATTATGTGGGTCTAGGGGTGCGATTGCAGGGTCACTATGTTCCTTGTTCCAGTAGAGTTTCCGTGGAGGCCATTCCTGAAACAGTGTTCATTTCGTTACTAGCAGATTCAAAAGTACCACAGGGAGGTGTTCAGTATTTTTCTTGGGGGACAGTCCCCCTTGAAGTAGCCGTAAAAGTATTTGATACTAGCGTATTTAATATTTCTTATATAAAACATTTGATTTCAGTTTTGAAATTTATATTCGGTATAATGTCAAAGAAGTTTTGAATAAATCAGTAGAAAGACAAATCCTCAGACGTATGTTAAACAGGTGTAAAGAAAATGTGTTCAAATAATGTTTTTAATAATCTAAACCAGCGTTTCACAAGAACATCTTTTTGTATATGTACCTGCTTCTAACTGACGAAACATTAGCCCGATTATTATCAGAGGCCCGGCTTGGTCAAGCGTGTTGAGCCGTGCGACTCGTAATCTGAGGGTTTCGGGTTCGCATCCCGGTCACGCCAAATATACTTGCCCTTTCAACCATGAGGGCGTTATAATGTGACGGTCAATCCCACTATTCGTTGGTAAAAGAGTATCCCAAGAGTTGGTGGTGGGTGGTGATGACTAGCTGCCTTCCCTCTAGTCTTACAGTGCTAAATTAGGGACGGCTAGCACAGATAGCCCTCGAGTAGCTTTGTGCGAAATTCAAAAACAAACAAATAATTATTAGAGTCTGTATGCCTGTTTTAGCTAGTAAAACATAATTAAAGAATAATTCGTCTCATACCTTTTATTCTGAAGCCCATTGTTGCAATTTAAGGTCTCGTGCTGCCCAAACGTAATTTCCGCTATTCCTAATGACTAGAACTGTGAATCATTACAGGATGTTTCAGTTTCCATTGTTTCTGTGAAGCCTATTGAGCTCACTAATGTGAGCTAATACTGAAACATTCTTCATTGAACATGTGCATCGGTTTCTGAAACAACTTTTTAGAATGGAAACGAAACGTCTATTTTTGGATGTAATAGTTAACTATGTGCCTTCGTCATCTTTCTATCTCTTTTGTAAATACCATTTTTATCGACGCCATTAGGTGAAGCCTAGTTTTGTCGAAACTGTTTTGTGGGCCACAAGGTTCCCTTTCGTATCCAAGACTGCAGTTTACGTACAAAAATTTATTGTGCTGATTGGTTTGAGGCATGGTTTTTGATTCAGTTGCTAAATTCAACAGTCTTCAATTCAATATACAAGTTTTCCTTCTTCCATGTAAGAGTTTGAAGGCATCCTTCTGCAAAACGTTGCATCATTCCTCCAAATATGAGAAAAAAATAACTTTTATAAATTCTGATTATCCCTCAAATTACACAGGTATTTGTAAATTATTATCGCAAACAGGAAATCATGATGGTAAAAAAGTGTCACATTTAAACTGTTTTATGCTAGCCATGGAGTAGAAAAGTATTTTTAAATATATTGTTTCTTATCTATGTCGCATTGAGAGCCGTTAGATTTGTTTCCTTGTTGTTAAGTACAAATATAAACAATTCGCTATCAGTGTATTCACACCACGAGTATACAAACTCTGTTTATAGCGTAATAAGCCAACAGGTGTATTGCTGTGCACAGTGAGGTGACAGTCGTTAGAAAACTGGTTTTATTAGTTACGATTCAGTGCATTCATGTTTAGAACTTTCCTGGATAACTGTTCATTTGTAATTGTATGTCAAATATCCATTATCCTGCTGTAAGTTTTTACCTGCGGTCGCACGTGTCAAAAACATTACAGTTTAAATTGGTTAGCCTAAAATATTCCTTTTGTGAGTGGAATATACAATGAAGAGTAAAACATTTTTTCTTATAAATCACCCAATAAAATTCAATAGTTAATAAGTCATTCCTTAAAGTATGTAAATTAGCTAGATATAACCATAACAATAGTCAGTCTGCTTTATAGTGTTACGGTTTAAGAATACAAAGCTACCGTTTTGTTTGTTTGATTTGGAATTTCGCACAAAGCTACTCGAGGGCTATCTGTGCTAGCCGTCCCTAATTTAGCAGTGTAAGACTAGAGGGAAGGCAGCTAGTCATCACCACCCACCGCCAACTCTTGGGCTACTCTTTTGCCAACGAATAGTGGGATTGACCGTCACATTATACACCCCCACGGCTGGGAGGGCGAGCATGTTTGGCGCGACCCTCAGATTACGAAGCGCACGCCTCAACGCGCTAGGCCATTCCAGGCCCAGTAGAATGGTGAGTGACGTTCAAAAATATTACTGACTGATCTGCTGAGAATTGAGAATTTAGGTGGCCACAAGTAAACTTATTTATTCTCTTGAGGTTATCAAGAAATGTCAGGAATCGAAACCATATTTTAAGCAGAGAAAGAGATAGTCTTATATTATTATATTCCCTTAACATCAGATGCAGAAAAGTTCGTAATTTGAGGGTCGCGGGTTCGCATTCCCGTCGCGCTAAACATGATCGCTTTTTCAGCCGTGGGGGCGTAATAATGTGACGGTTAACCCCACTATTCGTTGGTAAAATAGTAGCCCAAGAGTTGGCGGTGGGTGGTAATGACTTGCTACCTTCCGTCTAGTCTTACACTGCTAGGACAGATAGCCCTCGGGTAGCTTTGTGCGAAATTCAAAACCAAACCAAACATGCTCACCCTTTCAGCCGTGGGGGCGTTATAATGTGCGGCAAATCTCACTATTCGTTGGCAAAAGAGTAGCTAAAGAGTTGGCGTTTGGTGGCGATGACTTCCCTCCTGTCTCACACTGCTAAATTAGGGACGGCTGTCGCACATTGTCCTCGGGTAGCTCTGCGCGAAATTCAAAACCAAACAAAGAAAATCGATCAGCAATCGGTTATCTACATATATATAAATATTGCCTTCAGCCACATCTAATTATAATTAATTTGATTCAACAGTTGCATGAAAATAATAACATAAATAAACTCATTGACTTCAGAATAGTTTTTGCTTTTATTTATATAAATTTAGAACAAAATATTACACAGAAATCTGAACATTAAAAATAGAGCTAAAATTATGTTTCAACAATTCATACTCATTTGCTGCAGAATTCATCGTCGAACTTTGCGAATAAAAGTTCCAACGTTTCACAGCGAAACAGAAATCAATATCTTTTATTACATAAATCTCATGAAATTTACCACAGCTCTTGGATTTAAGGGTATTTCTAGTACTTTATTTCCAACTGCATTGCTCAAAGCGCGTTATTTTTCTGCGTTTATCTGAATGATTTATGGTCAATACAAATTTTGTAATCGAGCAAAAAACAGGCAATCAAGAACTAACTGCTGAAATCATTGGGTTGTCTTGTTTTTCTCTTCTTTATAATGTTTTTACCAATTCTGTGACTTTGAAGTTCGCTCTTCAGAAAATAATTTTAGAAATAATCTATAGTGAGAACATTCAATAACTACTTCTAAATTAAAAATAAAGAGCTTAACTTTAATACCTGTGTAGAAATTTAAAATATAAATGTATCAAAATACACTGTAAAAGTTCGTAGTTTAAGATGTATTTTATATTTTTTCCTTTATTATTTTTATTAACATTTTATTCATATATTTCTCTTTTTATTATAGAAAAGCAATTTTGTTTTTATATTTTAAACAACTTGACACCAAATATACAACATAATTAATCACTTTTTTATTCTTTTAAAGATTCCAGTAAAAGTTTTTACTCCTCAAAAAGTGTAACTAATATTACTCAACTACTGTTACTTTCGCTTTTTATTTTTATTAAGGATTCCAATAATAGTTTTTACTTCTGGCTGGGAAACATTGAAAACTACTCCTAATTGTTGCACGTAGGAGGTAAAGTCACTAAGAAAAACACTTGTAAAAATTAATAAATTGCAGAAAAAATAAAATGTATAGCATGTTATTCCAGTGTTTTATCATTGGTGGTTTGTATATATATATATGTATATATAAACGTCATACTATAAATATACTCTTGTATGTGTGTAAGCATCCATAATCCTCAGTTGGCTGAAATAGGGCAAATTTTCATTGTATTTGTTGATCTTACTGGTTGTAAGTTTCAAGAGATGAATACACATTAAGTGAATCAGTTATTACCTCTCCATGCGTGGTATTCAAACAGCATCAAAGTAAGTCATCAGGGTTTGATAAAATATATGAGGGTGACATTATGTAGCTTACACAATATTTAATATAACATGTGGTAACAAGAGATCTGTTCAGTCTTCTAAACTAAATTACAATAACAAACACTTTATGTAGTTATTGAGGTTTTTCTTAATATCACTTAAATTTATTGCATTTATAACATATGAAGATGACCTATCCACAGGTTAACCACCCTTTTAGAGAAATAAAACTTTTTTTAGCTGTGATTCCTACCCTGTTAAAATTTATATTTCTGTCCCCTAATATTACTGTTCTCATTGTTAAATATGAAAAAAAATGTTACACATGAACACTATAGATTCCCTTTCTTCCTTAACACCTTAACTAAGTCGTCTCTAAAATCATATTTGCCCTTAACACCAGCAACAATATACTGTTTGAATGGTTTTAAAAAAAACTGCTTGACCATTACACCAATATCTCTTTTTTCAACATGCTGTCAAGGTTATTCTCATCCAAATTATGCTTATAATTCAAATCGTGGTAAACCACATGTATTATCTATCATTCATCATAATTAAAAGTCATCTGCTATTTATTTACTCAACTCACTAAATGATCTAAATCCTTTTTCCAGATCTTAATATTGTCAGCATATTTAGGTAATTTATTGGCCATTTCATTATCCACATTATTAATTTGAATCAAAAATAGAAAAGGTTTCGAGACGAAGTCGTGAGGCTCACCACTTGTGACATTAATCCAGGTTGACTGAATTCTATTTATAACAAATCACTGCTTTCTTTCATACAGTCACTCTTCTATTCAATTTGCCAACTTGTCCACCACACCTGTAGAGATAATTTTTACAAGACTTTTATGTGGCACCTCAAAATCTAGCTACACCAAATATACTATCTTATCTTTGCCAACATAAACAGTAACACAAACTTTTCTAATGACGTTAAAATATTTAAAACGCATGATGTTTCCATTACTGAAATCATGTTAATTATCCAATAAGTTTTTTTGTTTTTTTTTAAATTAAACGAATTTGCAAAGCACGTTTTACCAGACTTTACAAACACCTTCCCTTAACTGATGACTTATAATTACTGGGACAGTTTTTATCACCTATCTTGTAAAGAGGCGTGACTTTAGCTAACTTTCAATACTTTGGTAACTTCTCACTGTTCAAGAACTTAAAAACAAACAGCAGTAAGTGACCCACATATCCAGTTCTTATCCTTATCCAAAACCCTTGGAGAAATATTATCTGGCCCAAGATAATATTTTCTTAGCACGCTCAGACTTAATCAGTGATGACGAGAAAACCCACTTATAGAGAAAAATATATATGTAAAAACGGCTCGTTTGGGTTGGAAAAATTTAATGTAATATTAATACAATCAGGTTGTCTGATCTTGTTGCCATCAATCAATTGGTCAAGATGAGAAATAGTGCCACAGTGATAAGTCTGAAGGATTACAACACTAAACACATGGGTTTCGATACCCATGTGAGCACAGCACGGATAGGTTATTGTGTAGCTTGATGTATAATTAGGCCCGGGATGGCCTAGCGCGTTAAGGCGTTTGATTTGTAATCTGAAGGTCGCGGGTTCGAATCCCAGTCGGATCAAACATGCTCGCCCTCCTAGACGTGGGGGTGTATAATGTGACGGTCAATCCCACTATTCGTTGGTAAAAGAGTGGCCCAAGAGTTGACGGTGGGTGGTGATGACTAGCTGCCTTCCCTTTAGTCTTACACTGCTAAATTACGGACGGCTAACACAGATAGCCCTCGAGTAGCTTTGTGCGAAACTCCAAAACAAACCAAACAAACAAACAGATGTATAATTACAAACAGCTGAACAAATAACGTTATAACAAGGAATAACGCTGTTCTTCCTAGAGGGAACATTTACTAGATCTCAGCAGTTCTGTTTAATTTTCTATTTCAATAAATATATCACGCTAAATAACAAAAATAGTGCAATGAAAGAAATGTAAATTGGAAAATAAAAAAATAAATTTTAATGAAAAGGTGATCTAATGTTTACAGACTTTCTTCTTTGACACGTCTCTCAAGTTTCTGTAACACACTAGAAGTACCTCTGGGAGAGTGAATGTGACCTGCTGCAAAGGTTCAATTTTACAAGTGCTTGTACATTATCATTAATTTACTGTAAGTACCTATGGGACAGTGAAGTCAGTTCACCAATAGTACTTCTAAATTGCCCCAAGTTTACTATAAGTACCTAGGGGCTTGTGAGTATATTGTACCAATTGTTTGTAAATTACTCTCAACACATTGCGGAAGGGTCACGAGTTTTGTTCAGAACCTTCAAACGTTGAGTTCGAGAGTATTGGACTCGTTTTATCTTGTTATTATTATTTTGATTTTTGCTTGCAACACCAACATCTTTATAAATGGCTTCTCGCAGAAAACGTAACGTGTTGAGAGAAGACGAGATAATTACTGAACTATTTGATGATAATTTGTCAGATCTTCTTAGTGAAGATGAAGATCCTGATGTGGATGTATTTGTGAATCATCCTGAAAGTGACTTCAGTTAGAGTGATGATGTTAGATCTACAAAAATGTTAAAGTTGTTGTGCTCTGAACTAGTTCTGAATCAGAAAGTAGTTATGATTCTATTGGTGTTCCTATTAGCGATTTGTTTTCCTGTTGTGATAGTGGTAGATTTTAAGGAACTGATATTCCACAGAACTTGGAAATGTCTTAAGGAAACCCAGGGTTCACTGTAACTCCATCCGAATCAGAAAGTATTGACATGTCTAATGTTTAGTGCTGACTTGTTTGAGATCTGAACATTTTGGCATTTCAATGATAACCAGAAAATCTATTATGCTTCAGCCAGATTCTTCAAAATTCAACCATTATTTACTCAATAAATTCAAGACACCGCACAAACCAAAGCAACCGTCGTCATCCAAACAAGACATGGTTGCATGGAGAAAGCGTCTGAATATGCATTCCTGCAAAAATAGAAAATTATGTCCTGCGATCAGATTGGTGTGTGAGAATGACACAGCTTATATTTGTAACATGGATATTTATACAGGCGAGGGGGAGGGAGAAATTAGAATAAACCATTCTTCCAGTTTTCACTCCCAGTATTGGATTGTGGAACCAAGTTTACGAGAACAACTTTTGTAAACCTGTTCTTAGAATATAAATAAAACATGAGTCTGTGAGACAATCAGAGTAAAATAGATGGTTACTGCTATGCCTGAAGGTGAAGGTTAAACTGTGAAAAAAAAAAGTGAAACATTTTTCTTCAAGAAAGGTAATGTTCTTTTTATCATATGGAAAGACAAGAGAGAAGTGAGAACGGTTTGAACTGTCCTTGACTTATCTGTTTCTACCATTGGCAAGAAAAATCGAATAACTGGAGAAGAAATAAAAAAAACCTGTTTATGTTCTCCAATATAGGTACCTGGAGAATAGTGAAGATAGTTTACTACAAGTGTTCAGTTTTACGAGTATCTGTAAATTGTCATTAACTTACTATAAGTACTCTCTTCTGCAAAAGTGAACTTTTCAGGTATTTGTAAGTTAAACAAAATGCGTTAACGCTTCTAGAAATAGTTAAAGCGCTCTAATACAGAAGTTCTTGTGTTTATTTCTGTTAAACTAAGACAATATTAAGATAAACAGAAAATAGTTTGTTAGCTCCATAATAGACAAATCGTGTTATTTCGTGATAACACTTGGAGTGAAAATATATCTCGGGTTAACCAGGAAATGATCAAAGGAAGGTCTAAACGTCGTTCTCTGCTTTATTTATTAAAAGTGTTAATATCCATCCCAGCCATCCTGAGAATATTAAAACGTGTTATTTGTTTTGATTATTTTTATGGAAAATGTACCCATAGTTTATTTACTGTTGTCATTACTAGTTCAGTCTTACGCATAAAACACGTTAATAAATAATAGATTTTGATTGTAAGGGAAACTTACTTTTATAATTAACGTTATTAAGTTATCTTAAATAAAAATTAGCAAAGTTATGTGGGTAATTTAACATGCTGAGCTAACTAGAAATGTACAGAGACAAAAATAAAAAACAACAACTTGAAATTATCAAATCACTGTTTTCGATGTTAGCTGTGATTTTCATATTTCCTGTCGTTTGGTTGGCTTGGGAGAGTTAGATTCGATCTGCATCCAACAAATTAAATCATAGCTTATTCTGGAACTATGTGCTCGAATATACGTATACAGATATTAAATTTGAATGATATTATTACTGTCCCCAATGTTACTTTTCAACGTTTCAACAGAATATATGAAAAAATAAGATGTCTTCTGGAATGAAGAGTTGCACTTATATGTCCAAAATTTAATGTCTTCTTTGTTGTACGTACAACATGGACGATGAGGAATATTCATTATATAAAGGAAATCTGTAATCAAACAGAGATTCGAATTCTATACACCATTCACTCATTGGACATTAAATGAATAAATTCAAATTATGCGAACGTATCTATTTATGAGAGTAATTACTTTGCAAATCACCGGAATGTAATTTTGACGCTAAAGATATTTATTACGAGGGGTTTTACAGGCAGAAATTAGAATATAGTGTGAACAATTACTTATTGATCACTGTTCTAGCTGTTTGTAGATTACACGGTTCAACTGTACTGAGGATATGATTACAAACATGATGTAATTCTCCACAAACACCTGTCATTCTTAGTTAACACTCAGTATCTGTCTCGGAACTATCTTTATGTACGGACCACTGATGAAGATAGTATGTGTTTTAGCTGGTAAGGCGATTAGGCAAACATTTGTTATATGTATATACGTCAGTCAGATTTTATCTATGCTTACACATATATATTTATAAGGATTATATTTTCTTTCTAATCTAACACATATTTGAATACTTATCTACCAACACGTGTTGGAATTCAATTATTCGAACACCTGTGCAATCAGTTGTGGGGTTTATTTCTTTAATTGTACTTAATAAAGTAAAATACAAATAAAATAAACTTGAACTGATGCAAAAATATCCGTTCTACAAAAGAAAGGCCCGCCATGGCCAAGCGGTTAAGACACTTGATTCGTTATCCGAGGGTTCCTGGTTTGAATTCCCGTCACACACCAAACATACTCGCTTTTCTAGCCGTGGGGGCGTTACAACGCGCTGTCAATCCCACTATTTGTTGGTAAAAGAGTAGCCCAAGAGTTGGCGGTGTGGTGGTGATGACTAGTTGCCTTCCCTCTAGTCTTACACTGCAAAATTGTAGGACTTCATTGTAGGACTGAATTTTAAAAACTCCATAAATATATTCGTTATCTTATCTTTCACCGTCATTAATCCTGCATTACGTAATTAATATATTTTTTGTGCTTCTGAAAGGAAAAATATACAGCAGTAGTTTTGAATGTATCGTAAATATTATTTTATGTTGAATGTGTTTCAGATTAGGTGAATTTTAAAATATGTTACATGACACGAGCATGCGTGCTCCTTCTTTGCTTAATTCGTAAACAGCCTTTAAACGTGTTAAGCCTTATCATTCTCATTTTGTTAAGCAACGTAACATGGTCTTCATTTACTGTGTCTTTTTTATGTCTTAACAATGGAACAATAAAACTAGATTAGTTTTATCTTTTGGCTTTGATAAAAAAAAATCACGTTAAACAACCGAATAAGTAAGAGAGTCCGCCTGTGGGAAAGCGAGAAAGCTATGGATTTGTAATGCAGAAATCCAAGGTTCGATTTCCCGTGGTGATAGAACAGATAGCCCAAAACAAACAAACAGTCAAATTAGTCGGAAGAGAATGTTAGCAAGTCTCATCCTATGACGTGTGATAAGAATTTGATTAATACATTATCTGTGTGTTTTAGGAGGCTGAAATTCTACTATTTATGTATGTTAATCCAGAAGGATAAACATGTGTGTGTGTATGTTTTCTTATAGCAAAGCCACATCGGGATCTCTGCTGAGCCCACCGACGAGAATCGAACCCTTGATTGTAAATCCGTAGAATTACCGCTCTACTAGCGGGTGACATACTTTTAAAGAGCTGGGAAGTTATTCGTTAAGAAGTTAATTAGTATTGCGTTAAAAATGTATTCTAATAATCTTGGTTTTACAAGAAAATAATTAAATAAAAATTATATTGGGCACTTCGTTCCCTTTAATACATATTTTTTTTCATATAATTATTAAAAATCATCTTCACAGATGAAACAGAGGTGTCGCTGAAGGTCACTATTTTCATATTAAATTCAGTTATGGGAACAATTCAAGAAATTTTAATTGTATTGTTCATTATTGGTGTACAATGCCTTCCTACGACTCTAGGGTCGTGGTAAGGTCGTGGTCAAGTTTTATAGTCGATAGAACTACTTAAGCCTGATGGCTGATCATTAAATTTATCACTAATTAAATTATATGTTTCGACTGCTAATCACAATAGCATAAACCTCTCTAGAAGGATTATTTTGTGTGTTTTTATGGGTCGGGAATGAGTCTTTATGATGGCAATTTGATGCGTTATCTTACTGACCACGACAACGATTTTTATAAATCCACTTGTCACAACCTCACATAAATGTTTGAAAACAAATATATTACACGTCTAACACTTTTGTAGAAAGCATGGGCACATTTATGGGTGAGTTAAAAGTTAAAGTGGTAACAAAATGGGGTTTCACAATTATTATTGTGATAGTTTTAGTCAAACGTGGTGTACCGACGATAAAATATAATTGTGTAATAACCATGAGGTCAGGTACTGAGACAGTATTATCAAATGCGAACAGGTGAAGATAGTACAGTAACAATATCTAATAAATTGTCATCAAAGCGACGGAAAGACCACGAAGGAAAAAATATAGTATTATATAGTTTTAAAAAGAAATGGAATGGTAACCTCATGAACATACAGAAGTGTTTCCTTTCATGCTGTTTCGGTGTTTACTTGTTTGTTTCGGATAATTTCACAAAGATAATTGAAAGTTACGAGTATTTGTTTTTCCACAGTGGAAACTGGAGTGATTCGCATACTAGACGTGTGTGATATATAAAGTGATCTGAATTTCTAAACTCGATACCATTCTAGTGAGGTATTGTTATTTTTAATTTCTAAAATAAAATTAATACCCGACTAACTAACTCTTTCACTGTAAGCTAAAAATTGAAGTTTCGTCCCCGCATTGTGCAGAACACTGACAGCCCATCATGTCGCTTTGGGCTCAAAAACAAACATAACCTAAAGCATCTAGTCAACACTGCCAACTGTTAAGGTACCGTCACTCTCATAACACACTTACTCTCATTAAGCGCGGAAGGCAGTTTTGTTTTCGGAAACGAGACTCGAACCATGAAATTTAAACTCCTATTGCGGTATGCTAATTGCTATGCCACGCTAGGCCTTATTTCAATGTAAGATCAGATCTTTATGAAAAGTTAATGTTCCTTCAGAAATATAGTTGTCGTTATTAAAATAAAAATATCTAAAGGTTATTTAAACAAAAATTCCAAAGCTGAAAGCTGTGATCACTTTCTTAAAATACAACCAAATGTTGTTATAGATTTTTTTATCAGTTTAGGTTAATAATGTTTGGAAGATTCTATAATTTAAACCAGTCTTTGACGTAAACTTAAATTTTTCTTATACCCGATTCTTTGTATCAAATTTTGCAAAGCTCGTAAGTTTCATTTGCTTAATATAGTCGTTATTAGTTAACACGAGAATAAATACAGCTTTAAAAATAAAATACGTCAAGATTCTGTGCAGTAGTATTTGGAGAAAGCTAAGCTTATCATAAACAGCTTAACTACCAAAAAAGAAGACATTTAAATGTAGTTAGAAAGTCTTAAAGCTAAAGCCTGTTTCTTTATTAGAATTATTATTGTGCACGTGGGTTTTTTTTACCGTTTCCATCAGCGTCATTTTACTGTCCTACTTTCTTCAGTGTTTGAACTTGAAGAATATTTTATATGAGAAATAAACAACAAGGCTAGAGACTTAAAGGAGTAGGCGACTCTAATCTTGTAACTTAAGATTAGCATCCAGGTGTATATTTAAGGTAACATCGTATTTGATAATTTCTTAGAAGGGTGTAACACGTAGAAAGTTTATGTAGCCACCTCCAGCTTCGCTGTTGTTCAGCTTTAAACTTCGAAGGTTATGACAATAAAAGCTAGGGTCCGGTCCACGAAGCAAACGCAGAGCGATTAGCATATTGTGAAACGTTAACTTAAAATATGCGAACACAGAACTTAACGAGTAATATAATAAATATTACATTGTCTTATTTCACGTACTCTTCCTACGTACCCTGTAATGATATAATCTAGTTAAAACGCTGTTAATTTATAATAAAGTTTTCTTCATTACCCACTCGAGACTTTTATGTTCTAAGTATGTTTGGACTGATCTCAAAGTATCTGTATTACTTTAATACAGGATTTCTTGAATTCATGAGATCAAAAATGTTTCGATTTAACTCTTTTTTAAGTCTTTTTCACGTGTTTATTGTATGTATCATTGATTTTGTTTTTCCACATAGACACACAGAATTGTTTTTGCTTGCTTGTTTGGAATTTCGCGCAAAGCTACACGAGGGCTATCTGCGCTAGCCGTCCCTAATTTAGCAGTGTAAGACTAGAGGGAAGGCAGCTAGTCATCATCAACCATCGCCAACTCTTAGGCTATACTTTTACCAACGACTAGTGGGATTGACCATTACATTAAAAACGCCCCCACGGCTGAAAGGGCGAGCATGTTTGGTGCGATCGGGATTGGAATCCGCGACCCTCAAATTACGAATCGAACGCTTTAACCCACCTGGCCATGCCGGGCCTTGACACAGAGACGAGATAACATTAAACAGTGAACCCATCTGGCCATGCCGGGCCTTGACATAGAACAGAGATAACATTAAACAGTGAACCCATCTGGCCATGCGGAGCCTTGACACAGAGCAGAGATAACACTAAACAGTGAACCCATCTGGCCATGCCGGGCCTTGACATAGAACAGAGATAACATTAAACAGTGAACCCATCTGGCCATGCGGAGCCTTGACACAGAGCAGAGATAACACTAAACAGTAAACCCATCTGGCCATGCAGGGCCTTGACACAGAGCAGAGATAACACTAAACAGTGAACCCATCTGGCCATGCAGGGCCTTGACATAGAGCAGAGATAACACTAAACAGTGAACCCATCTGGCCATGCAGGGCCTTGACACAGAGCAGAGATAACACTAAACAGTGAACCCATCTGGCCATGCAGGGCCTTGACACAGAGCAGAGATAACACTAAACAGTTAACCTATCTGGCCATGCAGGGCCTTGACACAGAGCAGAGATAACACTAAACAGTTAACCCATCTGGCCATGCAGGGCCTTGACACAGAGCAGAGATAACACTAAACAGTGAACCACAGTTTCTGTTTCATTCCGCCACCAGTCAATGTGTTGAAAAGAAACAACAAATCACAATACGGGCAGATATTGCATTTTTCACAGGAGGTATAAAGAAACACGACATTGCTTTATTTGGAATTTATCCAATGTGTAAGTAATGTACGTAACATAAATCCGTAAAAAGAAGGACATCTTGTGTCAATCTAAAGAAACTTTATTTTAAGGCCCACCAACATTTACTTTACAACGACAAGAAACATACACATAGAACGCTAAATAGCACGATCAGCATACTGTTGACTGAGAGTTGAAGGGTTCATATTTCGCTGCTTGTTGCTACAGAAACCCCCTCTGCACCTTATTATGGAGGAATAACAATAAAAATGATAATAAAATCCTCCCATTCAGAAAATGTGGCCTCAGAATATTGTTATCTGATGGCCTTTCATCAGTGAAAAATGTTCCTGAAAACTCGCAATTATCGGGTTTCTTTTCTGATGCTAATTTGTTCTTCAGGTCCTGCGTGCTTTTATATATCACGAGTCCAAAATTAGAAACAACTATGTATAGTGTGTGTTTGTTTTGTTACAGCAAAGCCACGTTGGCCTATCCGTTGTGTCGACAGAGGGGAATCGAATTTCTGATGTTGGCTTTTTTTTTTTTAAATCCAAAGATTTACCGCTGTCTGACATAAAGAACAACAGGCCACGTGATGAACAATGTGTTGTGTATATATTTGTTCTATAGAAAAACGAAAATTGTATTGCTATATTTTTTGACAGAGCATAATTGTTATGAAGATAATTATTTCGTTGAACAATATAATTACAACTGACACATTCAGTAATTCCTAAAATATAACAATTTCTCGAATCAACGACCTACAATACGAAATGAACAATGTTGATATGCAATTATTAATAACATATATCTGTTAATGGAATTTAAGCATTTCGTTAAAAGTCATTTATTATTATTGTAACTGTTTTTCAGGACAGAGAGTGACCATAACTGAAAATAAATTATAGTATTCACAGTGCTCGAAGCGAGAAACCAAGATATGCTAAGCAGCGTGTATGCCAACTAGTATAACTACATCAAATAAAGAACAAAATTCATTAACTACCATAAGTTGCATAATATCAACAGTGTCTCTAAAATAGATTCGTCTAAATGACTTTTTTTCATAACTGATGGCGTACGCAGATTTAAGAGGACGTATCAACCCACCCTCCAACCTTTTTAATTTTTAGAATAAAAACAAGAACCTATCTGGCAGTCAATTACAGTGATTACCGCTGTCACTCTGGACTAACATACGGGACTTGGTTATCTACAAAGATTCCATAAGAACTCTCACATGAAATCAAGATTACTGCTTCCTTGCGGGCTAAATGTTAAAATGTCCACGTTATTCAGTTTTGTTACTTTGTCAAAATGGACATTACAGAACAATGCCTTTCACACTCGCGTGTAATACACACGAGCCTAATTTTTGTGGAAGATCCAGGGAATTATTTATTTTCAAATGTTTGAAAACTAATATTAAATAAGTAACAGGATATTAGACGTGTCGCATTGAGAGCGTTACATATTTAATATTGTGTTTAATATAAGTTGACTGTCTTCAGACATTTCAAAAATATAACTTACCTAACCTCGTGCACAACCCTCACACATACACTGGCTGAAATATAAGTTGAAAGCTTGTATCCCGAAAAACTGGTTTCTTCTTGGGCTCAGTACAAGTAGCCCTCTGAATAATTTAACAACAAACAAAGAAAAGTCCCTAGCCTCATGTATAACAATACGTGACTCTAACCCCAAATTAGAGACTACAGCTCTTTAACTTATTTTAGACAGGATTAGAGTAATTTACTTTATGATACCTTGTCAGTGGTCGAATAGAACAGTCAAAATGATTTGACCTCTTTCGTCCAAAACTTAACTAGATCTCAAATCGTTCAAGGGATGATTAAGCTGTAACCTAGTTTGTACTTGAAGAAACCAGAGATATTCTAAGAGCCTTTATGCCGCGGCTAAAAAATAGATCAGTGCTACTTCCTTGACCTTGTGTGTATTAAAAACTGACCGTGTACCAGTTTCACGTATTTATACTCTTATCTGAATACAATACCTGATGATCTCTTAAATTACATACAAACCAGCAGTTAGATATGTCTCACACTATAAACTTTTATCTTATCTTACAGTCCTAACAAATTTGAAATAACAATATTTATTATGAAATGAAAAGTTGCTTCATCCAATAACTGAGAAGTTCGGAGATATAAGCAAGACGAACTCCCGATGTTCAAATTGTTAGTACGTCACGCAAGATCTGTTATTTAAAAATCGGTTACACAAAATTAATCATATTTTAAATCAAACCGTTCGTTCATTTCCTTTAACCTCAGTTTCAGTAGAAACGGGTTTGTACTAAATACAGTTTTCTTACGTTTTGAGCGAGCTTTGATTTTATTTCAATAATCGAGCATGGAAACTAGCTTTCTTCGTGCTTATATTAAGTAGAACTTCAAAACTTTTGACAAACTCCAGTGTTAATATTAAAGGTATAAAAGACAACACACCCACTTTAATGTTCATTTTATTATTAATAACTGTTTTATTATACACAATAAATTAATTTATATTAATATAAATAAATTAACCATAATTTTCTTCACTAGATTATCTTTAATAATATAATACACCATGTGTTACATCTTGAAAGATATTGTATGGTTCGGGTGTGACCTAATATTTATCGTAACGTTTCAGACTTTATCATGATGGGTTCGGGTGTGACCTATTATTTATCGTAACGTTTTAGACATGTTCATGATGGATTATGGTACCGATTCCCAAGATTCGACTCTAAATATGCCATTGTTTATCTGTTTATTTTTTTTTCTAGTTTAGAACTTCGCGCGAAGCTACACGAGGGCTATCTGCGCTATCCGTCTCTAATTTAGCAGTGTAAGACCAGAAGGAAGGCAGCTAGTCGTCACCACCTACCGCCAACTCTCGGGCTACTTTTTTACTAACGAATAGTGGGATTGACCTGAACATTATCACGCCCCCACGGCTAAAAGGGTGAGCATATTTGGTGCGACGGGTATTTGAAACTACGATATTCAAATTACGAGTCGAACGCCTTAACTCACCTGGCCACGCCGGGCCGGATTTATTCGTATAGAAAATATCCACAACATAAAATATATTTCAAGAACACTTCTCACACGAACCGAGTGCAGCGTTCAAAACATGACTTGACTTTTCTTTGGTCTGTTTCCTTCCTTAGGTTATTGACGAAAAAAAAATAGATTTTCTGAAAATTAGATTTCCTGAAACAGGTCTCAGTCAAAAGAAAGAAGTGAAAAGAAATGAAAGTAATAAAAACTATTGGATTTCTACTTCCGAAAGAGAATAATAACATTTTCTGTACTTCATCTTCGAAATAAGAGCTAATTCCCATGGTTTCTTATTAGACTATATATATCTAACTCAAAATTTTTCATCTGTTATTTCAGTCTCTGCCTTTCGGACTCTCACTACACCGCAGAGTTAAAGATGTTTGAATTTTCTTACTGAGACATGCTTCTTGTCTGGATTTGTTACATGCGTCAGGGCCCGGCATGGCCAGGTGGGATAAGGCGTTTGGCTCGTAATCTGAGGGTTGCAGGTTCGAATCCCGGTCGCACCAAACGTGCTTGCTATTTCAGCCGTGGGGGTGTTATAATGTGACGGTCTATCCCACTATTCGTTGGTAAAAGAGTAACCCAAGAGTTAACGGTGGGTAATGATGACTAGTTGACTTCCATCTTCTTTTACACTGCTAAACTGGGGTAGGTTAGCACGGATAACTTTCGTGTAGCTTCGCGCGGAATTCAAAACAACAAATAAAATGCGTCAGGCAAGTTTGAAACCCAAAGAATTTCGTGCTCGCGCTAATGTGGAACATCCGTGTAAAATAGTAACGGCATTCTCGAAATTGTCAATTTTATTATAGCAGTATCCTTTGGTGACATAAAACTCTTTTCATCTTTATTATGAAAACGCAGATTTAACATTAATATAATGGTATGGAAACAGTTTGAAATTTGAGAAAGAATTTGTGAGGTCCTGTTTGAAAGCTCAACATACATTTTGAACTATCTTAAAATTTGTATTCTATTTCTCTTTAGTCCTAATGGAACCATTGGAAATCAATAGTGACGTTTTTTTCCCGATATTTTTCAGTCTGTTTGATTCCCAACTACTAACTGTCAATGTTTTTATTTTTATCGGGCTGTCTTAACGTTGTTTGAGTTTTCTATATTTAGTGTCGAATGTCAGTTAATAACTATTTATTTAACTTCTTATACAGTAAGAGTCTTTCCCTAAAAATGATTATAAGGGCTTAATTTAGGTGGCTTGATTATATTAACCTGTTCAGTGCCGTAGACGAGATAACTCGTCCAAGCCAATCGGTAACACAGTGCCACGGACGAGTTAATTTGTTCTCAATTTTATATGCAAAAACGGCTCGTTTTGGGTTCAGAAAATATTTTAAATAGAAGAGAGAACAACGTTTCGACCTTCTTCGGTCATCGTTAGGTTCACAAAGAAAGAGGTAACTGACCGGAAGCTGGCCACATGTTTGGAAGGGGTTGTATAACTGAGTGTCGCAATGTAGAGGGCGCGGTTAGATGTTTGAATATATAATTTTATCTATAATATTAATATAGGTATAATGGCGTTCCTTTATATTGGTTTATTTTGGGTTTAAGTTGTTGTATAAGTAAGGCTTCTTTAATTTTTCGTTTGTTTATGTTTGTTTCTTTATTTAGTGTTTCGGTGTTTTCTATGGTTATGTTGTGTCCATTTGACTTGCAGTGTTCGAAAACGTGTGAAGGTGACTTTTTATGTTCTTTGAATCTGGTTTCAATTTTTCTACTTGTTTCTCCTATATAGAAGTCGTGGCAGTTATCACGTTGTATTTTATAAATAATGTTGGTGTGGTGTTTGTCAGAACTACACTGACAAAAACCAGGCACAAAACTAAGGTCTATACTATGTAAGAACTACATAGACAGACAGGGTATGTGATTAGAGAGCGTTGTTTGTTCATACCTACCTATTGAATATATCTATTCGGTCAAGTTTGTCCAAATCCCCACTGGCACAGTGGCATTTCAGTGAACTCACACTGTTAAAAACCAAGTTTCTATACCCATAGCGGGCAGAGCACAGATAGCTCACTGTGTAACTTTGAGCTTTATTCTAAATAATCGAACAGTTATTCGTAGTTATCACTGGATAAAGTACTGCAACAGTGTTTGTGTTTAACACAAATCAGTCAGTCAGTGTTTAACTAGTAGATTATAATAATCTAATTAACTTTTATTTTAGTTATCACAAAATATACAAGTTTGTGTTTCAGTGACGTCCCTAGTCGCAGCATGGCCAGGTGGTTAAGACATTTTACTCCTAGCCTGAGGACCGTGATCCCTGTCACACCAAACATGCTCGCACTTTTAGCCTTCAAGGCGTCATAATGTTACGGTTAATCTCACTATTCGTTGGTAAAAGAGTAACCCAAGAGTTGGCGGTGTATGGCTATGGCCAGTTGCCTTCCCTATAGTGATACACTGCTAAATTATTTGCAGGTAGCCCTCGTGTAGCTTTGCACAAAATCAAACAAACAAACAGCAACATCTTCGATGAAGCCTTTGATTATTTTAGATTTTCGGCGAGTACTTCTAATGTCTGTAATGGAGCAAAGTTTTATTAACATTGATCCATACTTAAGTATTTGTCATACTTACATGTCTGCAAAATTCCCAAACAGCTCTGACAGAAGCTTCAATAAACCTACGCTTCAACCTTAAGTTTTCTCGAGTTAAATATTGTTAATTTTCTATTTTCTGACACTTTGGGTTCAGAAAATAAATGACTACGTACTAGTAATCTTGAAAATTTTAAAATATCGTGCCTTCGTTTGTTGTTTTTGTCTACTTTGTGGAGTTATTCTGCACGTTACAGAGTACTATTGGTTGAGTTTCCAATCAAAACAGCATATAAATAGATCACAGTTACTTGCTTATCAATATATAAATGCTGTTTTTAGTACGTAAAAGATGAATGCTATTACATAGTACTCATGTTTGAATCGTAATAATGAGGTATATAAACAGCATCTTTTAAATTCCAATAGCCCAAATAGTGCCAATGTAATACAACCAATAAGCAACATCGAGTTAATGGCACTCACTGTGATTTGCAAATGTAGCCCTAGTACCAATGAATTACGTTCCTTTAACTACTAGCTGCATAATTCAAGAAGACATGGGATTACAATACAACGGTTAGAGAACAGAATTAAAGTCTGTGTCATATAGCCACTGCTTTGTTTAGTATTGATAGATCCGGGTATTGAACGTATAACGGAAGCCTGATAACTGCCTTTATTGTGTTTTAATTGTTTTATTCTATACGTATCTTAAACGTGGGCTCCCTATGCAACAGTCTTATCTCTTACAAAATTTTACTTTTGATTACTTGACTGTGTCTGTAAAGTCTGAATACTCATGTCATTAGTGTGTGGAACACGATGCTAATGATGCCACCAGCCAAACTGACAAACGTCATGAACATGTCTTGCCATGTACTGCTCCAAAGGTCTTACTGCTTGATTCCCTCTCAAGAATTTGTTCAGTGTTATCTCGAACAAAGATATTTGGAGCTAGTAGATGCCACAGTAAACATAATGTATATCCCACGTGTAAACAAATGTGTAGCATCATAAATTTCTTCCATATGTGTACAGAGACCAATATTGTTTTTCTCTTCTTGCATGTAGAACATCATACATCATATAGAATCCAAAGATGGAGACTCTCTTCTCTGTGGTTCTTATTCAGTTACCACTAACAGTAACACGTTTTGTTTGCAGGAGGTGATCTGTGGAACTCCTTTCAACTGAGCTTGCGTTGCAAACTACCAAATGCTTATTTAATCATTTCAGCTTGACCATTAGAAAACCCACTATAACAATAACTTTCATAGACAGCTACCATTCACCTACAATTCTTGAACAGATCTCCAGATGTTATGACAATCGTTCAAGATATTTGTTTGTCACGGCTAAATAGAGTATTACTTTAGCTGCTCACACATTTTAGTCGTGCAACCCGTGACATTGCTGTCGCCGAGGTATTGGTGACAAAATACATCATTTACATAAGTCTTCTACACACAGCCATGTGTTGTTCTTTCTATGGACATTGTTTTCTATAGCAATGAGTGATATACCATCAAATTTATGGCAACTCCGAGTGCAAGCACTTTGAAGATATCAAAAACTCTATTGATGTGTTGAAAACTTGATGTTTCTTAATATGAAAAATGTACATCACCTTTCTGTCTCTTTTAAAGGCATCATAGGATTTAGGGTTCTTCTATCACTGAACTTCTCAGACTGAAAACTATTCTTTGATTTTTGTGCTCGGTGTGACTTAGTAGAAGTTAATTGTGGGAAGGAATACCAGCATCAAAGTTACCAGCAGGTTTTTAACCAAGCTAGGCCTGCTTTGTGAGTTCTCTAACGGAAAGATGTCTTGATCCTATAACTGCAACCAGCATTTTAAAAACGAAGTGTCGTCATACGAGCAAGCTACATCGAGACTGTTTAATGGGAATTTTCTTGTAGAATATATACAAATGAACCTGTATACGTTTTAAATGTTTCAAAACTTGAAATCAGTTATAATAGCAAGGAAAGTGTTGTCTAGAGCAAAACATTGCATTATTACATTATTTATTGAAACAACTAAACATTAAGGTACTCATATATCATGACAACCCCTCAGATGCAATACTCACTTGGTCACCCTGTTCACAATGGACTGTTTGTAGGATATATTTTGCTTTACTCTTAAAAGCAATGATACGTATAATTCCAGATGAGGTACGCATCAGAAGAATATCTTGAAAGTGGTCTGAAAAGATGTCTGATTGAAGTTTTAGGGATTAGTCGAACTCCGCTATATGACTGGTACAATCTAACTGAAGCTTGTATGGAAATAAAATGGTTAATAGTCACCTTGCTCATTAATGTTTGGAAAACCACGTTCTCAACCACTCCTGAATGTGAACCACTGTTCTTAACTCCAAAACTGGTACTGTGGTACCAAACTTATACTGAGCTAAATCACTCACGTCCCTTGATAAATCTGTCTGTATGTCTGAAGATCATCCATCATTTGTAACTATGTATATATATTTATATATCCAATGGTGATATCTTGAATGGCTGTTATTCACCGATATAACGAGACTGGTCTCCATCACTCCCTCCCCGTTAAGTCATCAGCTACTATCTAAACTTACAGCAATAAAATCTAGTATTCGAGTCCCCGTTTTGGACTGTACGTCAATTGCGTGAATGTGCGTTAAATAATGTAACTTACCGCACTGACCTCTATTTTTCTAGTACCTAAAGAGTTCGAACAACTGATCACAACAGGTAACTTAAGTTCAAAGACGGGAACATCTCACCTGCTTCTTCTCAGGATCTCTGATTGATTTGTATTATACTTTAAAGATGCTACGATATTTGGTGGCCGGATGCGTATCTCAAAACACAACCATTACATGTCTTTGCCAAGTGTACCATCCAGTTTCTTTAGAAATCTAATAAGCAACTCACTACCTTTTGTCTTACGTGTGTCAACGATACGTAAAGTTCATTGTCATTACCAGCAATCAATTTGCAGACATGGTTGGAATGATCCAACAACTTAAGTAGCATCCATTACAACCCTTGAGCCCGACATGGTTTCTGGCTTAGGTGCTCGACATCTTATAAATTTTTTTTAAAAAAATAGCTTTTAAAAATGTATTATTTATGAAGTACGAAATAATTAAGAACTATACATATTTATTGCTGTAAGTTTAAATAGTAGCTGATGACTCCAAAATATCCCTCGCTAGAACAGCGGTAAGTCTTCGGATTTACAACGCTAAAATTAGGGATTCGATTCTCCTCGGTGGGCTCAGCAGATAGCCCAACGTGGCTTTGTTATAAGAAAACGCACAGAGACTCCAAAATAATAACAGTGATTGTATATTCATTGGTTATTTATTTTATCAGTTGACGCGTTTAGTTCAAGAGAAAAATATGTACAGACGAAGAAGGATCACACATATCTAACTTATCATTCATCTCAACAGTAAACTTGTAGAGTTACAATGCTAAAACTTAGGGTTCGATTCTCCACGGTGGACAGAAAACAGCTCATTCTCCGTCTTAGTGTTAGTATAATACCAACGACGTAAACTGTTTCATTATTTCACAAAAAAATTTTTCTTTACACGCCTTAAAACGTCTAGAATTATTCTCACAAAAGTTATTTACCATTTAGTTCATAAAAAATAGAACATAAAAAGAAATGTAAGGTTTTTTTATACAGTATAAGAACGTCTCGAACATATTCACTGGATAATTATTTGAAACATTAGAAAAATATTGATCACAAAGACACTTCCAATGAGGTGGGTGATTAGTGTGCCGGACTAAGAATCCGGATGACTATGGTTCGGGTCCCGCACACTGGAGCCATTAACGCTTCATAAATGTAACTGTCAGATACCACTAAGGCTATATATTTTTTTCAAAACATGTGAAACAACGTATGGAACAAACAACATACTGTTTGTCCACTAAACCCTCAGAATATTGCAAATGTTGGAACAATACTTAAAACCATCCTCACCCCAAAACTTATTTTACTCATCATTTGATTTGTCGATCGATGTATTTGTGGAATTTAACAATACGAACACGTGCACATCTTTAAATACAATACAGAAACGTTTGATTCAGATAATGATGGCAGCTCAGTTTCAAGATAAACAGATGAGGCTGAGCTCTTCAAGCAAAGATGTGAATCGAGGTTTCCCTGATTACGTTACTTTGAGCGATGTTAATTAATGTCTTATTTTACTTATTAAAATCGCAAACATCTGCGTTCTTTTTTTTTCTCTTTACTCTCACGTGTTAAACACTTACTTCGAAGTAATACGTACATTCACACGGCGTAATAAAAATCGCAATGAACAAAGTGTCAAACGCTTGCATATTTTGTGATGCAACATTATTTATTAGTGTAAACTCGATAAATAAATCTACGACATGATAATTTAACTGTTTATTCGATCTTAAGCAGACTGGCAAGACGAACCTCAGCAGTGTAAGTTAAACCATTACTGGTCTTTGTTTCGTTGCATAAAAAGCAGTTAAAGTCAGGATGGTTAAAAATTACTTGTTACCAAAATAAATATTTCAATACCATAAATATGAGGTACATAAGGTGAGATCTGTACAAAATAATTTATTCATATAAAAATGATCAAAGATCAAGATATTACCTCAAGTTAATCAGAGCGTCTTTGTAAGTTTTGCTTCCGGAACGGATAAGCGTTTTAATGGGTCTGGTATGGCCAAGCGTGTGAAGTTGTGCGACTCGTAATCCCAGGGTCGCGGGTTCGCATCCCCGTCGCGCCAAACATGCTCGCCCTTTCAGCCATGGAAACGTTATAATGTTACGGTCAACCCAACTATTCGTTGGTAAAAGAGGAGCCCAAGAGTTGGCGGTGGGTGGTGATGACTAGCTGCCTTCCCTCTAGACTTACATTGCTAAATTAGGGACGGCTAGCACAGATAGCCCTCGAGTAGCTTTGTGCGAAATTCAAAAGCAAAAAGCAAGCGTACTAATGAGGAAAACTAATGGGATAGTTTGAGACGCCCCCCCAGTGGCTCAGCGGTATGTCTGCTAACGCTAAAAACGGGTTTCGATACCCGTGGTGGGCAGAGCACAGATAGCCCATTGTGTAGCTTAGTTCAAAACAACAAGTACGCTATATAATGAAAATTGTGGAGTTGTATTGTGGTTTTACTCTTTTCACTGTATCAATAATAATTTTATTCACACCGGGAGTCTATGAAATAAATTGGATTTTGAATACGAATTCGCACGTGCAGTGTTTTTCAAATGGAACTGTCGAACTCGCATAAGTAAGGCACACCGAGAGTTCCACACCTTGTACACGCACCTTCTCACCTGGTGTTGGGGTTTTCCAAATAAATCTCTTATGTCTTCTTCAACATGCTACACACATTCGTGCAGGGTAAGTACAGCGTTAATCAATTGTAACAACAAAAAGTAACAACCGAAAGATTTTGATGTAACATTTGCGGAAAGTGTGAATTCAATTTGTGTAACAATAACATTTTACGTTAAACTTTAGTTTATACAATTACTTGTCAGTTAACTTAGGAACGATTTTAGATATTTTGTAATGAATAGCAAATATAAATTTCTACTTTTTTGCGTAATATTGTCTTAAAAGTAATCGTTTTGCTGTTATATTTCTCAAACATTCAAGGTCACCATCCCAGCTGGTGTCCCGTGAACGTTCAATACCGCACTGCCATCTAGCTGTTTTCTTGTGCAAATCAATAGAATGGTTCTGTAGAATGTACCGACAGCTGCAGATTACCAGTTCTGTATTCGGAAGTTTAGTCGCGAGATTGAAGGTCTGCGAAACTTGCTTTTCGTTTAGACCCAGTGTCATTGTGGCATTTCGTGATAGACAGACGTCTTTCTGTATATGTGTATAAAGTCTGACGAAGCAATGTGCAAAGCAGTGGACAGTTTGTAGAAAGTACAAGTGTGCATACTGTGCCAACTCTGTCATGCTATCTTCCATATATTTTTGTTTGCTTGGCGTCATGTGGTCTATTGTGGCTGGAATGTGGCTAAAACAAAGGCCTGCTTCTAAAGAAAAACCTTTTGGTAAGTTGAAATTACCTACGTGAAATTTGTATTTCTTTAATAGGTTTTAAGGAAGCGTACACACGCGCGCGCGCAAGCGCGCACTAATCTACTATGAAAGCTTGTTCGAAATTATTAACACGTTGTCTAACAACATATTTATTATAGTAGTAGAGGTATCTAAAAATATAGGCCCACACAGCACTGGGGATGCGTCATTAACAAGCTTTAGTTTCCGTAATGACGAGAAAGCCCACTTGTAGAGAAAATTATATGTGTAAAAACGGCTGGTCTGGGTAGAGAAAGTTCTATGTAGAAGAGAGAATAACAAAGTGCTTTCTCTATCTATAGAAGCCGTTTTTTTTAAAAAAAATAAAAGCTTTATTTTAATTTGTAATGCAGTCGGTATGGCCAGGTGAGTTAAGACGTTCGACTCGTTATCTAAGGAAGCCCACGTTCGAATCCCTCTCGCAACAAACATTTATTTAATACCAAAACGATATTGATTATATTTGTTACAATAAAACCACTTTCTTGTTTATTGTCTGCATAAAATGGAACATTTCTGTAGTATGTGTTCAAATCATTTAACAACTGTTTAGTAAAATCGTTTAAAGATATTGGTTCTCATAACAACCCTTCAAAATGATATTCATTAAGCAGATCACAAGTTTAATATAAACTGGATATTTAAATAGCTTAATAATGCAAATTAATCTTGGTGTGTGTGAAAAAAAATTAAACCAGTCACCATTCATCGTGGTTAAAATATACCCTTCGTTCGAGAATAGGATTGGAATATCAGATCTAAGATAACATTATAAGCACTACTTTCTACTGGGTACCTGGGTTATAAGGTAAATAAAGCTAAATAACTTTGAAAACATCATATGGTCATAAAATTAGTCGATATTAAAACCACTGGTCATGTGTCTTGGATAACAGTTGATAATCGTCTTGTATTTTATTAATGTCTTCATCTCGGTTAGCAGGTTTCAAAATATTAATTTCGAACTTTGTAATCCGGGGTGTAACATTCTGTCAACTTCGATTTTTAAATAATGTTTGAAAATGCATGTAGTAGTTGTGGAGATCATTATAACGGGTAATCGATTTATTTTTGGAAAGAATAATTGGAGTTATCCGTGTAATGTTCATATAATTATGTTATATATATCTATGGAACTTTATATATGTAATGTTCATATAATTATGTTATATATATCTATGGAACTTTATATATGTAATGTTCATATAATTATGTTATATATATCTATGGAACTTTATATATGTAATGTTCATATAATTATGTTATATATATCTATGGAACTTTATATATGTAATGTTCATATAATTATGTTATATATATCTATGGAACTTTATATATGTAATGTTCATATAATTATGTTATATATATCTATGGAACTTTATATATGTAATGTTCATATAATTATGTTATATATATCTATGGAACTTTAGCAAGCTACTTTGTAAGATCTGGAAATTTCCGACAAGTGAGATTGTTACAACTGGATGTTCGGATTTCTTTAAAACCCTGAAGTTTTTATATAGAATAAGTTCGTGAGTGGCTGACAACCACTTGCGAACATGTTTAACCGAAAGCCCACATCATTTAAGTTTATATAATGATATAATCAATAATAGATTGAAGACACAGATAACCTTGTTTTACGGCCGTAACAACTTGTCTTTATTACGGTTTATATTTTGTTTCGACACTACTGGGCAATTTGCTTTGATCAAAATTTCGTGACGAGAAAACCATTTGTATTAAAAATGTTCTTCAGGACGGCTGGTGTGGGTATTAACACTTTTACTAATAAAACAGAACAACGTATCAATTTTGTTACGTAATCTTTAGGTAAACATTTTTGTACCCCTAAGATACATGATTAAAATGTATTTGACATAACAATGAAATCGCATTATTTTTCTATTTCGTACTCGTATATAACATTTTTAATTACAGAATAATTTCACTTGAATATAAATTGTTCGTAACCTTCATATATAAAAACTAATTACTTACATTTAAAAATATCACTTACCTACTACAATGTATTATAAATAACACTTGCTTACCACAATGTATTATAAATAACACTTGCTTACCACAATGTATTATAAATAGCACTTGCTTACCACAATGTATTATAAATAACACTTGCTTACTACAATGTATTATAAATAACACTTGCTTACTACAATGTATTATAAATAACACTTGCTTACTACAATGTATTATAAGCCTCGTCTTCACACACGTCTAAATTTTTAAGTGGTACTGCTCCAACTTCGCTTATAACACTCGTCAGAGTGTCACATAAAACCACGAGTAAGGATAAGTAACATGAGCAAGGTTTTAATTGTGTAAGTCTCGTCACGAGGACTCCCACTTCCTGTCGTTGGACGGACAGATATACGGCAAGGTTTTAATTGTGTAAGTCTCGTCACGAGGACTTCTACTTCCTGTCGTTGGACGGACAGATATACGGCAAGGTTTTAATTGTGTAAGTCTCGTCACGAGGACTCCCACTTCCTGTCGTTGGACGGACAGATATACGGCAAGGTTTTAATTGTGTAAGTCTCGTCACGAGGACTCCCACTTCCTGTCGTTGGACGGACAGATATATGACGACATTTTTACCAGAAAATAGTTTATAAACATTTATGACTTTTCTTTCTTTATTTTGAATGACGTTATGGGCTTCTTATTCAGAACAATATTTTATTTTTCAAGAAAACCAGTGGAACATTTTTTTTTATAACAGCTCAAACATGAATTTTGTTGTTATGTATACACTTGAAATAAAACTCAAAGTTCAGTTATCCTGAATAGTTACACGTATTTCAAAGTTTAATCTATAATTTACTATTTTTATTCAGTTGACGATTACTGTTTGTTTCTGGTTAAGTAAAAACTGCACGTGATATATCTCTAATCTATCCATGGGAAATCACCCATTTTTCGTGTTATAAACCCTCAAACTTTTCACTGAGTCACAGTGGTGATCTATCTGTAATCTATCCGTGGGAAACTACCCCTCTTTAGTGTTATAAACCCTCAAACTTTTCACTGAGTCACAGTTGTGATCTATCTGTAATCTATCCGTGGGAAACTACCCCTCTTTAGTGTTATAAACCCTCAAACTTTTCACTGCGTCACAGCGGTGATCTATCTGTAATCTATCCGTGGGAAACCACCCCTTTTTAGTGTTATAAACCCTGAAACTTTTCACTGCGTCACAGCGGTGATCTATCTGTAATCTATCCGTGGGAAACCACCCCTCTTTAGTGTTATAAACCCTCAAACTTTTCACTGAGTCACAGTGGTGATCTATCTGTAATCTATCCGTGGGAAACCACCCATTTTAGTGTTATAAACCCTCAAACTTTTCACTGCGTCACAGCGGTGATCTATCTGTAATCTATCCGTGGGAAACCACCCCTCTTTAGTGTTATAAACCCTCAAACTTTTCACTGAGTCACAGTGGTGATCTATCTGTGGGAAACCACCCCTTTTTAGTGATATAAACCCTCAAACTTTTCACTGAGTCATAGCGGGTAATTGCTCTAACTTAAAATTATTGAAGCTAATGTCAAAGAAAATTGCAACATTAATCGATTTTAGTGATGTTTCTGTTAAAACACTTAGTGTTAAAAATAATGGTTTTTAAATTAAAATAATAAAACTTACAAAACAAAATCGGGAGATCCTTACCTAATGGCATTCTATAAGTTCTAAAGACTGATGGCATTCTATAAGTTCTTAAGACTGATGGCATTCTATAAGTTCTTAAGACTGACGTCATTATATCGAGTTCACAAGAGACATGGAATGTAACAAGCAACATTCTGTCCTCGAGGCTTTCTTCAGCTAACGAAAATTTCTGAGCTTGGATATAAAAAAAGAAACTCATTTATATATGTAACCTTGTCAAATATCACTAGACTGTTATTATTGTCTCGGGTGTTCCACTTGGACCACTTCTTCTGTATTTGCCCCGACGCCCTGGTATCCTTCTTCTGTTTGTTTCTTTGCCGTTTCAACTTTAAGTGTGTTTTTTTTTTTCTGGCATTGTTCAGGTGACATTTTCCTTATTGTACGTCTAGTACGTTTAAAAGAATTAAAGTCAGACCTCCTTCAGTTGTGAATAGTAATTCACTTGCTCGTAAAGCCTATGAAGAAAGGCCTCACTGAACAAGTATGTAAAAGTACTGTAAACAGTTGTCTTCATTTCGGTTCCAATCACTGGAATATTACAAAAGCCAGATATAATTAGGAACCTCACCATTTCAAGTCAAAAGATATATAAGGAAATCATAAATCCGGGTAACTTGATATACTGTTCGCCCGTGTCCAGTAACTTGCATTATAGTATTTAAAGAAAAGGGATTTGGATAATTTAACTTTCGATACTGTTATAGCATAGTCGATATTTTAAGTACTAACTTTACTTTCAGAGTTTTATTATATAAGTGGGTTGGCGTTTTCTGCAGTAGGTGTTTGTGATTTTTTGGCGATAAATTTGGACAATAAACGGACAGTACACAACCCACTTGTTTTGTTTGTTTGAATTTCGTGCAAAGCTACTCGAGGGCTATCTGCGCTACCTGTCCTTAATTTAGCAGTGTGAGACTAGAGGAAAGGCAGCTGGTCATCACTACCCACCATCAACTCTTGGGCTACTCTTTTAGCAACGAATAGTGGGATTGACTGTCACATTATAACGCCTCTGCGTCTGAAAAGGTGAGCATGTTTGGTGTGACTAGGATTCGAACCCGCAACCCTCATCATATTATCCTTATCTCTACAACACTGTGAAACTCACTTTAAAATATCGCCTGTTAAAGCTGATCACTCACAGATTGGCTAACTTCATGTTTTCTGACGTAAACCTCTCTTCTGATTGAGTTGCACTTGATTTAAATATCCACTTCTTAACATGCACTTTAAGACGCATATTTATACGCATATACCTTATTTACTGAGTCCACGGCAAACAACAAAGATTCGAGTAATATGACTTCGACAATATTTGTTAAGCCTAGCCAATAATGTAATTACAAATACAACGTACGACTTCTAGAGTTGTTTATCAAACTCTATCATAGTTAGCGCTTTTAAAACAATAATTTTTATATTATGCTGTCATGAAAAGTAATCAACCCTTAAGTATTAACTTACAAAATAAACTAAATAAAAACAGTTGCGCTAAAGAGTCTTGTATGTCCTACATATTACTCTTCTGTACTGTGTTTGATTCACGAGATGTGGATAGTTGTACTTACAATGTTGCTATACGATGCATGATAAATGAAAATATGGTAAATCTAATTTGCTATATTACTCTTAACGTATGTTTAAAACAAGAAACTACAGTTAAGATCTAAAAATGTGCTCGGAAATGGGCAAAGTTAATTAGCTATACTGTTTAAACTGTATAGCTTAAAATGATTAGAACACGTTGTTTCATCAGATGAGTATAATTGTTGTTAACGACATTTTCGGTCGTAAACCTAATAATATCTACGTCTGTCCTAAATAAACAAAACCACTTCAATCATCTTAGTAGAGATAATCTTTATATCATAAAAAATGAAATCAAAGAAACATTTGAATTATGCAGAATAGTCGTTGCAGTGAGCCAGTAGACTTTAAAAAAAATAAAAACCTAATAAATAATAAAAAAAACCTAATACGTAAAAGTGGACATATAATATGTATTCTCAAGACGACTGGTGTGGGTATTAACACTTTAATTAAAATAAAGCTCAGAACAACGTTTTGATCTTCTTAGGTCATCGTCAGGTTAACCACGAAAGACATACAACATATAACCAGCACTTTCTTTCCTTACTTTAATAAAATTATCATTTGTCTAGGCTAGCAAATCATATCTGGTAAAGGTTAGGCTTGGCTTGGCTACATTAGTAGATTTAAGTCACTGTTATTACCGAAAACTAATATAACAGTATGTAATAATTCTTCAAATAAAATTAAAATTAGTTATAATAAATGATATGACCAATAACGAAATGACCCATACTGTTAACGAAGATAGACTTAAGGACAGAATATAAGTGACCGTTTTTGGTATAGCTAGAAAATGCAATAATTTACTCACAAATTTTAAACAGTGGTTAATAACTTAGACATTAACTCGTTACGCTTGTATTTGGAAACTGGAAATAGGATAATTAATCTCACCGCATTTAGTAACTTTATTTGGATGTCTTGATTCACTATTATTTCATAAATCGAGCTCTAAGTAACTTAACTTATTTCCTTATTAATACGTTTCTGGTGACCCAAGTTCTGAATAACTTTACGTATTATGTGAATTATCTTACAAAATTAATGAGGGTTTGGACGTTTCTGTTTAATTAATCTAAGGTTCTGTAATTAAAGTATGTAAAATGAGAAAAATGTGGAACACGAAAAGTCTTTAAAGACTTGGTAACGTTTTGTGTGTATTAAAAAGTTCAAAACTTAAAACCTCAGGCACAGTGACTCATCTTAGTGACTCCAGCTCGGCCCATTTTGTCTAATACTCTACTGGCGAGTTAAGTTTGAAACTTGTATAGTTAACAGTCGTACAAACTTTCATTCAAATGTAAAACATCATCCTGAATAGCTTGCCTCATCAGTTATTTTGCACTGATCTGGTTACTAAAGAAATAATATGTTATTTAAATCATATCTGATCGGTTTGGAATAGTACTCCACGAGCTACACACAACGTGAAGTTTGTTTAGGGCCCGGCATGGCCTTGCGAGTTAAGGCGTGCGCTTCGTAATCTGAGGGTCGCGGGTTCGCGCCCGAGTCGCGCCAAACATGCTCGCCCTCCTAGCCGTGGGGGCGTTATAATGTGACGCTCAATTCCACTTTTCGTTGGTAAAAGAGTAGCCCAAGAGTTAGCGGTGGGTGGTGATGACTAGCTGCCTTTCCTCTGGTCTTACACTGCTAAATTAGGGACGGCTAGCGCAGATAGCCCTGGAGTAGCTTTGTGCGGAATTCCAAAAACAACAACACCAACAGTTTGTTTAAAAATATGATAAAAGAGAAACAAATACGTATTCTAAGTTTAGGCAATCCAAATATTTAATTTAATGGTACTTTACCTTATGAAAAAGAAAATTCAACATAAAGAAGCATTATAAATTAATATCGTTTCATCTACCAAAATATAGCCGTTTGTGTGGCTCAAAATCAAAAGTGAATTAATTATAGTTAACCATATTGCTAACAGCCATGTTATTTGTTGATTTAGTGTTACGTTCTTATTTTCCTTCCAAAGGATAGCTGAGGATGTGTTTGCTTATGGGTTCGTACAGAAATAAATAAATACTTTCTTAGTCTGATTTGTATGGATAAGAACAACTGTTCAATGTTTTTCGTAGGATATGAAATGTTAACACTGAGGACTTTTTTTAGTTCTACGCAGAACCTAAAAAAAACTTTCCACACATTTTTCATGTCAGCGGAAATCAGATTATGTCTTAAACTTTCATTGAAATCCATTTGTGTGTTTTTTTGTGTTTTGAATTTTGCCTAAAGCTACTCGAGAACCTATCTGCGCCAGCTGTCCCTAATTTAGCAGTGTTAGACTAGAGGGAAGGCAGCTAGTCATCACCACCCACCGCCTAACTCTTGGGCTACTCTTTTACCAACGAATAGCGGGATTGAGCGTCACATTATAACTCCTCCATGAATGAAAAGGCGAACATGTTTGGTGTAGATGGGATTCGAACCCGTGACCTTTACGTTACACTGCACAATAATTTTCTGGAAAAGTTTTTGCTGATTGTGGCAGGTACCTGGTGGGTTTGCACAAATATAGTTTTGGTTTTGCTTCATTGCGTAGGAACTCTGAGAAATACACAGTTAACTGTTTACCGGCAATAACGTATTTAATTGTGTTTATGTTTCTAATATGTTATTAAGTTCAACTTAATTAAAAGTGTTTTTCTCCTGACTTTCGTCTGTAATCAATGTCCGGTGCATCACGTTGCAGTGTCCAACAGTAGTCAACAAGCATTGACGGATTCCAGTTGCCCTGATATCGTTTTTCCATTGTAGCAATTTCCTGATGAAACAGAAGATTTTGATGAAACGTGATGGACAAATTTGGATATGATTTTCGTAACCAGCAGCCAAAAATCTATAAGGAACACCCAACAGTGTTCAACAAGTAAAACTTTGTTATGCAGTGATATCTACCGCTCTAAATCTTGGTCATGCCGGGGCCCAATTTTGTTTGAATCCTAAACATCTACTCAAGTAAGAAGTAACTTAACATTCTCGTCCTTTCAGAGTTATAATTTAACGATCAATCTCACTAGTCGTTTGTAAAAGAGTAGCCCAAGAGTTGGCGGTGGGTGGTGATGACTAGCTGCCTTCCCTCTAGTCTTACACTGCTAAATTAGGGACGGCTAGCTCAGATAGCCTTCGAGTAGCTTTGCGCAAAATTTCAAACAAACCAGTTAGTTTCACTAAAGAAAATTTCTTTAACCCGTTAAAAAAATATATTTATTTTACGAATATTTACTTCTCATTTTCTTGAGATAAAATGCGTTATAACCTTTATAAAGAAAACCGAACTAAGAAAAAATCAACTGGGTAATGAGTGTAACCTAAATAAATATTCGGTTTTTGTGTTATTGCTTATAAATCTTAGAATGTAGTGTTTTATCAGTTAGGTACTCCTGCTGTAAGCGAAATTTTCTACCACAAATCCAAAGTATTGTTATTAGATACGTGCTGTGGGTCTAAGATACTTCAGTTAGTCCTAAGTCTAAATTAGGTACGTGCCGTTGGTCTGAGATACTTCAGTTAGTCCTAAGCCTAAATTAGGTACGTGCTGTTGGTCTAAGATACTTCAGTTAGTCCTAAGCCTAAATTAGGTACGTGCTGTTGGTCTAAGATACTTCAGTTAGTCTAAGTCTAAATTAGGTACGTGCTGTTGATCTAAGATACTTCAGTTAGTCCTAAGTCTAAATTAGGTACGTGCTGTTGGTCTAAGATACTTCAGTTAGTCCTAAGTCTAAATTAGGTACGTGCTGTTGGTCTAAGATACTTCAGTTAGTCCTAAGTCTAAATTAGGTACGTGCTGTTGGTCTGAGATACTTCAGTTAGTCCTAAGTCTAAATTAGGTACGTGCTGTTGGTCTAAGATACTTCAGTTAGTCCTAAGTCTAAATTAGGTACGTGCTGTTGGTCTAAGATACTTCAGTTACTCCTAAGTCTAAATTAGGTTCGTGCTGTGGGTCTAAGATACTTCAGTTAGTCCTAAGTCTAAATTAGGTACGTGCTGTTGGTCTGAGATACTTCAGTTAGTCCTAAGTCTAAATTAGGTACGTGATGTTGGTCTAAGATACTTCAGTTAGTCCTAAGTCTAAATTAGGTACGTGCTGTTGGTCTAAGATACTTCAGTTAGTCCTAAGTCTAAATTAGGTACGTGCTGTTGGTCTGAGATACTTCAGTTGGTCCTAAGTCTAAATTAGGTACGTGCTGTTGGTCTAAGATACTTCAGTTAGTCCTAAGTCTAAATTAGGTACGTGCTGTTGGTCTAAGATACTTCAGTTACTCCTAAGTCTAAATTAGGTTCGTGCTGTGGGTCTAAGATACTTCAGTTACTCCTAAGTCTAAATTAGGTTCGTGCTGTGGGTCTAAGATACTTCAGTTAGTCCTAAGTCTAAATTAGCTGTTGTTGTTTTGAATTAAGCACAAAGCTGCACCATGTGTGCTCTGCCCACCACGGGTATCGAAACCCGGTGTTTACCATTGTAAGTCCACAGACATACTGCTGAGCCACTGGGGGGCTTTAAAACTACATCGGAATCTGCTAAGTCCATTGAGGAGAATCGAACCCCTAATTTTAACGTTGTAAATCCGTAGACTTGGCGCTGTATCAGCAGGGAATGCAGAATGATTTATATTACAAAAAAAGGTCCTCCCTGCTGGTGCAATGGTAAGTCTGCAGATGTACCAATGCTAAAACCAGGGGTTCGAGTCCCCTCGGTGGATTCAGCAGATAACTCCATCTGGCTTTGCTATAAGAAAAACACAAACATATAACAATAAAGGTAAATGAATAATTGTAATAGGACATGTTTTATTGAGAACATAGGACACTTGAAAATGAAACATATGTTTCTTCTTTCCGTGGATTCACTGGAATTTTACGAAGGTTTAATTCAAAAAGAAAAACATATTTGATTAATTCTGTGATAGACCAATCAGATGTATTTATTTTTTTATTCGAGGTAGTAATTTCTTTCCGTTTATTTGGATTGATTTTTTTCTTCAAATATAAAGCAGTAATAACTGACAAAGACCTTTACTTTTGTACAGAAACAAGTGTTTCAGTTAAAAAAGCATGTAGGTTATTTTTCTCTTGAGATCTGCAATTTGTCTAGATTGAAAGAAAAGTATGAATGTATACAAAAATCATGTGTAACAATAAATAAATCCCATAAAAGGATCAGTCTGTTTTGTAATTTATTATCGGTAAAACAAATGTATTTGTTTTCGTTTTCATAAATGTTGAGTTATTGACACTTGAACTTTGAATTAACATGCATGTAATAACAATCGGACGAAATTAGCACAAACTTGGTGAATAGTTAATTATTCAGCATAGGGAGATGGTTGCTATGGTGATATCTCGCGTTACTCGAGAAAATTATACGTAGTCACTAATTACCAGCACACTCGTAAATTAATTTTTCATAGTACTAATTAGTTATAAATCTTATTAAGAAACAGACTTTAACCTGATCAACACTTTAATTTCTGACGCCATCTATTGGTCATTACGGCATAAACCACTCGCACAGTTTTTTCCTTTATGTCTGACTATTTCTTATACAGCAAACATTTTAAAAGAGAGCGAATTTAACTTACGCATAGCTTAAAAGTTCCTGAAAACGAACAGACTGGGTTTGTCATCTGTGGTTGGATGAAAAGATAACATTCGTCGAGTCTCACGTGGTTAATGTCAGAAATTTATACTTCCAGGAATAACTGTGTTTATTTATTTGGAACGTTCTTAATCGTTCGACATTTACATCATTCTAATGAAATAAGTGAAGTTCTTTTTCTTAACTTTGTTAATTGGTCGAATCATAACGAGCACAAGCAACGAAAATTACACTACACAAAAGATAGCCATACCGGTAGTTGGCTTCTTCGTAATACGCTTTTCGAACAAAATATTAAGTTGTTATTTTCTTATTATTAATATTTTTTTAAATTTATTGCTCAGCCTTTCATATAGTAATTCTTGTTTCCAGAGAGAACGCCCATTTTAGTCACATTTCACTTACGTAATTAATCATAATTTCACCAGCCTTTGTTGGTGTCTGTAATCTGTTGCAGACTTTATTTGATGATTTGGTTTAACTATGACACGCGCAACAGAGCAACAATTTCTAGGTTTAGTTCGTTTTAGATATTCACGTATAGTTAGCTACACAGAAGCTATCTGCGAAATCTGTTTTTAGCTTTGGAACTAATGAGTGTTTGTTTTTGTTGTGGCAAAGCCACATCGGGCTATCTGCTGTGTCCACCAAGGGGAATCGAACCCCTGATTTTAGCTTTGTAAATCCGAATACTTACTGTCCAGTGGGAGAGGCAACTGATGAAATAATAAACAATACCAGTTGCAAACCCTCGAGTAATCAAATAATGATACACGACTGTCACGCTTCTAACTCAGTTTCATACACTCATACGGCGTGAAATCTCACAGCGTGATTTTTTTCGAGTCGACAACCGTAGACTCCCGTATTCATTTTCTGAAGTGCTGATTGAAAGACAACACAAGAAGATTCGTGGTTTCGATTAACATGAATATCATTACACGAGGCATGTCATGGTCAGACTATTAAGGCACTTCACTGGTAATCTGATGGTTGCAGGTTCGAATCCGCATCACACCAAAGATACTCGCCCTTTCAGCCGTAGGGAAATTTCAATGTGATGGTAAGTCTTACCATTTGTTGGTAAAAAAGTAGTCCAAAAGTTAGCGGTGGGTGATGATGAGTAGCTGCCTTTCCTCTAGTCTTTCATTGCTAAATTAGAAACAGCTAACGCAGATAACCCTCGTGTAACTTCGCGCGAAATTCAAAACAAAAATAACTTTACACGTACAGGCTACAGTATTTACTTAAATTATGTTTTAATACATATTAATATCAATCGTTTCTACGGTCAGAAACAACAAACTCCATGAAGAAGAAACTGTCTTATTTCAAACTTTTTTTTTTAAAGCGAACATTAAGATAAATTTCACACATTGTGATATCGAATGACCTCACCGTTTCAAATGTTGTCTTTGTAAAATTCTTAATTTAACAATATTAACGTATAAGCAAATTACGGTTTTTAGATATTTTAATTTTCGTGCTAGGGTGTTTTTTGATAGAAGGTCCCTTTTCGTTACGCAACGTGTAGAATTTCATGAAAGTTTAGGCCTACGTATGATCTAAAAGATTCCTGTTTTGCATAAAAATGATATTGATATAAATAGTAGGATGAGTGAATCTCTCTGTAATTTAGTGAGTTGTACAATGATTTAACCAGATGTCGATTGACTAGAAAAGGGATTCTGTATTTCTAAGTTAAACATATATCAGTCTCGGAATGTTTGTTTCAACGTTGTTCGTAAAGTCAGACCCACCAGTGAACGAAACCTGTAATTAATGGTGTTGAAAAAAATAATTAAATTCGTAGTTGTTGCGTCGAGTGTATTTATACCAAATAACATAAAATAACTTACCGCAGAAAACGTTATAAAATACGTAATTATGTATATTTGTTTCGCTAAGAATTGTTTGAATTTTGCGCAAAGCTACACGAGTGTTATCTGCACTAGCCGTCCCTAATTTAGCAATGTAAGTCTAGAGGGAAGACAGCTGGTCATTACCACCCACAATCAACTTTTGGGCTACTCTTTCAGCAATAAATAACGAGATTGACTGTCACGTTATAACGCTTCCGCTTCTGAAAAGGTGAGCATGTTTGGTGTGACTGGGATTCGAACCCGCGACCCTCATCTTACGCGTCCAATGACTTAACCTCCTGGCCATGGCGGGGTCATTTTGCTAATAAAACAAAAAAAGACATTTTAATTTATTGCAACTCAATGCTGTATCATCGGAATAGTTTGATTCGAATGAAAACATGAATATCAGCTGTATTTCACTGCTGTCGTGTATTTAGTGATTCAAATCAGCGGTGGTCACTTGGTTTTCGACTATTGTCATGACGATCGTTTGAAACTTAATGTTCTAAACAGAGATACGATCAATACTGCACTGTGTTTACGATTAGCTATCAGTATGAACTCGAACAAATGAAGGTGAGACCGTGTTATTGACATAGATTGAAAAAAGTTGGACCACGCGTGGTTCTCGTAGTTTGACAAGTGGCGAATGAATGGTCGTGACTCGACGTGGTATTTGACAAGTTCAGTCACGAGCTTTGATTTGATAAAGGAATCCTTATATGAAACTCTGCGAAAAATGAAAGTTTCAAATTTATTCATAATCACGGTGTATTGTTATTTTTATCGTTTAGTTTTTACGTTTTAAAAGTGAGGAGTAAAAAGTAGCTGTTTCATAATTAGATACGTAATCAAAAATTTGAAAAAAGAACCTCATAAAAACAAACAATAACAGTTGAAAGTATTAAAAGTACAGGAATGGAAAGTTAATGTATTTAATGTTTTTTTTAATTTATTGTAAAGCTACTCGAGGGCTATCTGCACTAGCCGTCTCTAATATAGCAGTGTAAGACTAGAGGGAAAGCACCTAGTCATCACCACTTACCGTCAATTATTGGACTACTCTTTTACCAACGAATAGTGGGACTTACCGTAACATTATAACGCCCCCGCAGCTGAAAGGGCGAGCATCTGTGGAATGAAGGGAATGCGAACCTGCAACCCTCAGATTACGAATCGAACGCCTTAACCCACCTGGCCTTGCCGGGCCTTAATGTTTTATCATTTTTAGTGCAGCCGTGTACAGTACAAAATATTATAAAACATTAATTTCAAAACAATATTTACACAGATTTTAATAACTCAAAATAGCCTGGCATGGCTACGTGGGTTTAGGCGTTTGGCACGTAATCCGAGATTCGCGGGTTCGAATTCCCGTAGCACCAAACATGTTTGCTCTTTCAGCCGTGAAGGCGTTATAATGTGACGGTCGATCACATTATTTATTAGTAAAAGAGTAGTCCAAGAGTTGGCGGTGGGTGATGATAACTAGCTTCCTTCTCTCTAGTCTTATATAGCATAATTAGGAAATTTGGCACAGATAGCCCTCGTGTAGCTTTGCGCGAAATCCAAATAGCAAACAAACAAACAATAACTAAACAGCATAATTTATGACTGAAACACGTAATTGGTTAAATTGATTTATATTTTTAAAATCTACGAAAAATATATATAAAAGGAAACATTTATACAGAGGTGTAAGAAACATGCTCGTGCCTAGTAACTGTTATTGATTATTTTTGCAAACAAACTGACCTTTGTTGGCTCCAAAAGCACTCGTGACATGACGTGATTCCTTCTATGCTGTTGTCTATTAAATTTGTTGCACATAATTTTTTTTTTTTGAGTGGTAATGCGTTACTGGAACAGTTTCCTCCTGATATCACTTACTTACGTATTTAGTTTTTATTTATGTATGTATATATATGTATGTATGTATGCATATACAACGCAGTAGAGAATGAATTTAATGTAGAAAATAATGATTTTTCGCTAATTAGTAAACGTTAATGAGTTTTACATGGTTATTCTAAAACAGCATTATTTTATAGAAATGATGTATCTTGTCCCCATAGCAACTTCCATAACACGATTCGTTTGTCCAAATTAGGTGGAAACTGGATTCTAAGCTTGTTTAATGACAGATTATGTATCGGTGAAAGAGATTCTTATGTGTAAGTTTCAGGTCAGAAAGTAACTTTAAATACGTATGACTTCATTCATCAACTCGTAAAGACAGATTAATCTGTGATGCCGATAAAGCGTGCAATGAATTTTAATTGCACACTTAATTTGTCCTTAATGTTGTTTCTCGTATTTCTGTTTTTATGCATGTATACAGTTCCTAGTAATGGGTCCTTACAGACAAAGTGCTCTTGTTTAACGCTAATAGATTAGCGGAAAGGCAGCTAGTCATCACCATCCACCGTCAACTTTTGGGCTACACTTTTGCTAACGGAAAGTAGGTTTGGCCGTTACATTGAAATCCCGGCATGGATGAAATGGTGAGTATGTTTGGTGACGGGATTCGAAGTCATGACCCGAAGATTGCCAGTCTCAGTCATTTGGCCATGCTGTATACACACCTATATATTCAAAATTTGGAACAATCTTCTCTGTCAAAGGTAGTTTTCACGGTTACTGACGTCCAAATGTAATATGTTTGATCTTTAGTTTACTTACACCTAGATCATGAGATTTGACTCATATTTTATTGTGTTATTTTTATTCATAAGTCATGTGACTCTTAAGATCTGTCCCCCAGAGGAACAGTGATATACCTGTGTATTTAGAATGCTAAAAACCAGGTTTTTAACATCCGTAGGGGATAAAACACAGATAGTGCATTGTGTAACTTTGTGATTAATAACAAAAAAACAACAACACTTGGCAACAACCAATGAGATCTTCGTACTTAATTCTTCTGGCGTAGATACACCTCTTTGAAACAGAGGTTATGAGTCTAAATATATATCTGAAGTTGAAACAGTATTACAAGTTAGTTCTACCAAACGACTGGGAGGCTGATCGGGTAAACGGTCTGGCGGTATGAATCATACATTGTTAGATTTATATCACGTTTTTTTAATATCCGTTATTCTGATATAATTTTAAGTATTAGTTTTTAGATATATGTGTATACGAACAGTTCGAAATATGTCTTTGTTTCAGAAACAAAGTAAGTATCACATCTAAAATTACCACTTGCAATTATAGTTCTGTTAGAATGAGACTGCGTAAAAAATAACAAGTTAATAAATGCACTAAGATAGAGGCCTGGCATGGCCGAGCGCGTAAGGCGTGTGACTCATAATCCGAGGGTCGCGGACTCGCGCCCGCGTCGCTTTAAACATGCTCACCCTCCCAGCCGCGGGAGTGTATAATGTAACGGTCAATCCCACTATTCGTTGGTAAAAGAGTAGCCCAAGAGTTGGCGGTGGGTGGTGATGACTAGCTGCCTTCCCTCTAGCCTTACACTGCTAAATTAGGGACGGCTAGCACAGATAGGCCTCGAGTAGCTTTGTGCGAAATTCCAAAACAAACAAACAAATAAACACTAAGATAGATTTCTATGAAATAAATAATTATCGTTTTACATGCACATAATCAGGTGATAAAAGTGTCTTAAGATGAGGAATTGTCTATTCATTGTTTGACATTTCAAACGTTTTAGTCCCTCGTTGGTGATAAGTCTACGGATTTACAATGCTAAAATCAGGGGCTCGATTCTCCTCGGTAGACTCAGCAGATAGGCTGATTTGGCTGTGCTGCAAAAAAACACACATAAGTGTTAACAAATTTCTCACAGAAATCTTTACATAGTAATAACAAATTATCAGGTCATCCCATAAGTAATGTCCGAAAATTTGACACAGAAGTGAATCATTTCTGTCTCTTTAGAATGTTTTAATGACTAATGTTTGTAGCAGGACGTGTATAAAAATGTTTATGGTGCGCAGTCTATGAATGAAAGAAAATGTCGAAAATGGTTACAAAGTTCAGATCTGGTGACCAAAAGTTGAGATGAATAATGACTGGCTGCAGTTGATGAAGATTTTGCTGTGACAGTTGAACAACCAGCACATAAGCTTAATTCAACCCATTCAACTGTTCACCGTCAACTGAAGCAGTTTGGAAAGATGTCAAAACTTGGAAAATGTGTCTCCCGTGATTTGATAGTCGTCAACCTTAGAACAACTCTCGTAAACGTAACTCACGTATTTTGGACAGGCATATGATGGAGATAAAAAAATGTTAAACGCCTCAGACAATGGCTCAGTGTAGGTAAACTGGCTAAAACACAGCCCAAAATGGACCTCCACCCTAAGAAAGTCGGGTTAATTGTTTGGCAGAATACTGTTGGTGTGGTCCACTTTGAGTTGCTGCCATTCAATGTAACAATTGCAAAATACTTCTATTGTCAACAGTTAGAGTGTTTTGATGTTGCACTGAAAGAAAAGAGGCCTTCTTTGATCAGTCAAAAAGGTGTCGTGTTACACCAGTATAGAGCATGACCCCACACAGCAAGGGTCACATCTGTACAGATTGAAGAGCTAGACTGGAAAAACTTCCATATTCTCCAGACCTTGTCCCATCTAATTGTCATATATTCTGAAGTTTACAGAACTATCTTGATGGAAAAGAGATTGGAACACATAAAGATGTCAAAACTACCCTCTACATTATTTTCATCCAAACCCCAATAGTTTTATATTAGTTACATTCAGAAGTTTGTGAATTGTTGGCAGGAAGTAATTAATAATAATGGAATATACATTATTGATTAACTAAAATTAAAAACGTTTGAAATTCTTTCTCTTTTTATGACCCTAAATTCGGACATTACTTAAAGGAAGGTCTGATACAAGAAATGACCTGATACAAGAGATGATCTGATATAAAAGATGACCTGATAAAGAGATGATTTGATACAAGGGATGATCTGATACAAGGGATACCTGATACAAGAGATGATCTGATATAAGAGATGATCTGATACAAGGGATGGTCTGATACAAGAGATGATCTGATATCAGAAATGACCTGATACAAGAGATGATTTGATACAAGGGATGATCTGATATAAGAGATGACCTGATACAAGAGATGACCTGATACAAGAGATGACCTGATACAAGGGATGATCTGATACAAGAGATGATCTGATATAAGAGATGACCTGATACAAGAGATGATTTGATACAAGGGATGATCTGATACAAGCAAAACCAAAAAGGAAAACCTGCAATTCTAAAGTTTCGAAATCTTTAAAGTATTCGGATTGGTAAAATATACAGGAGAGCGAATTATATTGATGTGTATTACACTAATTAAAACTGGCCCGTAATTATAATGTTCCAAGTTATTAATAAAGTTACATTAATCTAGTAATTGAGAAGCAAATATTAATATGGAGAGAGATATTGAATTTACTTAGGGCAGTATAATTTTACGACATAACACCATGTAACATTATCACACATATTTAATCAAGAATATTAATCACAAGGTGTTCATTTCTGTATATTGATTTAACCAAACACAAGATTTAAAAAAAAACTTTACTCAAACGAAAGAAGCTATCGGGGAAAAATGGTGTTATTCTGAGGATGAAATAATTCTTTGGTTAGAGTTAATTGTGGAGCTAAACACAGAATCTAATTGTGGTATTCATAACAGGTATTGAAACCCAGCTTTTAGTTTTATATGCCTCCGTCTATATGGATGGCCACTGGAAGCCAATCAAAATAAACCTCCATAAAACTCGATTTTGTTTTACTATTTCAAAACTTACTTGTCCCCCACTGGAACAGCGGATCTACGAATTTACAGCGCTAAAATCAAAGGTTCGATTCCTCTTGGTGGACACAGCAAAGAGCCCGATGTGGCATTGCTATAAGAAAAACACAAACAATAAAAAATATACACAAAGCTGAAGGACTAGAAATCATCCTAAGTTTTGTCACTTGTGTCATAATGCCAAGGGGTCCGGCATGACCAAGCGTGTTGAGGCGTGCGACTCGTAATCTGAGGGTCATGGGTTCGCATCCACATCGCGCCAAACGCGCTCGTTCTTTCAGCCATGGGGGCGTTATAATGTGACGGTCAATCCCATTATTCGTTGGTAAAAAAGGAGCCCAAGAGTTAGCGATGGGTGATGATGACTAGCTGCCTTTCCTCCTGTCTTACATTGCTAAATTAGGGACGGCTAGCGCAGGTAGCCCTCGTAAAGTTTTCTGCGAAATTAAAAAAACAAACAAACAAACATAATGTTAAGCACCCGATTCGTAATTTGACGGTCACAGGTTCGAGTCCCCGTCACCCCAAACATGCTCGCCTTTTCAGTCTTAAGGGCATTTATAAAGTGACTGTAAATCCTTCCATTCGTTAGTAACATAGCAGCCCAGAGTTTGCGAAGGATTGAAATGACTAGATTTCCCTCTAGTTCCACACTACTAAATTAGTGACGGCTAGCGCAGATAGCCATTGTGTAGCTTTGCGCGAAATAAAAGAAAACAAACAAACCAATTTTCTGTATGATTTTAAGATTATATATCGTTACTTTATTTGATTTTTTTCTTTGAGGTAAAACTATCGTAACAGATTAGTGGTTTATAATCTCCGTACTGTAAAGTGTATTTTACAAACTTGTTCTTTCAAAATCGTTTTTCAACTGTAGTATGTATGAAACTTTACTTTCATAAATGTTACCAAACGTTCTAAAATAGAAGAAACCTGACCACGTGATGTTAATGCCATTATTCACGCAAGCGTAAACAACAGAATCGCTGATTTTCGTTACTTGTATTCCTGTGATGCGAAGCAACAATCGATGGTTTGTTTTTAACATGATGTTTGTTTGTTTTTTGTTTTTTTAAAATTTCGCGCAAAGTTACACTAGGGCTATCTGCGCTAGTCGTCTCTAATTTAGCAATATGAGACTAGAGGGAAGGCAGCTAGTCATCACCACCCACCGCCAACTCTTGGGCTACTCTTTTACCAACGAATAATGGGATTGACCATTACTTTATAACGCCCCCACAGCTGAAAGGGCGAGCATGTTTGGTGATACTAGTCGGGTGCTTAACATTATGAAACAAATGACAAAAATTTGAGATGTTTCTCGTCTGTTAGCTTTGTCTGTTTGAATTTTTTATTGTTTGTGTTTTTCTCATGTTATAGCAAAATTAGGGAGGGTTAGAGCAAATAGTCCACGTACAGTTTTGCGCGAAATTTAAAACGAACAAACCAAACTGCAATTTAAAATTTAAAGTTGGATTCAAGAGTGTGTGTGTGTTTTCTTGTAACAGAGCCACATCGGGATCTCTGCTGCGTCTACCGTGGGGGATCGAACCTCTGATTTTTGCGTTATAAATCCGAAGACTTACCGCTGTCCCCGTCGAGAACTTTTTTTTTTTCTATTAAAACCGATTCATCTGATGGGAATAACTGATTTTATAAAACCGAACTAAGATGTTTATTTCCAAGCAATTACTATAGAAATTGTAAAAGAATCCTTCTGTGTGCAATATTTCTTAATAAATATCAAATATTAATAATATTATATAATAAACAGGCCGTTCAATTCTGCAAGACATGCTCGTGTTATTATTTGTTGTTTCAGCAATTACAATATATATTTTTTAGTTTTAATAGCTATGGTAACGTGTATCACTGTGGCTGGATATCGCAATACTCCGATCAAATGTACTCCATACAGTCCTTAATTACATATAATAGTTGGATGTTATAACATTCATTTTAGGCACGCAAGCTGGTGGGTAAAAAACCAACAGGACATGTGTACGAAATTCAAATTACATATGAATATCGTAAATTATGTTTAATTGTGTGACATGAACAGGTAAGATTATCCGAGTTTTGTTTTTAAATTTAGTTTCATTCGAAAATAAAAGTATATTTTTTATTTGTGCCCCCGCTGATACAGTGGTGTGTCTTCTGATTTACAACGCTAAAAATCAGGGGTTTGATTCCCCTCGTTGGGTTTGTTGTTTGTTCTTTTGGAATTTTGCACATAGCTACTCGAGGGCTGTTTGTGCTAGCCGTCCCTAATTTATCAGTGTAAGGCTAGAGGGAAGGCAGCTAGTCATCACCACCCACCGCCAACTCTTGGGCTACTCTTTTACCAACGAATAGTGGTTGAGTGACTGTCACATTACAACGACCCCACGGCTGGGAGGGCGAGCATGTTTGGCACGACTCGGGCGCGAACCCGCGACCCTCAGATTACGAAGCGTACGCCTTAAAGCGCTAGGCCATGCCGGGCCCCCGCGGTGTTTTTTTTTGGGGGGGGGTTTCAGCAGTGAATTGATTACAAATTGCTTTAGAAGTTTTATAGTTGATGTATTAGCAGTTTAAATTAAAACAAAAATATAGGCACAAGTGAGCGCAATTTTCCACTTTCGTTCTCTTATTCTGAGACAATGGGGCTCAAATGCTTCAAAACACGGATATTCAAAATAAATATCTATTTATATTTGTACGTTTATAATAAGAAGTTATGTAATTTAACTCCGTATGATGTAAAATTACGCACATCATGCTGTGACGTGAAACACAGCGTAACATTATACATCACGTTGCACGAGCGGACAACAGGTCACATTTCACATCGAGGCCACCTTGGAATTCGTTTCTTTGATATTTTTCCATACAGCTATGACTAAAAAGGGATATTAGTTTTGATTCTGATAGAATCCGACCGTGACACTCTCAACCAATCAAAGCACCTGGAGACCACAATGACAGATGTTTATTATTTTTTATGTTAAAAAAACACGTAGGCTTTGCCCCAAAGAAGAAAGGTCTGTCTTTCGAAAGCCCTCGGATTACAAGGTTTGTACTTCATTTCTATAAAGATGTTTATTATGCTACCCTCGAAACGGAGACAATCCTCTCATTGGAAAGAGAACTTCGTAGTTTGAATTTCGCGCAAAACTACACGAGGGCTATCTGTGCAAGCCGTCCCTAATTTAGCAGTGTAACACTAGAGGGAAGGCAGCTAGTCATTACCACCTACCACCAACTCTTGGGCTACTCTTTTACCAACAAATAGTGGGACTTACCGTCCCCACAGCTGAAAGGGCGAGCGTGTTTGATGTGACGGGGATTCGAACCGGCGATTCTCAGATAACGAGTCGACTACCTCAACGGACTGGCCATGCAGGGGCCAGCGTCATAATGACGTAACATTGTTTTATGCTCGTGACTGTTTTAAATGTGAACAAGTCCGACAAAAATATCCAAAAAGAATGTTTTAGCATTAGATTTTCTGATCTATCTGTAGCGTTAGACGAATGAAACGTCACATTTATTTCCTTCACGTGTTTTCGTCATTCTGATAGCGTTCACATTTGAGGTATTTCTTACACTTGTTGAATCACTCTTCTGTTGAAACACAACCAGAAACGCGTACTCTTAAAATATGCTGAGAAGATTGGTTATCAAAGTAACTCATACTATCAACAAAATTTGTGTTTTATTTTTAATACATTATAATCGTTAATTATTGTATCTTACATTTCAGCTGTGTTGGTAACAGTCGAGATTCAATCTTGGAAAACGTTTAGAACCTTTTCCACTCGACAGAGGAATTCCACATTCTTACTTAAATCTATTGCTTCTTTTATCGTTATTATTCCAATTTATCGTGTGGTTATTTTTGTCATAATTGGCTATGACAATTTCTGTTAACCTTTCCTTCCTTTCTCAGTGCTCAGCTGTGGACTCGCATCCCTAAAAGCTGGAACTCGATACTCGTGGTGGGCAGAGTAAAAATAGCCCGTTATGTAGATTTGTGCTTAACTCTATTTTAGTATGCTTCTTCAAATCATTAGAATCTTCCTTCACAGGGGCTCGTCATGGCCAGGTGGGTTAAGGTCTACAACACTAATCTGACTGTCGTGGGTTTGAATCTCGGTCGCACCAAACATGGGCGCCCCTTCATCCGTGAGGGCGTTATAACGTGACGGTTAATCTCAATATTCGTTGGTAAAAGAGTAGCCCAAGAGTTAACTGTGGGTGGTGATGACTACTTGCCTTCTCTCCAGTCTTTCACTGTTAAATAAGGGACTACTAGCGCAGATAGCTCTCGTGTAGCTCTGCGCGAAATTCAAACAAGCAAAACAATCCTCCAGAGGGAGCTTGGCATGGCGAAACGGTTTTTTTTATTTTCCTTTTGTTGTTTACGTGGTTTAATCAACACTAACTAATTTTTTTCTTCCCTTTCTGATTATTGTTTGATTATTGTGTGTTTACGTATCTTATGTACGTTTTCTGATAAATTTTTCCATAGGAAGATGTTGTGGTACGTCTGGGTTTTCTCCTACTTGTTCTTGGCCTTTACCCTCAAAGCTTTCTTCTCTTCAAGTGTTTCGGGAATCCATCGTTAAGGGCATTTGTAGCGATGTCTTTCATTCTAATAATATCAGCTTTCTGGTGTTACAAAATATTGTTTATTTCAGAAATACGGCAGTTTATAATGGCCCGATTTTACGATAAATAAACTCAGCATTAGAAATATTGTTTAATTTTGAAGTCCTGAGTTAAAAGGAAGTCCAGTTCAATCTACACTTTGTTCAACATATATTATTGGTTATACTTGTTTTATTAGTGAATAAAAAACACGTTCACACAAATAGTATGCCTGACTTTACAGTACTTTAGTGATTTGATTTATAGTTATATGTATTGGTATTTATAACAATTTGAAATTTGTTGTCTTTTTTATTTTCATTATGAAATGTATGGAAAGACCTTGACCGTTGACGCGAGTCCTGAATTTTTGTGTTTGTATAGTGGGCGTGGTCACATTATTAATTAATAATTTGACGTAAGTCATCGTATAGTTCTCTGACCATGACAACGACTGACATCTCTCGACTGTGTTTTATTTCACTTGATAGTGCAGAGGCTGCAATCTTCAGTTTATGGATTCAATATCTTCTCGGTGACTGGTTCTTCGGCAATGAAATTCGATTTAAATCGAGTGATGTGTCACAACCACATGACAAACAATTCTCACAATAAATAAAAACAGTTTAAATCGAGTGATGTGCCACAACCACATAACAAACAATTCTCACAATAAATAAAAACAGTTTAAATCGAGTGATGTGCCACAACCACATATCAAACAATTCTCACAATAAATAAAAACAGTTTAAATCGAGTGATGTGCCACAACCACATAACAAACAATTCTCACAATAAATAAAAACAGTTTTGATCGAGAAAACAATTAAGGGATTATAATCAATATAATTAATATTTTATACTTATATTTGTGTCTACCCCTTTGATGTCACCTGTTCCCATCTTATGGAAACGCATGATTAATTTGCATAATCAGTATTTGAATCTGTGAACACCGTTCGTAGTTTATTGATAAATAAACTTTGCGAAATAAGTTGATTATATGTTGGTTTTTAAAGATGTATTAATTAAAATAGTCACCAACTCTAACATCTGGAAATAGTTTAACACAAGTGGAAAGTTCTTTAGGTCCCCCAGTGACACAGCTATATGTCTACGCACTCACGGGTGCTTAACATTATGTTTGTTTGTTTGTTTTTGAATTTCGCAGAAAGCTATACGAGGGCTATCTACGCTAGCCGTCCCTAATTTAGCAGTGTAAAAATCCTTTGTGGGCAGGCTACAGATAGTTCAGTGTGTAGCTATGTGCTTAACTTAAAACAAACAACTTGTTTAAGACAAGTGTGAGAATTTAATTTACCCAAATAATAGTTACTTTTGTTTTGGCGCTACGTACTTCAGGCCTGGCATGGCCGAGCGCGTTAAGGCGTGCACTCGTAATCCGAGGGTCGCGGGTTCGAGCCCGCGTCGCGCTAAACATGCTCACCCTCCCAGCCGTGGGGGTGTATAATGTGACGGTCAATCCCACTATTCGTTGGTAAAAGAGTAGCCCAATAGTTGGCGGTGGGTGGTGATGACTAGCTGCCTTCCCTCTAGTCTTACACTGCTAAATTAGGGACGGCTAGCACAGATAGCCCTCGAGTAGCTTTGTGCGAAATTCCAAAAAAACAAACAAACAAAAGCTACGTACTTCAACGTTTTGTCTGAGGGCTTAAAACCTGAGCAGAACACAAATAGCTCATTTGTAATTTTTTACTTAAAACAAACATACAACCTCGACGTTTCTTTCTTTCAATAATATTCGTATTATTCACACCATAATGCTGTACAAGTTTACAGATTTTTATGTTTATATGTCTCCTAGTGGGACAGAGGTGTATCTGCAGATTTACACCGATAGAGATAGGATCTCGATACCCATGGTGGGCAGAGTACAGATAGCCCGTTGTTGAATAAATTAAAGATTGTTTACACGTATCGTTTAAATATTTCTAAAGCTGTTAATTAAACAGAACTAGTGACGCGTATCAACACCAGGAACAAACAGAACCTGACGATGACGGAAGAAGTTCGAAACGTTGTTCGCTCCTCTACGTAGTGCTTTATCTACCCATACCAGCCGTTCTTACATACAAATAGTGCCCACATTTTGTTCTCATTTATTGTTAAAGCTTTGATGCTACAAATATAAAAGCTAAATATTCATTTAAGCTCTATTTTTTTTTATCCAGCCTATTATTTGTGATATTATACAATATAACCACCCACCAATTTCAGTTTTCATGCTGTTGGTTCTGTGTCTCGCTTTTCACGTTTTTAAAAGAAAGTTAAAGACAATGGTTCTTCATTATAATACTTTCTAAGCAGTTTTTCCTTTACACAAGAGTATCTTTGCTTTTATCCCTTATTTAATGAGAATAATTTCATATAAACTTTACATCATAATAGCAACCATTATCATAAAGCGAACTTTCGATAACAGCACGCTACCTGTTTTTAAAGTACCGCTAATATACACAACCCCTTCCAAACATGTGGTCAGCTTCCGGTCAGTTACCTCTTTCTTTGTGAACCTGACGATGACCGAAGAAGGTCGAAACGTTGTTCGCTCTTCTATTTGAAGTGTTTTCTGAGCCCAAAAGAGCCGTTTTTTGCATATAAAATTCTCAACAAGTGGGTTTCTCGACATCACTGATAGTTCACAGTTCAGTAAATTCCACGAAGTTCTTTTCACGATGCCTCCGATGAACGTCACAAATTTGTCGCCTTCAATTTTTCCGATCTCCCCTGGCTAGTTTCGTACGTGTCGACTCTCAGCACAACCAGTAATTCGAATGAATCGTGGAGATTGACGAAATAAAATCACAGCTTCTGTAGATCTAACTTTAGTCACAAATCACAGCAAACACTTAAACTTTCTCAAATGAATGACTGACTCTCTTCTTTTGAATAAAACTAATGTCTGACTCCTCCTTTCTTCCTCGCATCTTTATCTGTTTATATATTGTAGGCCTAGACTTCTTGAACCATCGCGAAACTTTTACAGAACTCCAGAGCAATCCGCGCATGCCTGTTCTTGCACGAGACTCAACGTCTTGACACGAGGCCGCCAACATTTCATTTACATACATATGATTGGTCTACTTAATTCTAGAAAATTCTAAATGTTATTTTAAATGAATAACAACGTATTTTATTGTTTAAACTTTGAAACAATAATATAAATATGGAAATATAAATAATAGAAATGAAAATTTAAACACAACACGAAATGTTGTCGCTTACAAAACATTTACACGACATTTACATAACAACATTACATAGGTCTTTACAATCAGTTCTATATACATTACATAGGTTTTTACAATCAGTTCCATATACATTACATAGGTCTTTACAATCAGTTCCATATACATTACATAGGTCTTTACAATCAGCTCTATATACATTACATAGGTCTTTACAATCAGTTCTATATACATCACACAGGTCTTTACAATCAGTTCTATATACATTACATAGGTCTTTACAATCAGTTCTATATACATCACACAGGTCTTTACAATCAGTTTTATATACATTACATAGGTCTTTACAATTAGTTCTACACACACACATATAAATACCAGATACGACTTCACAATGGATTATATATGTATGACGCAGGACTTTAAAATCAGTTTTGCACATTATATAGGCCTTGAGCTTTATATAGGTCAATGAATTTTATATACCTTATAGGTCTTCGAATTCAGTTTTATACTCATGTCTGTCTTCCTAATCATTTTTGTATTTTAGAAATGTCTGTACAATCATTTGTATATATTAGATATATTATATATCTTATAGGTCGTCACGATCAGAGTTGTGTATTAAGGAGGAATTTTAAATCAATTATATATATCTTATAGGTCGTCACGATCAGATTTGTGTATTATGGAAGAATTTTAAATCAATTATATATATCTTACAGGTCGTCACGATCAGATTTGTGTATTAAGGAGGAATTTTAAATCAATTATATATATCTTACAGGTCGTCACGATCAGAGTTGTGTATTAAGGAATAATTTTAAATCAATTATATATATCTTATAGGTCGTCACGATCAGATTTGTGTATTAAGGAGGAATTTTAAATCAATTATATACATGAGAAAGGTTTTTAGAATCAGTTTTATATATCTTGTGTGTCTTCACAATTAGTCTTATATATTAGATAGGTCTTTACAATCAGTTTTATATGTTATATACATCTCAAGAAACAGTTTTGTAAAATCAGAATTATATATTACATAGGACTCTACAATCAGTTTTATATATCACTCAAGACTTCAGAAGTAGTTTTATATATTATACGGGTATTTACAATCATTTTTTTATTTTGCAAGTTCTACTGTCACATTCGTTGATCGTAGAGGTCTTTACAATCACTTATATATATTATATAGAACTTTAGTTTGAATTTTATACATTAATGAGCTTTTTATAAACAGTCTTTCATCTTATAAAAGTCTTTAGAACCAGTTTCATATGTCTGATTGGTCTTCACAATCGGTGTTATGTGTAACGTTTTTCTTCACAATCATTTTCATGTATTGTAGAGATTTTCCTTTTAAGGTTCATATATTGTATAGCTTTTCACAATCACTCTTATATATTATGTAGGTCTTCACAATCAGTACTATACAAGATATAGGTCTTCACAATCAGTACTATACAAGATATAGGTCTTCACAATCAGTACTATACAAGATATAGGTCTCCAGAATCAGTTTTGTGTATTGTATAGGTCTTCACAAACAGTTTTATATAATGTATAATTTTTATAAGTGCGATACATTATATATGGTTTTACAATTTGTTTGATGTATTATATTCTTATTTGCGTTCAGTTTTGAATATTAGATAAGTTTTTCTTATAAGGTGTTTCTTACATCATGTCGGTCTTTACCAACACGCATGCACTATTGAAGTCTTAACAGACAAATTCATATATCAGACAGAGCCAAACAAACAATTTTATTTCAGTTTTAATTACAAATCTTGTGCAGGTATTTTATTAATATTTTCACGTAACGTACTATTAACACATGTTACTGAAATAACTTCTAAAATTTCAGATATAAAATCAATATGTGTACTCTACTGAATTACAAGATGGAGACAAGACACTAGAAACTGTAATTATTATTTTGACAGTTTGTTTGTTAAACGACATTTATACTTTCTTTGATCTGTTGTTTTAATTTTGTTTCCTTTTACGGTTCTGTTTATCCAACACAAACATTTATTCGATTTGTAACTTACTTTCCTCCCCTCGCTTGTTCAGCGGTATGTCTCCGGATTTACAACGCTAAAATCAGGGGTTCGATTCCCCTCGGTGGGCTGAGCAGATAGCCCTTTATAGTTTTGCTGTAAGAAAATCACACGAAACTTACTTTTCCCGCCATAAAGTAGAGACAGAGATATGCAATTACTAGATTCCCCGTTGAGATTTTTACGATATTCGTATGAATCGTAAAGGAACTGTAAAACTTCGGAGATACAATAACGTTATCCTTAAGTCACTCATTTTATTTCAAAGAAAATCTGTTCTTGTTCTCAAACGTTAGCTGTTAACAAAGTAGTTTAAAAGTTCAACTTTATTGTATTTTTATGGGGATATAAAGTATTCATGTTTTAAAATAAGTAAAGTATGTTTTTTTTTGGTTTTCTTAGATTATGATATAAATTAACGTGTTATTTGATTTCCACCATATTAGATCAATTTTTTTCCGACTTGTAAGTGTACACTCTTAGCCCCCCAGTGGCTCAGCGGTATGTCTGCGGACTTACAAGCTAAAATCCGGGTTTCGATACCCGTGGTGGGCAGAGCACAGATAGCCCATTGTGTAGCTTTGTGCTTAATTCAAAACAACAACAACTCTTCGTCCTGTGAAGTGCGGCTTACAGCGTGAAGCTAAGTTGTATTTGAATTGTCGCTTGCAATCTGAGATGTGTTTTATCGCGTTTCAGTATTAAGCTGAATTTATTTAACATATATGTGTATAAATTAAGAGTAAAATACGTCATACTATTCCTTTTTAATGAAACCTACAGTTGTACAAATTCTATTAACACTTCAATAATATAATGACCTTGATTTATCGCTGCAGTGGAATGCATCCAAAGCAGCCACCTTCGGGACTGAGACAAACTGGCCTGATTGGAGGGGTGGCCGTTTAGAGGGATTCCACTGTAATTATATAAAAGCTCGCACCAAACATGCTCGTCCTTTCAACCGTAGGGGCGTTATACTGGTACGATCAATCCCACTGTTCGTTGGTTAAAAGCGTAGCCCAAGAGTTGGCGGTGGATGGTAATGACTAGCTGCCTTCCCTCTAGTCTTTCACTGCTAAATTTGGAACGACTAGCGCAGATAGCCCTCGTGTAGCTTTCCGCGAAATTCAAAACACACAAACAAGCACATTGCACGACAATATCTATAGACTTGAATTTATTTTTAACATAACATGTCGCTCAAAACACTATTGCAGAAGAAACCTTCCACATTCCCGTTACGTAGAGTTACCTAAAGACTATTAATTTTTAAGGGTAGGACGTACACACTTCCCTTTGTTATCTTAAAAACCTGGGACCATTTTCTGGTATTATTCTTCCCAGTTATGTTTGATTCTGTTTTGAAATGCGTTTATCGTTTTGAAGTTGCTAAGGTTATTGGAAATAAAGCCGTAAGACGCCTCCAAACGATAAGGAAACTAACAGTGCTCATTTATCAAATACGTATCAAACTTGTTCGCCAGATTTATTTCCTAAGTTTCAGTACGGTCGGCTGGTGAAAGAAAAAATTTTAGTTTATACAACATGTAAGTTACCAGCTGCATTCGTCACGTAACCAGACAGGCACAGTAGTTCTTTCGCCTGAAGAAATAGTTCCATTCTGGATATGTCCCTTGTTCTTAACACTTGGTTGGCTTCGACGATGTTTTAACAGTTATTCTTCATAAATGTTCTGTTGTAGCAGAAGCTGTTTAAGAAACAATACAAATAAAACTTACACGTTATTTATTGCGAACTTTTTCCACAATGAAACGTGTATTTTTACACCATGATCCTTTGCGCCAAGAACATTATTTATTGCGAACTTTTTCCACAATGAAACGTGTATTTTTACACCATGATACTTTGCGCCCAAGAATATAGTATAAAAACATACGAAGTTTAACAATTCTGACCTCACTTTCATTTGTTGTTCTTGTTGGAACTTTTTTTTTTATCGCAAAGCTATACAGTGAGTTACACGAACTCTGTTTACCACGAGGAATCGACTGTATACATACTGCTGACTCATTGGGATCTTTTTTTTTCAGCACATAATGTCTTATTGATTATGCAGTAAGAAAGGCTTTTGATGAATTTAGAGAGAGAGTTGTATAGAGGTAACGATTTTTAAACACACGGATACAAACAAGTTCCTGTTTCCATAAAAATATTTTAGGCATTTATGTAAACACGTAACTTATTAAACGTGTAAACAGAAACAGCTTACAAATAAATGTTTAATATGTTTCGGCGTAAATTAATGATTTTGCAATGTCCTTTGTAATTGTGTACATAAAATTAATTTGGCTGCTAGCAAAGCAGAATAAACGTGAAATGTTCTCAAAAACGTATCCTATTACAAAATAATGAAAACTTACATAGAGATATTTCCATAAAACATTCAAAAGTTTGGATAAAATTTCTTTATGTAAAACCTAGCAAAGTAATTTTGTTTTTCAGAAATAAATTTATCAGGCAGAATTTGAGAGAGCAATTGATGATTTATTTCTCCGATAGGGGGCCAGAGGCCGTCTGGAGAAGTAAATTGTTTTAACTACACGAACCATTATACAGTAGAGTGCTGTCTGTCAGTCAGTCATGAGACTAAAAAGACATCACGCAATGGATGCTTAACGCTCCAGTTTGCACACTTTGTGAACCTGACGATGACCGAAGAAGGTCGAAACGTTGTTCGCTCTTCTATTTAAAATATTTTCTGAACCCAAACGAGCCGTTTTTGCATATAAAATTCTCAACAAGTGGGTTTCTCGACATCACTGATTGTGGAGTCAGTAAAACATGCACTTGTCATGAATCACGAGAATAATTATGTACTTTACAGTCTACAACACTGCACAACATATGAACTTCAAAATTGTGAGACAAAAATATTCGTTTCCTTTATTTCTAGATTTAGGTCGCGATCTTGCAGAAGTACATCTAATATATGTATATAAATGGATCTAAAGCTTTAGAGTTCTACATTAATCAACATTCTCAGATACTCAATCCAAAGCTCTGTAAAGCTCAGTCTTTGAATTAAGATATAGGAAGATAAATACTGAAACACGAGGTACAAATGTTTCTCTCGCGGCCACAGCCGCACTGCCTGTGTCAGTTAAGACTACTTCTAGCAATAAAGATATTATAAATGCTATTATTTATTTTTAAAATCATAAACGCTAATGTTTATTTATTTTAGTACACGTTTTAAAGTACAGTTCTCATGTTGTGAAAAATAGCGTATTAAAACTGAAATAATATCAACCGAAGACGTATTTAACACTTACTCTACGATTTTCCTCTGTTTATTAGTGTTATAATACATGAATTGCTGGTGTAGTGTATCAGACATTAACGAATATTGTATTGAGCGACACCTTTAGGAAAGCTTTCGACAATTTAGATCAGTAAATGTAACGACACATCATATTGAAAATGATTTATGTTCCGCTGTTATGTTGAATGTTTGTGATATTACTTGTATGCGTGATGGTTATAACCTTGTAAAATTAATGTTTATATCTTCAGGCAATGATCAAATTGAAAGCTTTGCCACATGATAGTCATTGTAATAAAAATGTGGTAATAAAGTATGTAAGTTAACCACATTTTATGAGCGCCGTCTGTTAGAATATTTCTCTATGGCTACAGATATTTTATAAATTATGTCATGACATTTTGCGAAATATAGTTTTGTACGTGACTGCATTTTATACGTCTATGTGATAAGATCAGGAAAAACAATTATTTTGTCAAACAACTAGTGTATTGTGTTCGTAAAAATTTTAGGTTTCGGATTTGTGTGATAGTTCTTCATAAAACATAAAAGTTGTTTAAGAAGTTGTTGATTGCAGATATGTGTGTGACCATAGATCGTAAAAGATGTAGGTTGCATTCTTGGACGATAGTTAGGCCCGGCATGGCCAGGTGGGTTAAGGCTTTCGACTCGTAATCTGAGGGTTTCGGGTTCGAATATATCTCCGTTGCACCAAACATGCTTGCCCTTTCAGCCGTGGGGGCGTTATAATGCGATGGTCAATCTTTAGTAAAAGAGTAGCCCAAGAGTTGACGGTGGGTGGTGATAACTAGCTGCCTTCCCTCTTTTCTTACGGATAGCGTAGATAGCCCTCGTGTAGCTTTGCGCGATATTAAAAACAAACAAATAAACAAACAAGGATGATAGTTTGTGAATTCGGTGTGCTAAAAACATAGGTAATACTTGTTAGTAAAGTATCTAAGCTGTAAAGTTTGGTAATGGTTGTTGTGAATTCTGTAGGTTTTAGATTGAATAAGAATTCAATTAGAATTATTAGAAAGGTTGTAGGTTGCATAAATAATAATGTGTGGTGTGTTTTTCTTATAGCAAAGCCACATAGAGCGATCTGCTGGAGTTAATTATTGTTGTTGTTTTAGAATGGGCTACCTGTGCTCTGCCCACCACGGGTATCGAAACCCGGATTTTAGCGTGTAAGTCCGCAAACATACCGCTGAGCCACTGGGGGGCACTGGAGTTAATAATAATTGTTTAACAAGATATACGTTTAGAGACTTGCTCAGATAATATAATAAAACAACTTTTATGGAATGCATAATTGGGAAAAAAATTGTTTTTTTATGTTTGTAGGTTACACGATTGTTCTTGTTAAACGGTGTGGGTTGCAAATGTGCGTAATAACTGAGCAAGATACACAATTGTATATTAGTTCTCGAGAACTTTAAATGTTACACATGTGTGATATACGTTTGTAAAGTTTGTAGATTACAGATAGGTAACATTTGATCCATATAGGATCTATATAGGACTTGAGTACGTCTTATATAAGATTTGTTGGTTATAGGATTGGATAAAAAATGATCATAGGTGGCGTGTCTCGATAATTTGTACTTCAAGAGATCCGAGTGGCGGTTGTACAAACAGCGGCTGCAGATCTGAATAACAGTTGTTTGTAACATTTACCTGTTGTGTACACGAGTAATAGTTCTGATGTTTAACAACTGTAAAAATGAAAATTTAGGTGATAATTCTTAAAAAAATATATATTGCACATTAAATACGTTACTAATATTTGTTTCTAATTTCTTTCATGCTTTGGTAATAGATATTCGTAAAATAGGTTTCGTGCTTATGGATAGCTTTGGTTGGTTGCGGATTGAATGTTTTTTGTCCATATAGGTTGTAATTTTGAAACCTTGCAGATTTTATTAGCTCTATTAAGTTGACCAGTAATGACACCTCGTTTGAAAACTGGTGAAGCTCTGATGTAGAATGGTAATTTTTGATCTGGCTTAGGATAACAAATTTACTGTTGATGATAGTAACAATGGTATGAAGAAAGGATATCGATTTCTGAACGTCAGTTTTATATTGACGTGTTAATTATTAAATAATCCAACCTACTCCAGAAGATCAGGGAGTCCATTATTCCACATATCAAAAATGTCGTCGTTGTATCTGTACTATCCAGTTGGTTCAAAATTAGTTCCAAAATTACGGAAAATACAAGTAAACCATCGGCGATATATTTCTTCACGTCCAGCCTATGCAACGTAAGAAACTTTAGCTATAAGTGTGATTACTAGAAGACATTTTGTTTCACAAGCACTAAATGTGAATAAATATAAGACATCAATTGAAAATGTTCATACGAACGTCGTATTGACTGCATTGCTTTAAGATTGAATCTTCGAAATTTTTATAACATACATACAATCTTGCACTCCTTTATTTGTGTAAACGGAATACAACTAAAACAGATTAATTATTTGTACCACTATCAAAGTATCATTACACGCGTTTCGTTTTCTTTCATTAAATGGTTTATTGAAAGATGTAGGGAAGAGTGTGTTATTTGTACATGACAACCTCATCACTGAGCAATTCATGATGGTAGAAAATCTTTAATATTATTTTAAGATGCACGATCGTCAGATAAATGATTTTGTTGCAGTTTTGGAAGAACGTGAAGATGACAATTGACATTAATGTAAGCTTATGACTGTGATGTTTTGATAATTATATTGTCAAATAGCAAATAAACACTTTTTGTGTTATTCGGTTTTGTAAGTAATATATAATTATTAATTTCAATTAACAGTTTTATATTAATTGTTATTAATACGCTTTTCAGCATTAAAATAATGTGTTTATTAATGCGGCAGCACCAAACATCGATCTAAATGAAAAATTCGGGCAGCTTGAAATGGATTTGTATTGTTCAAGGGTGAAGGCGGATAAGTTCACGTGCAGTTTAACTGTTTTCTTTCTATTTACACTGCGATTTATTAACTTTATTCAAACGTTTGTGTTTTTTAATACGAAAATGAATAGATTCTCTCACGTCTATTTGAAATTGACGCTCAATGAGCCGAAATCTGTTTCTCATGGCGGTCTCGTGATGGATGATGAGGTCATGACCCGTGATGAGAAAGTACTCATTGTGTCTGATCGATGGCTAGGTAGCCAAATATAAATTTTAAAATGCTGTACATAATTGGCTGAGGTCGCTGTAGAATTATCTTCCCAAGTGACTGGGTCTCTATATGTCAGCCTCCTGGTACGTAGCTTCTGTTTGGATGCTTCACATTTGAGCCAGAGCGAGAAAATAAATATTTTATGGATATTTTATATCTTTGTCAGTCCCTTCTCGCCAGATTATCGTAACATTCTCAACGGTCATTCTGTTTTATGTCTTTCAGATTTTATACTGTTTCTTTTTCTTTTCTTTACATTTGGGCCTATTGATGGATTTGTGCTTGTTGTCTGTAATTCTGTAGCCTATTACCCCATTGCTCTTAGTTTCACAGTCAATGTCATGCGATATTTACAGTAGATCTATCTAGGCTTAGGACGTTTTGTATTTATTAACATCCATACCAGATTGTTACCTATTTAAATAAATTAAAAAAATGGTTCAATGTTTTATGAATTGTCCTGTGAGGATTGGACGTGTGATAGTTATTGTTCGTTTTGAGTGTGGCCCGAGGATTGGACGTGTAATAGTTATTGTTCATTTTGAGTGTGGCCCGAGGATTGGACGTGTAATGGTTATTATTCATTTTGAGTGTGGCCCGAGGATTGGACGTGTAATAGTTATTGTTCATTTTGAGTGTGGCCCGAGGATTGGACGTGTAATAGTTATTGTTCTTTTTGAGTGTGGCCCGAGGATTGGACGTGTAATGGCTATTGTTCTTTTTGAGTGTGGCCCGAGGATTGGACGTGTAATGGTTATTGTTCTTTTTGAGTGTGGCCCGAGGATTGGACGTGTAATGGTTATTGTTCTTTTTGAGTGTGGCCCGAGGATTGGACGTGTAATGGTTATTGTTCTTTTTGAGTGTAGCCTGTTTATTTATGAACATACATATTTCATAACTGAAGCATATCATTGACGATTTTATAGTTACATTTTAGCCTAGGCTGATATGTGGCTAAAAGATGGACAGTGTTGGATTGCATGACTGTTTAGTGTTAAAGCTATTATTTTGATATTTAACATCTGATGATTATCTTATAACGAGAGTGCTGAAAGGTGACCAAATGTCATTACGTGACTTGGTAAGAGTCACAAGTTGTGAATGTAAGTTGATGTAACATTACTCAAACCATTTGTATTTATTTCTTTTGCTTAAATATTATTCCACTAAAGCGTCTCGTTAGTTGTAGAAGGTTTTACGTCTCATTTGAGCATTTAATATATATATATATATATATATATATGTAGGTCATATTAAGTTAGAAAACGTTAAGTTAGTGAAAGTGAATTTAGACTGCATCGTACGATATTTTAAAGTGAGTTTCACAGTTTAATAGAGCCACGGAGGATAATTTATCTTGTCAGTTAGGTTCTAAAGTAACTGAACCAGCCTGTGCGGACGTTTGACGTAAAAGAGAATTATTTAAAGCTTTGTGTCCAGCTGTGGTGACCAAAGGCATAATATTGGTGAACTTATCATTAATTATATTGTGATAAAAAAAAGAATAATTTAAAGCCATGTATATAACTTGGATACCTTACAGTGAAACGAATTTTTGTACATACATTTGACTTCTTTTAAATACGTCAGTTTAAAATGAGTGAAAGTAGCCCAAGAGTTGGCGGTGGGTGGTGATGACTAACTGCCTTCCATCTAGTCTTACACTGCGATATTAGGGACGGCTAGCACAGATAGCCCTCGAGTAGCTTTGTGCGAAATTCAGAAACAAACAAACCTACCAGTAAAGTCTATCTAAACACACAAAAGACGTATCATAATAAACCAGTTCACAGATAAAAGTGGTAACTGTGTGATTACGTTAACTGAAGTATTTTGTTTCCATTTTCCTACTATAAATATACTGTTCTCTTTAAGATAGTTTAGCTGAATTATCATTATGTATGTTGAACATAAACCATATAACTTTCATTCTTCATCAGAGTTTACGTATGTTGAAAACATTTAATGATGTATAAATTCGAGTATTTGACCATCAGCATTGTTCTTAGTGACGCAAAGCAACGTAAAACATTTGTGAACAGCTACTATTAGAGATAATTGTTAACCCTTTATTCTGTCTAAAATAAGATAAAAACACACAGTGTCTCATGAACTTCAGAATGTACTTGAAATCGTCACTTACGACAGACACGAATATCTCCTTCAGAATGTTGAATTAAAGATATATTATACGCTACTTAAGCCGAACATTGTCTATGGAAATCACGTGTTTTAGTAATTGGTTTTTATAGCGTGACACTCGTGCCAACGGAGAGAATGCACTAATCAATATCCAGTCCTGATAGAGTCGTCTCAACTCATTTTTTAAACTGTTCAGTGCTTAGAAACATCCAAAATAAAAATAATTAATCATTTTATTTTACAGCATTAGGCGGTCTGGTGAGGTCATGTCGTCTGTTTCACAACAGTAGGAATTAATTCAATTTTTAAAACAGTTGTTACAATGAACATTTGAAGTCAAGGAATCATGTGCAAAATGTTCTTCAACATTAGACATTAGATTGTTGCAAATTTGTTTTGTTGTGATTAATTTCCCGTTTTGAAATAATTTAAAACAAACACCTGCTAATAATTACTGTTCTGTTTAATGCCTTTAAAATTAGCACTTTGCTTAAAAAGCAGCACTTGTTTTTTTGTCTATAAAGTTTATGTAAGAAAGAGATGCTTTCTATTTCCAGGTTACTTGAGAAACGTGATTTCTAGAGGAAAGTTTCTGTACATCTGCATCTATTTTTCGTCGAGCACGTGCACGTTAATACCACGTTATTAATTGAATCTCTGTATTTGTTCCTATTATGGTAAAGGTTGTGTCCGACGATTTGGTTTCACTGTCTTGTCACATGTTCTTACCAGAAAAAAAAACAAATGACAAACATTTAAGATGTAAACGTTCTAAACAAACGCACTGATCGTATTAACACTTTCTGTTCCGCTACAAAACATAAACATTTAAATAAACAAATTTTGTAAGGCTTAAAGTTCATTAGAAGTTTATGCGAGAAAAATCTTCACTAGTGGACATTCTCCTGTATAATTCACCCAGCTTCGATAGCTGAATCCATAAGTTAGATATAAAACTTAGTGTGGTTAAGGTATTATAAAACATTTTGCTTTTAAGCATGGTAGTGTTTCAGCAGTGCTCTAAATAAGCGATATTAACCAAAAGTATTAAGTTAGGCTTGCCAAACCATGAGAACAAGCTTGTCATCTCTTGGCTTCCCTGTGACCTCTTTATAGTACACCGAAGTATGGGATTATAAATGTCAAGTAATACAACAGATAATAAATTACAGCCAGTACGTTACTGAAGAAAAGACTAATAAACTTTCTAACAGTAATCCTCATTAGATTGTATCATTATTCTATATTAGATAAGTCACTGATAGCACCAGTCTCAATTAGATGAATCCTTAGTAGATATAAATTACATAAGATAAACGCTTCTTAACGTCAACCTGTATTAGGTAAATCCTTGGTATTATCAATCTCCATGAGAAGAATCCTTGACAGTATTAATCTTTATTAGATAAACACTGCGTATAAACACCAGCCTTCATTAGATTAATCTTTGGTAGAATTAATCGCCATTAGATGAATCCTTGGTAGAATCAGTTTATATTAGATTAATCTTTGGTAGAATCAATCTTCATGAGATGAATCCTTGGTAGGATCAGCTTATATCAAATAAATCTTTGGTAGAATCAATCTTCATGAGATGAATCCTTGTAAAATCAGCTTATATTAGATTAATATTTAATAGAATTAATCTCCATGAGATGAATCCTGGTAGAATCAGTTTATATTAGATTAATCTTTGGTAGAACCAATCTCCATGAAGTGAATCCTTGGTAGAATCATTTTACATTGATCTTTGGTAGAATCAATCTCCATTAGATGAATCATTGGCAGAATCAGTTTATACTAGACAAACTTTACTGTCATCAATCTTTATTAGATAAATCCTTGAAATTTTAAAACATGTTTTACAGAACATTTTTTTTATATACAGATTTCCTTACAATACTTGAGTGTTGATATCTGAGTATTAAAAATAATGGGAAAGTAGTTAGAAGAACAAATATTTATATGCAAGAATTTTGAATAGGGAAGGAAACTAGCCAACAGCTCACACTACCAGCCTTTGGAGTGCTGTTGTCTGACCTAATAGTTTGATCTGACCATTTACCTTATATATCACCCAAATCACGTAGATACATAGTCGACATCTCTAACCACTAGGATACGACTGATCTGTGATTATAGTACAGAAGAATGTTAAAACACAAAGACAGAATCAAATCTATGCCATTCATATTGCCATATGTTAATCCTGTCTGTGCTATTATATACAGATGCCATCCTTACTATTGTATTTGAATTCATTTTGAGGGGTCGATATTAGCCAACCACACACTAACTTCATTTCTTTTTGGAAAGGTTTTTCTTTACGTATATACTGTTTTTACGCTTTCTTTCAACAGACATAAAAATATTGTATTTATAAGAAGTTTTTAAATACAGTCAGGTTTCAAATGTAATATTTATTGTCTATATAATATGGGCTTGTAATACGTGTTTCGCCCCATATTTCCACCTTTTATAGAAACATCAAATATTTGTAAGAAAGCTAACTTCAAGGAATAATTATGAAACCGTTCACTCAAGAATAATAATGTTTTATAAATCACGACTAGTTATTAATGATACTTATTAAAATAGATGTTCCCTTTAAAACTGCATCATCTTAATGAATTTATTCTGATGTCAGTGTTTTAGTTTTTGAGTTATCGAGTAACAAAGAAAAGAAACATAAGAAGTACATACTTATTGCTTTGATTTACAGATATTCACAAAACTTATGACTCAATCAATACATAAATATTATTATAGAAGAAAACACTTTATCATATTGCATGGTTCTGGGGACCTATTGAGGTAATATTTAGAAACCCATTTCAATGAATTATTAGAACCAACCCCTTACGTAGGTCGTGACCCCTAAACCTAACAAATGTTTCGAAACTTTTCTAAATATTGAGCACGTGTTTTTGATATAGATATTTAAACGAGGATATTTATTAAAGGAGATCCATATAGGAATATCTGATGAGAATTCAGCCAACAGTTTTAACATCGTATGTCTGTAAACGTAGTTCCTACCGTAGAACTCATTCAAACAATGACTGGGTTATTTGTTATCCTAGTGACTCGCATTGTGTTTAATAGAGTATCTCATGCACTGTTTTGTGAGAAATATTCTTGTCAAATAGGAACATTAGAAACTGACTATAATCATTTTTTTTATTGCCTAGTTAGGTGATGTTCCAAGAATATGAAATCACTTGTCTCAAAGCGAGACTAAACGTCAGTCCCGGGGTCAGTTTCTGAAACTGAGTTAAACTGTAATTTAAAGTTAAAAGTTAAATTAATGTTTCCAATTTATGACTTTTGCCGAAAAGATTGACATACAGAGTAATAAAAATATGTATATAAATTTTAACACAAATATATTTCAATATACAAGTTTGTTTTTTTTAATTTCGCGCAAAGCTACACGAGGGCTATCTGCGCTAGCCGTCCCTAATCTAACAGTGTAAGACTAGAGAAAAGGCAAATAGTCATCACCACCCACCGCCAACTCTTGGGCTACTCTTTTAACAACGAATAGTGGGATTGGGCGTCACATTATAAGGTCCCCATGGCTGAAAGGGCGAGCATGTTTTGGTACGACCCGGATTCGAACCTGCGACTCTCAGAACACAAGTCAAACGCCTTCAGCCATCTGGAGATGCCGGGCATTGTTTAATATACAAACAATAACACAGTTTACAATAACGTTTATGACAAATGATGATCTATGTACAAAGGTTTTAAAACTTACAATCAACATCGAGTCTTCTTTCTGGCCTGGAACTTCCTTAATGTCTTATAGAGGGTTTTGGATGATCAAGCTGATTTTGAGTTGGTGTAAATACAATTCACTTTCAGAAAGCTAACGAGGTTTGCGTCATTCGCCTGATCACACGTCAAGTTTTCTCACCGCGAAGTTATTTAATGTGTTTGTAAAAATAATAATGTCCGACATGATTCCACTAAAGATAAATGGTTTGTAATATTCGAAATTTATAAACCTTCCTGGTCAAACATCTGAAATTCCTGATTAATAAACATTTATCACATTTGTATCTTCCGAGGTTTATAATGTACCAACTAAAGCAAAACATCAAAATATGTTGTCTCCTCGTGCGTCGCGTTGGTTACGTTTACAAGTGTAAGGAGAGTTCATAGAAATTACAGTCTGCCCAACAATACTGAAGATACGTTTTGTTTACTTACAGGTAAAAACGACAATCATCTATAAGATCTCTGTAAGATACATAAAAATATTTGAGATAAATGTGTATTGTTGTCTTCTGAATACATGTCTATCATTTGTTTTTGGCCTGATACTTCACACGAGCTCGAGTCACAGCACACAAGGGAAACACTTTTAGATTCTCTTCAACAAAACCATTCTTAGATGAGACAGTGATCAGCATCACTGACCATTTTGGGTTCGGCAACAACTTTTTCTCCAGCCAAATCGTTTTCCATCGATAATGCTACCCTTAATTGGCAGAGTAGGTTTGACCCCAGCCACAACTGGTCCTTAAACGAAGTCTGATGTTTAATACATGTAATGAAGAGGAACATTAACAAAGTCACCATCAATATCTTGACTAATAACAGACTTACCAGTTGCAGGTAGAGAATTTATAGGCAGTATAGCTTATAAAAACAATGACTGACTCGCCCTACTATCACGTAGAATACGTGTGGGTATGAGATTACCAGTGTCATTTGTCAGAGACACTTAACTAACGGACATGAAAGGTATAACTTTCTCTCTACTACGCCAGTCTTTATATCAGTGGCCAAATCAACAACATCAGGTAAAATGGTGAAAGTAGGTCCATATGTGAATACTAGGTGTTGTTTTTTTCAAACACCAATACTCAAATATAACATGACCAGGTATTTTTTATAAAATTATTAGAGAGGGTTTGATGATTTAAATGAATTTTTAATCTAACTGTTAAAATATTTCGAGCTAGCAAAGCTGAAGATTTAGAATAATTCTCAACTTTAATGGATTAAAAACATTTTTATCGAGATAGTAAGAATTCCTTTTTATGAAAAGTGGTTTTATTGATTAAGGTGTAAGTATCTAAAAGAGCAACTGTTCCATGCATTCTTTCAACTTTCTTTTCATCCAGATAAATTTTGAAGTTGTCACGTGCACAATGTTTAAACTCCAAAATTATACCCTGTTGTTTTAGTTTGACGAAAGTACAAAAATCGATCATAATAAACCTCTTTTTTCTCATGCAAATTAAATATGAGTCTGATTATCGTGCTTGAGATAATTTCGAAATGTTTGGAGATAGTACTTCAGAACTAATTAACCTTTTGACTGCCAAGTATTTCAACTCCTACAATACAACTCTAATTCGTCTCTATTTTGTAACTATTTTCGTGACGCCATTTTGGATCGAAAGTGAAACAATCTGTAAGTAGGTCAAATGCATGTATGGTGCTGACATCTAGCGTTGAAGTTAGGTATTATTGAGAAGGAATTAACTCGTCCGTGGCAGTGTGTTACCGATCGGCTCGGACGAGTTATTTCGTCTACGGCACTGAACAGGCTAATATACTGTGAGAATAGCTGTTTTAACCTTATCCGGAACTGTAAAATCTTCTCGAGAGAGAACAGTATAAGTTTCTTCGGCAAGTTTATTAAAATATTTGAAGTGTTTATCAGCCTCGTTGTCGTTGAGAGGTGGTAATTAAAACATGGATTGAGGTCAAAGTTCTTGTTTCATCTTGGTCGATTGGAGCTCAGTTTAATTTCTCTTTTCTTGGTCCTTCTCTTCTTTCTATCATTGCAGTCGTTGTTTATCTCACCTTTTTATATTTTACTATTACATTGCTGTTTTATTTTACATTGCTCAAGTTCTAATTGTTTTCTTACCACTGATGTGTTTCTTGCCACATTTGTCACTGTAGACAAATGTTTAATACAATCTTCATTTGGCCTCACTTTGTGTGTGCTAAAGATGTTTTGTTACATTTCTTTGATACTATTTATGCAATATTCACAGGTGCACATTGAACTATTTCAACGAACTTCAAAAGTAACATAAAATTTAAAAAAAATAGTAATCCAGATCCTTGAAATATCAGTAATGCAGTCTTAGTTTAGTTATCCAGATCCTTGAAATATCAGTAATGCAGTCTCAGGTTAGTAATTCAGATTATTGAAATATCCGTAATGCAGTCTTAGTTTAGTTATCCAGATCCTTGAAATATCAGTTATGCAGTCTCAGGTTAGTATTCCATATCCTTGAAATATCAGTAATGCAGTCTTAGTTTAGTTATCCAGATCCTTGAAATATCAGTTATGCAATCTCAGTTTAGTAATCTAGATCCTCGAAATATCAGTAATGCAGGCTCAGTTTAGTAATCCAGATCCTCGAAATATCAGTAATGCAGTATCTGTTTAGTAATCCAGATCGTCGAAATATCAGAAATGAAGTCTCAGTTTAGTAATTCAGATCCTTTAAATATCAGTCATGCAGTTTCAGTTTAGTAATCCAGTTCATTGAAATATCAGTAATGCAGTCTTAGTTTAGTTATCGAGATCCTTGAAATATCAGTTATGCAGTCTCAGTTTAGTAAACTAGATCCTTGAAATATCAGTAATGCAGTCTCAGTTTAGTAATTCAAATCCTTGAAATATGAGTAAATCAGTCCTAGTTTAGTAATGCAGATCCTCGAAATATCAGTAATGCAGTCTCGGTTTAGTAATCCAGATCCTCGAAATATCAGTAATGCAGTCTCAGTTTAGTAATCCAGATCGTCGAAATATCAGTAATGAAGTCTCAGTTTAGTAATTCAGATCCTTGAAATATCAGTTATGCAGTCTCAGTTTAGTAATCCAGTTCCTTGAAATATCAGTAATGCAGTCTTAGTTTAGTTATCCAGATCCTTGAAATATCAGTTATGCAGTCTCTGTTTAGTAATCCAGATCCTTGAAATATCAGTAATGCAGTCTTAGTTTAGTTATCCAGATCCTTGAAATATCAGTTATGCAGTCTTAGTTTAGTTTTCCAGATCCTTGAAATATCAGTTATGCAGTCTCAGTTTAGTAATCCAGTTCCTTGAAATATCAGTAATGCAGTCTTAGTTTAGTTATCCAGATCCTTGAAATATCAGTTATGCAGTCTCAGTTTAGTAAACTAGATCCTTGAAATATCAGTAATGCAGTCTCAGTTTAGTAATCCAAATCCTTGAAATATGAGTAAATCAGTCCTAGTTTAGTAATGCAGATCCTCGAAATATCAGTAATCCAGTCTCGGTTTAGTAATCCAGATCCTCGAAATATCAGTAATGAAGTCTCAGTTTAGTAATCCAGATCGTCGAAATATCAGCAATGAAGTCTCAGTTTAGTAATTCAGATCCTTGAAATATCAGTCATGCAATTTCAGTTTAGTTTTTCAGATCCTTTAAATATCAGTTATGCAGTCTCAGTTTAGTAATCCAGATCCTTGAAATATCAGTAATGCAGTCTTAGTTTAGTTATCCAGATCCTTGAAATATCAGTTATGCAGTCTCAGTTTAGTAATTCAGATCCTTGAAATATCAGTCATGCAATTTCAGTTTAGTTTTTCAGATCCTTTAAATATCAGTTATGCAGTCTCAGTTTAGTAATCCAGATCCTTGAAATATCAGTAATGCAGTCTTAGTTTAGTTATCCAGATCCTTGAAATATCAGAAATGCAGTCTCTGTTTAGTAATCCAGATCCTTGAAATATCAGTAATGCAGTCTCTGTTTAGTAATCCAGATCCTCGAAATATCAGTAATGCAGTCTCTGTTTAGTAATCCAGATCCTCGAAATATCAGTAATGCAGTCTCTGTTTAGTAATCCAGGTCCTTGAAATATCAGTAATGCAGTCTCGGTTTAGTAATCCAGATCCTTGAAATACTAGTAATGCAGTCTCGGTTTAGTAATTCAGTTCCTTGAAATATCAGTAATGCAGTCTCCGTTTTGAATTCTGAAAAATAAAGAGAAATATAAGTTATCTTAGGCTTACCTGAATATTTACTTGTATATTTGAAAATTAATAATAAATTATTCTTTGGGTTTTTGTGATATTCTTCAGCGTAGAGCTTTTCATAAAATATACGAAAAAATCACTTTCTCTGGCAAGACACATTGAAAGGAAGAAATATCGTTTTTGTTATTTTTACGATGTCAGAAGATGGATTCTATTCAATTATACTACAGAACACTGGTTTTTAAAATCGCCTGGAGGTGAAAAGGAAGTGGACGACTGTGTTATCAAAATCTCAGTTGCAAGAATAAAACGAGTTAAAATAAACTGCATATAGAGATGTCAGAAACAGCCATAAGTGAGACACAAGGATATGTCTAAAAGATGGAACAGTCAGAAACAGAAGTCTATTCTACCATTTACTATTAGTTATTGGTTACCAAGTAGCCTTTTTTTTCTATTTACAAGTAGTGGTCAAGTTTACCAAAGCCAAGTCACGTCCATTGCCAATCAATAAACCACTAAGTTTTCCTTTGGAGAAACAAAAAGAACACAGAATATTGACTAAGCCAAATAAATGAGAAAACACAATATCTAAGCCAATTTAGTATTATCGTAAATTTTGTTATTAGCAGCACAAATAAATCCTACATAACCGCGCGTATTCTGTGAATAATATTTTAACATTGATCAAAATTTTGTTATCAGTTCTTTGTTTATTAAGAAAAATAAATAAAATCCTTCGAGTCTTAAACAATCTATTTTATTAACGATTTTTAGAGCCATTACAATGTTTATCGGCCCAACATGGCCAGGTGGGTTAAGGCATTCGACTCGTAATCTGAGGATCGCGGATTCGAATTCCCGTCGCACCATATATGCTCGCCCTTTCCGCCGTGGAATCGTTATAATGTGTGGATCAATACCACTATTCGTTGGCAAAAGAGTAGCCCAAGAGTTGGTGGTGATGACTAGCTGTCTTCCCTCTAGTCTTACACTGCAAAATTAGGGTTAGCGAGCACAGATAGCCCTTGTGTAGCCTTACGCGAAATTCAACAACAGTACAATGTTTTCTGTAATATTCTATTAGTTTTTTTCTAATATTTCAATGGTAACTTAATAACCACAGCCGTATAGTTCATAATTCAGGGTGTTGCAAAGCTGTATGCATTTGATACAACTGTTATGAGGTATAACTAAATTTGTGAGTGCAAGACATTAGTGTTAAATCAAAGAAGCAAAAAATGGGCTAGAATTAGGACTAAATGACCATTCAATAATATTATAAAAAACCAACAACGCAACTAATGTTTAGTTGGCCAGCACAAAATAAATATTACATGTAATAATTGCTTTGTTTGATTGTTTAATTGTATTTTAAACACAATATTTCGTTATTTGTAATATGTTTTCGGGAAGGTTTGTAACCAGGGTCTGGATTATAAAACAAACAAAAAAGGAACGTTATAACTACGTTCGGATTCAAATGGCCATTTAATAACGATAACGTGTTTCGACATTACTGTTCTAATGTTTGTGAGAAGCATAATACTAATAATTTAAGCGATAATTGCGGATCATAACGTTATCGATTTTATGTTTGTGAGATGATTGATTGCAGTACTTTTACTGAAAATATACTGTCATAACATTATCGTTAATATTTTTCTGCATAGCTTGACTTTACTCATTTTACCGACAGTTTCGTGTCATAACAATATTGTTGTTACATTTGCGAGGCCCGGCATGGCCAAGCATGTTAAGACGTGCGACTCGTAATCTGAAGGTCGCGGATTCGCATCCCCATCGCGCCAAACATGCTCGCCTTTTCAGCCGTGGGGGCGTTATAAAGTGACGGTCAATCCCACTATTCGTTGCTAAAAGAGTAGCCCAATAGTTGGCGGTGGGTAGTGACGACTAGCTGCCTTCCATCTAGGCTTACACTGGTAAATTAGTGACGACTACCGCAGATAGCCGTCATGTAACTTCGCGCGAAATTCAAGCCAAACTTGTTCCAAGTCATTTAATTTAGAATGGTGTGTAAAGAGCCTGATTCTAGTCGCTTTTCTAGCAATGGCGAATCAGAATATTATATTTGTGAAAAACTACATCCTAGCAATTCTCTCACGGTGTCGTGTGATATAATAAATGTTGCTATTTTTATTTATCCCAGTAATTTCAATGACAATAGCTTGATAAAATATGCTTAATTTAATGTTTGCTAAAACCCAGATACTTCATTATTGTTTTCAGGTAAGTGATAAACCCAACACCAGTCATTTCATTCACGATGACGTGTCTTGACATTATCTTTGTTTTATTGATGGAAATGTTGGTCCTGTTCATTTTACCGACAATTTCGTGTCATAACATTATTGTTGTTTCTGGTGTGAAAAGCTTGATCCCAACATGACATTATTATTGTTTTTGGTGTGAAAAGCTTGATCCCAACATGACATTATTATTGTTTCTGGTGTGAAAAGCTTGATCCCAACATGACATTATTATTGTTTCTGGTGTGAAAAGCTTGATCCCATCATAACATTATTGTTGTTTCTGGTGTGAAAAGCTTGATCCCAACATAACATTATTATTGTTTCTGGTGTGAAAAGCTTGATCCCAACATGACATTATTATTGTTTCTGGTGTGAAAAGCTTGATCCCAACATGACATTATTATTGTTTCTGGTGTGAAAAGCTTGATCCCATCATAACATTATTGTTGTTTCTGGTGTGAAAAGCTTGATCCCAACATAACATTATTATTGTTTCTGGTGTGAAAAGCTTGATCCCATCATAACATTATTGTTGTTTCTGGTGTGAAAAGCTTGATCCCAACATGACATTATTATTGTTTCTGGTGTGAAAAACTTGATCCCAACATGACATTATTATTGTTTTTGGTGTGAAAAGCTTGATCCCAACATAACATTATTATTGTTTCTGGTGTGAAAAGCTTGATCCCATCATAACATTATTGTTGTTTCTGGTGTGAAAAGCTTGATCCCAACATGACATTATTATTGTTTCTGGTGTGAAAAACTTGATCCCAACATGACATTATTATTGTTTTTGGTGTGAAGAGCTTGATCCCAACATAACATTATTGTTGTTTCTGGTGTGAAAAGCTTGATCCCAACATGACATTATTATTGTTTTTGGTGTGAAAAGCTTGATCCCAACATGACATTATTATTGTTTCTGGTGTGAAAAGCTTGATCTCATCATAACATTATTGTTGTTTCTGGTGTGAAAAGCTTCATCCCAACATGACATTGTTATTGTTTCTTGTGTGAAGAGCTTGATCCCAACATAACATTATTATTGTTTGTGGTGTGAAAAGCTTGATCCCAACATAACATTATTGTTGTTTCTGGTGTGAAAAGCTTGATCCCAACTTGACATTATTATTGTTTGTGGTGTGAAAAACTTGATCCCATCATAACATTATTATTGTTTGTGGTTGAAAAGCTTGATCCCAACATAATATTATTATTGTTTCTGGTGTGAAAAGCTTGATCCCATCATAACATTATTATTATTTGTGGTGTGTAAAGCTTGATCCCATCATAACATTATTGTTGTTTCTGGTGAGAAAAGCTTGATCCCATCATAACATTATTATTGTTTCTGGTGTGAAAGCTTGATCCCAACATAACATTATTGTTGTTTTTGGTGTAAAAAGCTTGATCCCATCATGACATTATTATTGTTTCTGGTGTGAAAAGTTTGATCCCAACATGACATTGTTATTGTTTCTTGTGTGAAAAGCTTGATCCCAACATAACATTGTTGTTGTTTCTGGTGTGAAAAGCTTGATCTCATCATAACATTATTATTGTTTGTGGTTGAAAAGCTTGATCCCAACATAACATTATTATTGTTTCTGGTGTGAAAAGCTCGATCCCATCATAACATTATTATTATTTGTGGTGTGAAAAGCTTGATCCCATCATAACATTATTGTTGTTTCTGGTGAGAAAAGCTTGATCCCATCATAACATTATTATTGTTTCTGGTGTGAAAGCTTGATCCCAACATAACATTATTGTTGTTTCTGGTGTAAAAAGCTTGATCCCATCATAACATTATTATTGTTTCTGGTGTGAAAAGCTTGATCCCAACATAACATTATTTTTGTTTGTGGTGTGAAAAGCTTGATCCCAACATAACATTGTTGTTGTTTCTGGTGTAAAAAGCTTGATCCCAACATAACATTATTATTGTTTCTGGTGTGAAAAGCTTGATCCCAACATAACATTATTTTTGTTTGTGGTGTGAAAAGTTTGATCCCAACATAACATTGTTGTTGTTTCTGGTGTGAAAAGCTTGATTTCAAAGAAGGTTTTTATTTCTTTTGTTTCGTTTTGTCTTAAAAATCAAAAACAAAATTATTTCATAATTCGCTTCAGAAATCAAAGCTACTAAAGCTTACTTTTTCCTGTCTTCCACTTTTCCTCCTGATGTGACAGAAATAAAATGGCGAAGAATTGAACGATTTTGAATAAATATTTTTGTTTCTGATCGTGTAATATGCCCATACAAAGTATAATATAAAACATATTTGTTTCTTTTCGCTCATGAAACTTTAATGAAAATAAGCTCATACATTAAAGTTTTAAGCCTTTTAAATTGCTTGCTTGCTGCTGGTACACAAACGTTTTTCAAGAAAACAGTTCTAAAGTAACAGATGCACAATACGTGAAAAGTGTCTCACAGAAACCTCTAATATTGATGTATATATGCGTAAGTATTAGATTTTCGGCCGCGACAATAAAGAATATTAAATAATAATATCTTGTGGTAACAAATGCGGCCGTAGGTAACACATGTAAACTTTTTAGAAAAGGCATGTGTGTGTAAACACGATTAAAACGTGTGTATCATGATGGTCACAATTGCCAGTGCTAGTGGTACCCAGTGGTATGCTCCCAGTAGGACATTGATAGGCTTAGAGAATTACAGTTCTAAAATTCCGGATTTCATTACTCATATTGGCCCGACATGCCTAAACGTGTTCAGGCGTTCGATTCGTAATCTAAGGAATGCAGGTTCGAATCCCGGTCGCACCAAACATGCTCGCCCTTTCAGCCTTGGGGACGTTATAATGTACGTTCTTTCCCGCTATTCGTTGGTAAAAGAGTAGCCCAAGAGTTGGCAGTGGGTGATGATGACTAGCCTTCTTGTCTTACACTGCTAAATTAGGGTTAGCGCAGATAGCCCTCCAGTAGCTTTGCGCGAAATTCGAAAAACAAACAAACAAACCATTCCTCACGGTGGATACAGCAAGAGCCCAAAGAGGCGTTGCTTTAGAACAATAGACACACGATATTACCATTTCAAACTGACCATTCAGGACGCTTGTTCACCATATCTTGTTATTAAGTTCCACACTAAACAAAACTAGCATTACATCGCTCAGTACTGTTTACAATTTTAGATGTTGTTGTTGAATTAAGCACAAAGCTACACAAAGGGCTATCTGTGCTCTGCCCACCACGGGTATCGAAACCCAGATTTTAGCGTGTAAGTCCGCAGACATACCGCTGAGCCACTAGGGGTCACAATTTTAGATACATACTGTATTATTAATACACTTAAACACGCTTGGCCATGCCACGTTTTACCACTTTGCATAAATGCCACATGTTTAATCCAAAATCCAAATACTTTCTTTATGCTTATTTTAATTAAAGGAGAAGATTGTATATATATATAAAAATATATATACGACAAAACGAGAAAGGTAAAACGTCTTTAAGGTTACAATGGATGATTGTTCTTTTTTAACCAAACAAAAGCAATTTCTTCCATCTTCACTCTGTACATTTTTTTGTTGAATAAGAATAAATTAATTTCTCAAGCAAGTTTTAACAAGAAATGAAGTTAATCAGAACAAATTCTTTAGTTATATGTTCTCACTGAGAAAGATAGATACCTTTAATTTATTTTTAATCAGAAACTCTGTGTGACGCTATGGAAAAATCCATTTCTTCTTCTAGTGTAAAACTTTTTACTCTGATAAACCTAATCATTTTTTCTCGTGCCTTAGTTTTCCTTTCGATTGTAGATTTGTGGTAATATTAAACAGAGGTAATAAACAGGAAATATACCGAAAACATGAAAGCATAACTTCAGGTTAATTTGGCTTGTTCAGTGTTTCATATTTTTGGCAATATTTCGAGTATTATACATTATTCTTTACACTTACAGTTGCAATACAAGAATATGTATGCATTAATATTTCTCAATTTTAATCGCTAGATATTAAACACTAACCTATTTGTTACAATTTATCAAACAACCCAGTTGACCTCTTCTCTAAAACATTACTTAGCCGTTTTTAGTAAGACAATGTTTTTATTTATTTCGTTATGCAATTGTTTCAATGAATCTTTAAGAAATACTTCATTGTAAAGATGTTTGAGAAGAAAATTGTAGTTTTAATATACTAGCCGATTATCTGTGGCGCCAATGCATTAGATCCGCGCATGACTATTGATGACGTCATGTCTGCACCCTCAGTATAGAGGAAAATAATATTCTCCGTGACGGGAAACGGAGGCAAAATGGGAAAATCGTGACCCATATTGCAAATCTAGATGCACAAAGAATAAATATTTCGCGAAGTTGGGGTTTTCACATCGAATAATATAAACGTTTTTTCCGCATCATATAAGCAAGGGGTTCTAATTTTGATACTCCTCTGTATAGTAATAAATAGTAGAGGTAATGAGAAATAAAGCAACTTTCTAACTGATTGAATATTCTTCATTTTTTTACAAATAAGCGAAAAATAAATGTATTTCTTAGTTCGTTGTGTTTAAAGCATTTTAAACATAATTTTAATAACTTTAGTTTATCTCCACTAAACATACATAATTATATAAATAAAATTTGCATTAATTTTAAATAGGCGATCAAATAAGCACTATATAACAGTTGTGAAATTAATGTGAACCCGAACCAGTTAATGTAATTTACAATTTAAGGCTTATTTGATTTATTAATTTTTGTGGAAAATTTAATTGAGGTGTTCATTTGTTTCCATTCTCTTATTTTACTTTATAGAAAATTTCTTCCTCAGACATTGCCTTCCAGAGCCCGGGTTTCGAAACCGGGGTGGGCAAAGCACAGATAGCCCATTGTGTAGCTTGGTGCTTAATTCAAAATAACAACAGTCCTCAGAAATCTGAGAGTCGCGGGTTCCAATCCCTGTTACACCAGACATGTTCATCCTTTTAGCTGTGGAGGCGTTATAATGTGACGGTCAATTCCACTATTCGTTGATAAAAGAGTAGTCCAAGAGTTGGCAAATGGTGGTGATGACTATTTGTCTTCCCTTTAGTCATGCACTGCTAAATTAGGGACGGCTCTCATGTAACTTTACATGGAATTCAAAACAAACCAATACTCAGAAATATAAATATGATACGAAAATTATACAAATCAAATACAAATATATAAAATATAAAAAATACAAATTTATGCCTACACAGCGACGCTGTAAAAATTTTACCTACAACAGGATTGAAATATTCTGCCTATCGTATGACAGTTTTTAAGAGGGTTATCTTTTGTAACCTTATGTGCATGAGCAAAGTTGTTTTAGGCTTAAATGGTTTCGCTAATAATTATAACGTCGTCTTTTTTTGTATGTTACACATTACGGTAACGTAATAATGATGTTTCAAACCATTTTCCACCAGGTGGTTCTGGCGCCTCACTGTCACACGAAACATACTTGCTCCTTTTGGCCATAGGGGCGTTATTTGTATCAGTCAATCCCACTATGCGTTGGTAAAAAAGTAACCCAAGGCTTATACTGCTAAATTAGAGAAAGCTAGCGTAGGTAGCCTTTGAGTAGCTTTGTGCTAAATTAAAAAAACAACACAAACTCTTATGACAAATTTGTTGTACATTGAAAGCATCGTGTTCATACACTGTCATTCTGTTGTTTGAGGTTGTTTTTAGGTTTAACACAGATAGCTATCGAAAAGGATTAAAGTCGAACGTCGGGAAAATATACAAAATCACTGATTACTACCTATTACTCTGTTTATTAAACACCGGAAGAAGTACATTTACCAGAGAGTAAACTAATATATATTCTTAAATGTATACATCCGTTTGGAATTGTCAGTCACGGCTCCTAGTGACTGATGGATCTACTAAAAACTGTGACTAACCAATCATATCTGAGACTCACGCTGACACAAGAGCGTGTAGGCCCGGCATGGCCAGGTGGTTAAGGCGATCGACTCGTAATCCGAGGGTCACGGGTTTGAATCTGTATTACACCAAACACGATCGTCCTTTCAGCCGTGAGTGCGTTATAACGTGACGTTTAATCTCACTATTCGTTGGTAAAAGAGTAGCCCAAGAGTTGGCAGTGGGTGACGGTGACTAGCTGCCTTCTCTCTAGTCTTACACTGCTATTTTTTGGGACGGCTAGCGAAGATAGACCTAGAGTAGCTTTGCGTGAAATGAAAAAAAAATTGATTTTGAAGTAGTTTATTAGAGATTTCGCTTTACCTAAAACACAAAAACACATTTAAAATGTTGTGGTGCTTTGTTTTGTTGTGTAGGCTTTGCATTTATTGTTCTACACATTATATTTGTGATAGAATAATAAAAATTCAAATTAATTCATTTGTTTGTACTTAACGATAAGTTTGTGCCAGAATGGCCAGGTGGTTAGGGCGCCCAAGTTGTTTGAGGATCGCGGGCTCGTCGCAACATTCGCCATTTTACCCGAGAAAGCGTTATAATGTTATAATCAAATCCACTATTCGTTGGTAAAGGAGTAAGTCAATAGTTGGCGGTGGAAGGTGATGACTAGCTGATGACTTAGTTGAGTTTGCGCAATATTCATGAAACAAACGACGCATGCGCAAGCTTTATGTCGCAGATGTAACCCAATATCAACTTTAAGCAGAATCGAAAAAAAACAAAAACAATTTTTTTTAGATTATAATGTTATAGAAAACTACTGTTATAAAATCTTTCTTTTACAATTATTGTGTGTTTTACGTGTACTATAATAGATTATTGTTAAATATCTGTGACTTAGGAGTATTGTTTGTTTGTTTGTTTTGGAATTTCACACAAAGCTACTCGGGGGCTATCTGTGCTAGCCGTCCCTAATTTAACAGTGTAAGACTAGAGGGAAGGCAGCTAGTCATCACCACCCACCGCCAACTCTTGGGCTACTCTTTTACCAACGAATAGTGGGGTTGATCGTAACATTATACGTCCCCACTGCTGGGAGGGCGAGCATGTTGAGCGCGACGCGGGCTCGAACTCGCGACCCTTGGATTATGAGTCGCACGCCTTACGCGCTTGGCCATGCCGGGCCAGGAGTATTTCTCTGGTATACGTTTTCCATATCTTACTCTGATTGTGTGATCCATTTGATTTCGCTTGAACACAAAGATAAGTTATAACGGGTGAACTTTACCGTAATAAGTTCTCAGACTCTCATTGAAACGAATTTTTTTCGTGGTATTGTTGGGATTTTAATGGAATAAGTCAAGAAGAATAATTAAAATGTTGAAGTGTATTAAAAATCTATATTCTATACGCTTCAGTTATGTAATTTAAGCGTTATAAATATTTTTACTTGTTATTTGCACAAGATGTTTACTTCTTACCCGTTTCGAATTTATTTTTCAAACTCTCAAACTAAACGCATAACAACAAAGAGAAGTATTCAACTCTCTTGTGACTTCCTCTGTACGATGTAGAAAATTATATTTAAAGCATAAAAGATAAGATACTGATAGATTTTTTTACTGACATTTTAAATAAAGTCTGTTATAATGATCACACTTTTTTCTGCTTTTCACTCTTGAGTCTCGGACAGTTTATACATAAATATCCGAAGCATGCAGTTAGATGACAAAAAGTTACCCTTCGGTTGTTTTGTGTATGGTTTACTAAAGCTCTGTGTGTAATACTTTAACAAAAAAGTCTGCAGAATTATTAGATTAATTTTTTACTTTGTTTAACATTATGTTTTCACTGGTTATTTATATAACAAAAGGTTAGATTTTAGATTTTAGAACATTATTTCTTTAATATCTTGTAACTAAACATAAATAAATCGTTTATTTTTTGAGTTATTCTAACGATTTCTAACAAAGCTTATCTGTGCTAGCCGTCCCTAATTTAGCAGTGTAAGACTAGAGGGAAGGCAGCTAGTTATCACCACCTACCGCCAACTCTTGGACTACTCTTTTACCAACGAATAGTGGGATTGTCTGACACGTTATAACGACCCCACGGATATACCATACGAAATTAATTTACTATTGGTAAAAATTCGTAGTTAATCATAGACATAACAATAGTGAAACTGAAATCACAGGGAACAATTAGAGCATTGTTTAGTAAAAATAATTTGGACTTTGTATTTCGTTTCATTTGAATAGCAGCATCCATTTTTATCCTTTTGTGATAATTTTCACGTGTTTTCGTAACAGCTTTGATTGATGACACGCATGCGCGCGCAATTCATGCCATTTGAACATTCACGTCAACAATACATTTCTTTTAAACAAATAGTTTCAGTGCACGAGTCACTTCCGAAATTTGACACATGTAAATACTTGTTATATTTATAATCATTAATGGATACAGAATCTACTGTGTTATAATTTAAACTGAGTTACTGTGAGTAAAACTTTACGTAATATTTCATACGGTAAACTCATTTATAAATGAATTTTGTTCCAAGAATAACATGTTTAAAATAAACAGTGGCATCTCTATGCTATTATTGATTTTAATGACAACTATAAAGTTAATAGGACAACCAAATAGGAGTTTAATCTTCAAAACTGAGGATTGTTTAAATTTCACGCAAAAAAACTACACAAGGGTTAGTTGTCCCTCATAACATTAGAGGGAAAGCAGCTAGTCATTACTACCCACCGCCAATTCTTGGGCTGCTATTTTACCAACGAATAGTAGAATTGACAGTCACATTATAATGACCCCCTGGCTGAAAGGGCGAGCATGTTTGGCGTGATGGGGATTCAAACCCGCGACTTTCAGATTATGAGTTGAATGCCCTGACCACTTGCTGGCAATGCCAACGAATAGTAGAATTGTCAGTCACATTATAATGACCCCCTGGCTGAAAGGGCGAGCATGTTTGGCGTGATGGGGATTCAAACCCGCGACTTTCAGATTATGAGTTGAATGCCCTGACCACCTGTTGGCAATTCCAGTCTTCATAAGTTAACTGCAGTAAGTTTGTTTTCGAGACGACGTTTATGATCTAAATAGACTGAGTTTGATTGAATATATATTTACTTCTTAGGGTCACAAGCTTTTTTATTCTGTTAATGTACGTCTGTACAGTTTACGTGTTTTTTACGACCTTTTTACGTAGAATAAAAGTCATGGCGATTTTACGATTAGAAATTAAAATGTGGACTAGAACTTTCTAACTCGGTATTTTACGACATGTCTACAACTTCGTAATGAAACTCAAATTCCAAAGTTTTTCAACGTTTTCACTTTGTTTAGCGATTGTCTTCAGTAAACAAGATAACAATAACGAAAATAATTAAAATAGATCGATTTTGAAATCACAAATACTATGTGGTTAATTTGACCTTACACGTTGTTTAGTTTGTTGCGCCAACCTTCCTTTGGTGGTTATTAGAACAACCAAATTAAAAGAGAACAAAATCAAAGGATAACACATAAATTCAAAGGTCTGGTAATACTTATTATTAGAGGAATGACTTTTATCTTATTTAATAATTCATTGAAAATTTTGTGTGTTATCTTCTGTGCTAACGTTTTTTTTTCCTGAAAATTAACACAACAGATGTGAGCTAACGGATTAAAATACTTTAACATTACAAGCTTTAAAATATACTTCGGACAAACTTTAATATCCAAAAAGCGATCTATTTTACATCTAAATGAACAATAATTTAATTATCCACAGCGGAAAGAAAGGTTCTTTTTAACATCAAGTGTCGGTGTGTGTTTTTTTACCAAAATGCATTAAAATTAAAGCCAGTAACACACGTCAATATGAAAGAAAAAAATCGCCGAACTTCAAATAGCTCACATGAAATACTGGTTATAAGTTGTGCTTTCTACAGGAGGAAATGTATTAATCCGCATGAAATATTTGTTAACTCAGGAATTCTTTATTAGCATTTCACATGATTAAATTAATTTATTTCTGAGAAGACGGAAAAAAAACACGTCATTTTGGAATAAAAATTATATTAATTTGTAAATTGAACAAACCCGCTTCATAAAGGATACTTTTTAAGCAGAATTCGAAACTAATATTCATTTTTTTCTTTCGCTTAACGACTTTTTTACAAATCGGGGAAAAGAGTGAAAGCTCTTACTTAATAAGATATAAAGTAAATTTAGGTCGGGATTCTAATCATATTATTATGGAGGTAAATTTTTTATGCCTAAATTTTTTATGATACCATTACATCATATTTCATGAAAATCATCCAAATTGTGTGTTTAAATCATTTCAAAATACGCATTATTAAAGCTTAAGGAATAGGAAAAACATTTTTCAAGAACATTTCTTTATTTGTCCTGTTTTCGGTACGATTGGAGGTTAAAGTTTGTTTGGAAAAATGTTTAAATTATTCTAGAAGTTATTTGTTTGGTTGTTTTGAATCTTACACAAAGTTAGTCAGTCCCAGTGTTAGTCGTCCCTAATTTAACAGTGTAAGACTAGAGGGAAAACATCACCCACCGCCAACTCTTGGGCTACTGTTTTACCAACAAATAGTGGGATTAGCGGTAACGTTATAACGTCCCCACTGCTGAAAAGGCGAGCATATTTTACAGGACTGGGATTTAAACCCACGACTCTCAAATTTTGAGTTGAGATTCCTGACTATTCGGGCTTGCCGGGGCCCTCCTAGAAGTAGTTAAAATCGGTATCGTAACATGTATATTGTTACTTGTTACAAGTGCAATATTCTGTACTGGGGCAAGTCTTCCACAATTTTTATTTGTTACCTGACTTTCGTCTTTACTGATCTGCTTGGTTATATAGCATGTCTTTTTTTGATGGCACATTTTGTAAGGCTGAACTATTCATTCCAGCTTGGCTGTTCTGCGAACGTAAAGTGTTTTGGACAAACATCAGTACTTCATTTTAAATTACTTTTTTTTAAATTCTATATCACGCATGTTTGTACAAAACTCTTTGGTTGTTTATTTTTCTCCGAATGGGCCCATCATGACCAGGTGGTTTAGGCGCTTGGCCGTAATTCGTGGGTTCCGGATTCCAGTCTCCGTCGCACCAAACATGCTCGCCTTTCCAGCCGTGGGGCGTTATAACGTAACGGTCAATCTCACTATTCATTGGTAAAAGAATAACCCAAGAGTTTGCGGTATATGGTGATGACTAGCTGCCTTCCCTCTGGCTGTACTCTACTAAATCAGAGACGGCTAGCGCAGACAGCCCTTGTGTAGCTTTCCGAGAAATTCAAAAATACACTTGTGAAAAGAAAGTAATCCAAGCTAAAGTGAGATTTTAATTAATGATCTCAGATGACACTGCACTTTAAATACTTAATATTTGTCTCTCCAGACCCCACATTGACTTTGACTTTTTCACCCACCTCTAAATATTAAATTGAATACATATTCTAATCTAATACGCAATTGTTCTTGTAGAGGGTTTGTAATGACTGTCCATGAAATTTCATAAATAAATAAATATACATTTTTAATTACTACGGTATTAAGAATATAAAACTGGCCGTAGCAAGGAAGGAAATTATTGCAAAAATATGACCTTATATGTGAATTAAGTGTTGACCTTTATTTCTTTGTTCGATGAATTTCAGAAGTAGTATTTTCTAAAGTGATAGGCTAAAGAGAGAGAAAGCACCAAATAACACCATTCACCATCCACTATTTATGAATAAATAGTGAGATTTATTATCACATTATAACAACCCCAAAACAGTGATGCTGGTAAAACCTTTCATTTAACATCTTAACTGGTCTCGGTACCATATATATAGATATTCTGTACAAGAAAACTAATCTAAAAAAATCTATTTATAGGTTTTATTATGCAAACTGTATTGATTAGCTTCTAAATTTTCATACATTTTTAATATATATATATATATATATACATACTTATATATACACTGCTGACCAAAATCTTAAGGCCAATGATCATAAAGAAAAAATATGCATTTTGCGTTGTTAGGCTCAACAACTTATTTGAGTAGAGCTTCGATAGCCCCCCCCCGCTAATACAGCGGTATGTCTCCGGACTTACAACGATACAATCAGGGGTTCGATTCCCCCTGGTGGGCTGAGCAGATAACCCTTTGCGTTTTGCCCCCCAGTGGCTCAGCGGTATGTCTGCGGGCTTACACGCTAAAATCCGGGTTTCGATACCCGTGGCGGGCAGAGCAAGATAGCCCATTGTGTAGCTTTTTACTTAATTCAAAACAACAAAAACAACAACAAGAGTTTCAAAAGATGAAAATGAAAAGAAAACATTTTTAGCATTTAATAGGGAAAATGTGAACACTATGAAATTAGCCTAAATACTAGCTAGTCAAAAGTTTTAGACCATACTGAAACGAAGCGTTAATCGGTAAACGCGTAACGAAATTTAGTTATTTGTGCTCAAGCATCAGCGTTGTTAACATCTCCCACTGACATCATCAGTATTGCATTGGGTAAAAACATGGCAAAGGCTAAAACGTTGACAGAATTTTAACATGGCAGAACTGTCGAGCTGCAAAAACAAGGTCTCACAACGTGCTATCGCTGGTGAGATTAGGCGCAGTAAAACTCCTGTTGAAAATTTCTTAAAAGACCCTGAGGGATGCAGAACGAGAATTTCAAGGGGTTGGTTCAAGAAAATTTCGCCGGCGTTGAGCAGGAGGATTCGACAGGTTGTCTGGCAAGACATAAGTCAGTTGCCGAACCAGATTATGGCCCTTACGGACGATGAATGCAGCTCAAGACAATGAGACGGCATCTATGAGAGAAAGCCTTTAAAAACCGTAAACGTCTTCAGAGGCCACGCCTCCTTCCACACCACGAAGCGGCTCGATTACACTTTACTTAGAAGCACCAAACATGGGACGTGGAAAGTTTTGTTCTCTGATGAGAAAAAAATTTAATCTGGATGGTCCAGATGGCTTCCAACGTTACTGGCACGATAAAGATATCCCATCGGAGACATTTTCTACACGACACAGTGGAGGAGGTTCAATCATGATCTGGGGTACTTTCTTCTTTCATGAAACAATAGATCTTTAGGCTATACTGGGGCGTCAAACAGCAGCTGGCTACATTGGCATGTTGGAGAGAGCATCCTTATTGACTGAAGGCCCTCGCTTGTGTTGAAATAACTGGATCTTTCAGAAGGACAATGCTGCAATCCACAGTGCCTACAGAACAAAGGACTTTTTAATGGGGAATAATATGATTCTTTTGGACCATCCAGCGTATTTGCCCAAACTGAACCCCATTGAAAATGTTTGGAGGTGGATGGCAAGGAAAGTTTATAGATATGGACGGCAATTCCAAACAGTGCTGGATTTTCGTGAAGCCATCTTCACCACTTGGAATAATATTCCAGCCAGCCTTCTGTAAACGCTTATATCGATCATGCCGGGGGAATGTTTGAAGTTATTCACAATGACGGCCGTACAACTCACTACTGAGACCCCTTGTTGGGCATTTTCTACCCTGTTTAGGACTTCTTTTTGGTATTGTCTCAAACTTTTGACCAGCTAGTATTTAGGCTAATTTCATAGCGTTCACATTCACAGTATTAAATACTAAAATGTTTTTTATTTTTATTTTCTCTTTTTTTATTTTCATTTTTCGAAGCTCTACGCAAATAAGTGGTTGAGTCTAACAACGCAAAACGCATTTTGTTTTCTTTATGTTCATTGGCCTGAAGATTTTGGCCAGCAGTGTACGTATGTCTTTCTAATAAAAAAATGTTTCCTAGATTCACTTGACTTCATTTTTATTGAAACCTTAAAACATTAATCATTCTAACTTTGGAAAAGAGCAAAAATATAAATGTGTTTTACTGATCATTGGATGTAGATTTCTCTTCACTTGTGACATGGAAAATGCATTCAATGTGATATATTATTGAAGACCTTTAAGTCATCACTTCTAACTTAGTGGTTTTGAAGGAAAATTCACTATTGAAAGTATCCAAATAAGATAATCATAAATGAAACTCCTAAGAAACCACTTTGTAGCTTATTGGTAAACCTGAGAGATTATAACGATAAATACCGGGTTTCGATACCTGTGCTGATCCCAGTGAAGATAGCCCATCGTGTAGCTTTTTGCTTAACAACAAACAAATATGTGTTACAGCTGTAAGACTCCATTCTAAGGAGAGTTTTATATTTTTTTCTCTGGTTTTTCAACATGTTGAAGGACAGTACTGTTGCCGCTTCTCAGCTACTGATTTATCTAATTATGAACCATAAGTGAAGTTCCTCGTAGCCAAATCTTTAGAACTGTTTAGTAACACGGCATTCGTGGTATTCAAACATTGGTTGCAAGTGTGCCAATAGTCCAGATTTTGCCATAAGTTTTGTCCTATATTTTAAGTCAGAACAGTGTCGGTCCGGCATGGCCAAGCGTGTTAAGGCGTGCGACTCGTAATCTGAGGGTCATGGGTTCGCATCCACATCGCGCCAAATATGCTCGCTCTTTCTGCCGTGGGTCGTTATAATGTGACGGCCAATCCTACTGTTCGTTGGTGAAAAAGTTCCCAAGTAGTTGGCGGTGGGTGGTGATGACTAGCTTTCTTCCCTCTAGTCTTACACTGCTAAATTAGGGACGGCTAGCACAGATAGTCCTCGAGTAGCTTTGTGCGAAATTCAAAAAACAAACAAACAAACAGAACAGTGGTAGTTAGTCTTTTTTTAATCTTGAACTAGGCGTTGTCGCACGTGTGGATTTACTTTATCCCTGCATTAAGATGTATTTCATTTTCCATAAAATATTATATTACGTTTTATTGTTTTATTTCACAATGCATTTCGAACCTCATTCGGTTTGACCTGTGATAAACCGAAAGTTCCTGTTTGGCCTTTCGTTACCAGTATTCTAGTTCCTGTTATACATCAGTAGTTCCTGTGGGCCTTTCGTTACCAGTTTTCTAGTTCCTGTTATACATCAGTAGTTCCTGTGGGCCTTTCGTTACTAGTATTCTAGTTCCTGTTATACATCATTAGTTCCTGTGGGCCTTTCGTTACCAGTATTCTAATACCTGTTATAAACCCGTAGGCACTGTAGTCCTTTTATTAACCGTATTCTAGTACCTGTTTTAAACTGGTTGCTCCTGTAATTATTTTAGGAACCATTATCTGGTACCTGTGATAAACCGGTAGTTCTCGAGGTCCTTTTTTACCCATATTCTAGAACCTGCCATAAACCAGTAGGTCTCTTAGGCCTTTCGTTAACTGTTTCTAGTACCTGCCATAAACCAGTAGGTCTCGTAGGCCTTTCGTTAACTTCGCTCATAATTTCTTATTTTCTAAATTTTTCCGCTTATTCTATACCAACTATAAAATATTCTACTCAACCTGAACTCATTTTAAAATATATAAAAAGTATTTTTTGTGTTTGTTTGAGGATAGTACTTCTTATTTAATTAAAAACTATTTCGTTATCTATTAGAGCAAAAGTCCCGAAATGGCCAGGTGGTTAGGAATTTAAACTGATAATCTGAGGGTCACATGTTCGAATTGCCATCACATCAAACATGTTCGCCTTTCATCGATGAGGGCGTCATGTATGACGATGAATCACACTATTCGTTGGTAAAAGAGTACCCCACGAGTTGGCGGTGGGTGGTGATGACTAGCTACATTCCCTCTTGTCTTACACTGCTAAATTAGGGACAGTTACTACATATGGCCCTCGTATAACTTTGCGCAAATTTTAAATGGAACAAACAAACAATTGAAACAAGGACAACCATACCGAAAACTTGTATGTTAGGAATTTCTGACCGCTTTACCCTTGTTGTTTCACGTAATCATTTCCATGTTTTTTCTGACCATTTATTAGTAAATAATGAATGTGCTAGATTAATTCGCAGCAGAGCATCGGCTTTTATTTTTTATTTTTCAGGTACGTTCTATGCGACAAAAACGTATTAATAGATCGACTCAAAATAAAAATCGATTTTCAAGCACGATTTGGTCACACTGAATAATTCACTAAAATGTTGTATGTACTGGTGAAGAATTTCTAGAATTTACATCAAAAAGGGCCGGGAACTGTTTTACGACTTCTATTTGCTGCTGTCTTCTATAAAGACATGACAATGTTGGTTTATAACCTGTTCTAAAATCAAAAACCTTTGAACCCGAGGCGAGAACCCTCAGACAGGGATTTGGAGAATATGCGCTTCGTTTAACGGTTGAAGACGTGGACTGAAAATGACAGTTATGGATTTTGATTTGTGTGGTCGTTATTCGACAGTGGCATTCTCTTTACGTATCAGCTTGGAGGCATTTAAAATCCGTAAGGAGATTGAATGTTCGATTCTGAGGTTGAAAATGACAAGGACTTCAGAAAACTGTGATATTGATTTTTGGTTCTGAGTACCTTGTGCCAAGTGCTCTCCAAACATAATGGACAGTGATTTAAGTTTAACGTGACACTGTTCTTAGTTTAGGTTGAATGTTAAATGAAACCCATTGATCGTCTGATAACTTTATTCGCTCTTGAACTAACAATTTAGGTTTCGAATTTGTAAGTTTTACCTCTTGTTTTTCAAATGTAAATTAGTGTCTTAAGAAACTTTTGACCGTGGTGTGTTTTCTTACTGATGTATGTCTGTCAGTATGTATTGTAAGTATTGTGTGTATTGTATGTATGTGTTGTAAGTCAGGAAGAAGCAATAGAAAACATTTACAAAATGGTCAGAGCTCTCTCCCTCTACGGATTATATTTACCTATTTTACTAAGTTTCTAGAACTAACACAAAATCACTTTACCACACGAAATATATTTATAATGAAGGATATCTATGAATTATTTATTAATTCATTAAAAAGAAGTGTAGACTGACATATCAATGTGTATTAGGGCAAATTTTCAATATAAACACACGTGTAAAAGTCGCACGTTTCTCAGCCAGTATTTGTTGTTTTTAGGCCTGGCATAGCCGAGCGGGTTAAGGCGTGCACTCGTAATCCGAGGGTCGCGGGTTCGCGCCCGCTTCGCGCTAAACATGCTCGCCCTCCCAGCCGTGGGGGTGTATAATGTGACGGTCAATCCCACTATTCGTTGGTAAAAGAGTAGCCCAAGAGTTGGCGGTGGGTGGTGATGACTAGCTGCCTTCCCTCTAGTCTTACACTGCAAAATTAGGGACGGCTAGCACAGATAGCCCTCGAGTAGCTTTGTGCGAATTTCCAAAAAACAAACAAACATTTGTTGTTTTTAAATATATCGCGCAATTAACGCTAACACATTGACTGTTTTTGAATATATCGCGCAATAACTCTTAAGATTTTCATTATGAGAGGACAATCCTGCTTGCAAATAGAGAAATATCACAGGTGTGACTTGAGTGTTGTAACAAATCAAAGCAAATCCTTGTGGCAAAGAGTTCAATAGATGGTTAAATCATCGTTTTACCAGATGCATAAACAACAGTTTACAGGCACGAGGAAGAATGAAGGAACATAGCACGTGTTAACAGTCATTGATCTGTCTTCTTCTGTCGGAACACGAAGTGTGTTACATCATCAATAAATTACTTCCTCATGGGTTATAAACTGTTGTTTACCCGTCAGTTATTAAACTAGCATAATGTGCTTCCTAACTGAAATAATTTGATATTTGTACAAGAAATATTCTCTATCTTTAGCTAATCCAGAAAATAGGTTAATTGATCATTCATATACGAATTATTTTCTGCCTTTAGCTAGTCTAAAAATTAGTGTAACTGATCATTTATAAAATAAATATTTTCTACCTTTAGCTAGTCATAAAAGTCATAAGTTTTTATCTATAGTTAGTCCAAAAAACATGCTAAATAAACGTTCATATAAAAGTATTTTCTTTTTTCAGCTTCTCTAGAAAATATATCAAATGAATGTTTGTGTAATAAATATTTTCTACCTTCAGATAGTCTAGAAAATAAGTTAGCTTAACGTCCATATAAAAATGTTTTTTTACCTTTAACTTGTTTACTGTTTGATTCTCTAACAATGTATTTAATTCAAAATAAGATTTCGAATATATAAAATGACAGGATAGTAAAAGAAAAAAAGTATTTTATGTTTATGAGATTCAGACCTTCATAATATCTAATATTCTTAAAAACTAAACGTCATATCTACGATATAAAAGACTTAACGTCCAAACAGAATTAACTATATACTCACGAAGTGACTAACTCCGTGCTAAGCCTAGAAAATGTAGATGATTCTATTACAGTTACAATGATAAGAGTAACTTATCTCAGTCGAAGTTTTAATGTTTATATGAATCACATGCTCCTTATAACTAATGGAGTGAAGTCACCTTAAAATTACGTACAACATACAAATCTAACACAACTTTAATATTGCATTCTCCTATTATAAATACGTTGGTCTTATGTTAAAGCCAGTTACATATTTTACCCCTGAATTGGTTCAATCTACTATTCGGTGCCGATTTATTTAATAAATTTACGTGGACTTCTTTTTCGTACAAATATAAAAATCGAATGTATCAAAGAAACGTAACCAATCTCAAATAACGTGTGTTATCATAAATAATTATGTTTTATTTATCTGAATTTTCATTTATTTGCAGGCAATAATTTTGTTGACTCTAAAACAACTATAATTCTTCTATGGAGAATAGTTATTGTTGTTTTTGTTAATAATTATTATAATTATCCAATGAGAAACTTAGAACAAACAAACAAAGAAACAAAAACAACCAAACGTGAAATAATGATCAGTATAGTCTGAAAATAGATCAGTATAGTCTGAAAATAGATCAGTATAGTCTGAAAATAGCTAAAGATATTTTTGTATGTAAATTCGTCACAGAATGAAGAAGTAAAAGAATTATCATAATACACACAGTAGTCAAACATCAGCTGCCTGTCTTTATATTTCGATAAAATATTTAGAACTGCAATAATTATTATTTTAAGTAGCGTGTGCATCATAATAAAATATTCTTGTTTTGTTTTAAACGTTATCTTGAAATTCGTATTAAGGTATTTTATCAGATGTGAAGGAGGCTGTCCACTGGTAAGTACTCTTACTTACCACGCATTGATCCGTAGAAGGAAAACTAAACATAAGTACTCTTACTTACCACGTATTGATCCGTAGAAGGAAAACTAAACATAAGTACTCTTACTTACCACGTATTGATCCGTAGAAGGAAAACTAAACATAAGTACTCTTACTTACCACGTATTGATCCGTAGAAGGAAAACTAAACATAAGTACTCTTACTTACCACGTATTGATCCGTAGAAGGAAAACTAAACATAAGTACTCTTACTTACCACGTATTGATCCGTAGAAGGAAAACTAAACATAGGTACTCTTACTTACCACGCATTGATCCGTAGAAGGAAAATTAAACATAAGTACTCTTACTTACCACGTATTGATCCGTAGAAGGAAAATTAAACATAAGTACTCTTACTTACCACGTATTGATCCGTAGAAGGAAAATTAAACATAAGTACTCTTACTTATCACGTATTGATCCGTAGAAGGAAAATTAAACATAAGTACTCTTACTTACCACGTATTGATCCGTAGAAGGAAAATTAAACATAGGTACTCTTACTTACCACGCATTGATCCGTAGAAGAAAAATTAAACATAGGTACTCTTACTTACCACGCATTGATCCGTAGAAGGAAAATTAAACATAAGTACTCTTACTTACCATGTATTGATCCGTAGAAAGAAAATTAAACATAAGTACTCTTACTTACCACGTATTGATCCGTAGAAGGAAAATTAAACATAAGTACTCTTACTTACCACGCATTGATCCGTAGAAGGAAAATTAAACATAGGTACTCTTACTTACCACGTATTGATCCGTAGAAGGAAAACTAAACATAAGTACTCTTACTTACCACGAATTGATTTGTAGGAGAAGAAATGATAATAATATGAGTTGAAACTACCACATGTTAATTCTAAAATACTACACGAGTATTTAATATGCAGATCCAAAGATGAATATGATAAAGACTTCGAAAATCTTAATATTTTTCAAACGAATCTTAACATCAGAGAGCTTTCATTGAAACTATCCACGACCTAGATTAGTGTTTGTTTGTTTTTGAATTTCGCGCAAAGCTACTCGAGGGTTATCTGCGCTAGTCTTCCCTAATTTAGCAGTGTAAAACTAGAGGGAAGGCAGCTAGTCATCACCACCCACCGCCAACTCTTGGGCTACTCTTTTGCCAACGAATAGTGGGATTGACCGTCACATTATAAAGTCCCCACGGATGAAAAAGCAAGCATGTTTTGTGTGACGAAGATTCGATAATTTTTCATATATTTTAGTGGGAAATAAATCCAGAACAAAAATATAAAATATAAAATATAACGGTTAGAAATCTGCTGTTCTTTTTTACATTATTCCTGAGTTCTCTCATTTAATATACTGTTTTCACTTAACCCTCGACACAATTAATGTTGTTTTTTAGACGTATTTACCTCCAGTAACCATAAGAAAATTTCTCTTTTTGTTAAAAGAAGCAATTGAGCATTTTTCAGTATACAAAACCTTTAGATGTATAGAAAACCCACAAAACAAGCAAAATACAAGTTTATTTCCACAAAAGCGTTAGATGAGATGTTAATATTCAGTTAAACAGTGTGTATTTTTACTAAGCGCGTTATGTATACGACTTGAATAACGTAACAACATTAAGTTCGCTAACCCTGCTGTAGGGCCACAGTTAATACTGTGTGAAGTAATTTACACGGGAGACGTAGGGCTTGTTTTTGGTGAATTTTACGCAAAGCTACACGAGGGTTATCTGCGTAAACCTTCCCTAATTTAGCAGTATAAGATTCAAGGGAAGGTAGCTAGTGATCACCACCCATCGCCAACTCTTGGGCTACTCTTTTCCCAACGAATAGTGGGATTGACCGTCACATTATAACGCTCCCACGGCTGAAAGGGCGAACATGTTTGGTGCGACCGGGACTCGAACCCGTGACCCTTAGATTACAAGTCGAGTACCTTAACCACCTGGCTGTGCCGGGCCGTTAAGTTACTAATGGTTCACGTGTTATAACTAATGCTAACAGGAAACGTTAACAGGATATTATGAAGCATTTTAACTATTTAGTGAATAACTAAAAACGAACTTGAGTCGATGATAAACAAATAACAAAAGGCTATTACAGATATGCAAACAAACAAACAGTTCAGTTAAACCCAGAAAGTAAATGTTAAACTTTGATCTACCTTAATTTCCGTACGTCTTCTTACAAACATCATTTTAACACTTTTATCTAACACCTAATGCAAATTCTCTACGCATTATATTTTATTTCTGTTTCTAAAATAGAGATGTATCACAATAAGTTTACTTGATATCTGTAGTTGCATTACAATGTCAAAAATATGTTGTTTCAACCACACATACTTGACCTTTCAACCATGGGGTCGTTGTAATGGGACCGTCAATCCCACTGTTTATTGATAAAAGAGTAGCCCAAGAGTTGTCGGTGGATGGTGATGACTAGTTGCCTTCTCTCTCGTTTCACATTGCTAAATTAAGGACGGCTAGCACAGAGAGCCCTCTTGTGGCTGTGTGCGAAATTCACAAGAAACAAATCAACTAAGCCATCTATATTTTAATTTAGCTACTATTCTTATAGGTCGTCTGAGTGCATTCTTGTATACGGATAGGCCAGGTGTTCACGTCTCCATGCAAACGTTCAATGGATTTAAATAATATATTCTAAAGAGCTTATAAACTTTTTAATATTTCATGACCATATTAGCTTCATGAGTCACTTACGCGTATTAGTTTGAAGATAGCATTACAAAGCTAGTTTCATTTGTATATATATGAAACGAATGTAAATCATAACCGTGGATGTTGCAACACACGCATATTAAATTACGAACGCATGTATATTACTTTAATCTGTATTCATGAATTTATTGTCAGAAGACTCTAGAAAATAAATTCAAACTCGAGGTTACCACGTGCACAGACTTTTCGTGTCAGCAATCCGCTGTTCGAAAATAGTTCCATATTTTATACATTTTTCAATATCTCTTTATTATGTTAATTGGGCCTTCATATTAAAAAAAATCAACATTATGGTCATGGAATACGTTAATATTTCTTCTCTTCATAGATGGGTAAAACACTCAACAGTCTACGTGAAATATTCTTAACTTTTGTATTTTTATTGGTCAACACGCTCAAAACATTCAATAATAGACATGAATTATGTTTGGAATTGCTTTTATTATGGTTGCTGTGCTAACTTGTTCAATAACTCAACGTAAATACACCAATTAGACAGTAATAATGTTTTAATTAATCATTTTTAGTTATTGACTTATGCTTCCTAATTACGTGAAATTTCTTTTCAAAAATAGCCAAACAAAGATTGGTTTAAATCCAAATAATGAATATAATTTTATTTTTGGTAAAACAACTCTGTTTCATCGCTTTTGTAGCACCTGTTTCTTATAATAATAATAATAATAATTAAAAACTAAAGAATGAATACCAGACGCAACAGTGTAAGTAATCTTCCTATATAGTAACTTTTCTTCCACATTTTCAACACAGAGCACTTAATTCGATTTCAGATCGGCTGGTGTGGGTATTATCACTTTTACTGATAAGCAAAGAACAACGTTTCGACCTTTCTAGGTCATCTTCAAGTTAAGTCCTTTCTTAACCTGAAAACTACCTGGATCTCTCTTAACCTGAAAATGTCATTTTATTGATAAGCAGAGAACAACGTTTCGACCTTCCTAGGTCATCTTCAAGTTAAGTCCTTTCTTAACCTGAAAACTACCTGGATCTCTCTTAACCTAAAAATGTCATTTTATTGATAAGCAGAGAACAACGCTTCGACCTTCCTAGGTCATCTTCAAGTTAAGTCCTTTCTTCACCTGAAAACTACCTGGATCTTTCTTAACCTAAAAATGTCATTTTATTGATAAGCAGAGAACAACGCTTCGACTTTCTTAGATCATCTTCAAGTTTAGATCTTCCTTAACCTGAAGATGTTCTAGAAAGATCGAAACATTGTTCTCTGCTCATCAGTAAAAGTGATAATACTTATACCAGCCGTTCTGAGATACATTTTTATTTCTATTTGGTTTCTCGTCATCAAGAAGAGGACAGAATTGTTTCTACATTTTCCTTTCAAGTATCACAACAGAAGTTTTTTTCAATTAATATTTTTGGTTGTGAATGAAAAGATAAACCAAAGTGTCAGTGGTGAAACTGGATCGTTTGATAATACAATTAATAATGTAGTTTTCATTGATTATTATGTATTGCTAAAGATTGTTTTTGTTTCTCTCTGTAGGTGTGCGTGTAACACTGGTTGTAATGTTCTTATCAAATATGACTATTGTAAAGATTAGGTGCTGAAGAGGCATCTATAACGTAGTGTTTGTTTGTTTTGAATTTCGCGCAAAGCTACACGAGGGCTATCTGCGCTAGCCGACCCTAATTTAGCAGTGTAAGACTAGAGGGAAGGCAGCTAGTCATCACCACCCACCGCCAACTCTTGGGCTACTCTTTTACTAACGAATAGTGGGATTGACGGTAAAATTACAACGTCATCACGGTTAAAAGATCAAGTATGTTTGGTTGAGACGCCATCTTTTTGACAATGTCATGCAACTACGAATATCAAGTAAACTTATTATGATGCACCTCTATCTACCAACGAATAGTGGGATTGATCGCGCCATTATAACCACCTCCACGGCCAAAAGAGCGAGCATATTTGGTGTGATAGGGATTCGAACTCGCGATCCTCGAATTATAAGTTGAGTGTCTTAACCACCAGGCCATGACGGGGCCTTTAACATAGTGTTAAGAAGAAAACATTGTAATTTTTCTACTAATTCGTCAGATCGAACGTTGGTTTTATATCTGAGTGTAATTAATACAATCAGACTGGTTCAGTGCTACATTTTAGTCTCTGTGTAGTCCTTTCACTGTCATCTGACTGGTCCTCAACATCTCCTGTTCATATGTTTTAACCAGACCCTCTGTGATTTTCTTGTTCTCTGTCCAAGCAGCAGTCTTCAATATAAATAAATCGTGTTTCTTTACTATCCATACACACTCTGTCAGGGTCGGTCATTTCTCCTTTGCTGGTTTGTCCATTTTCCTTTGACCAGTCATTTTCGTGTCCCTTCCTTTATCTTTTTCTGCTTCAACTTAATTCTAAAATTCGACTTAGACACCCACCAGTGAAACCGTATTCCTAAGGGCGTTGAGTGTGCATTGTAAATGGCACTTCAGCTGAACCTAACACCGTTAAAATGTTGTGTATAGACACACCTTAGTTCACCTGCTTATATTTATTTTGTGATTTATTTCATTGTGAATTGCACTTTGAAGTTAAAACGCTCACTAATAGTTTGTTTAACATTACTAAGGTTATAGTTTGCTTTAAGTGGGAAATGCTGTTGGCTAGATGTAAATTTTAAATTAGGGACAACTATAGGTGACTAGATGTCCTTTTTGTGTGTCAGTTCTCAATTAGGGACAACTATTGGTGACTAGATGTCCTTCTTGTGTGTCAGTTCTCAATTAGGGACAACTATTGTTGACGAGATGTCCTTCTTGTGTGTCAGTACTAAATTAGGGACAACTATTGGTGACTAGATGTCCTTCTTGTGTGTCAGTTCTTAATTAGAGACAACTATTGTTGACTAGATGTCCTTGTATGTCAGTTATAAATTAGGGCAAATGCAGATAGCCATTTTTAATAGTTACATGACACTCTGAGCAAACAAACTAATGTTACTAAATGAAAGCAAATTACTCTAACTTATTTCATGTGGAAAAAATGTTGCAACTTGTAGATTTTAAATGGCTTTATCACTTTTATAATTAAACCTTATTAACTGTTTTATGTTTCAAACTCTCATTTCTCTCGGAAAATTTTCTTTCCAAGACTATCAGTGGATATTCTCAGTCTTGAAACCTCAGAGAAATACTTTTCACATCCGAGAAAAGTAACATTAAAAATTTTCTGTTCGAAAGAACAAACCGTAAGTAACACGAAATGTTATTGTAATTTATCATGGTTTTACTCCAATGACATTCCATGTTTAAAATCCTATATAGTCCGAAATATTGTCATCGGTGTGGTTGTAAACGTGAGAATTATTATCTTTGGTTAACGATGCTGTATGGTACGTTTGTGTAGAGTTATCTACTATGTCGAACAACACAGAGTTTCTGTCACGGAGACATTGTTTCTCAGATTACCTTAGATTCAGTTTTGTTATTTACTCATTTATTAATAGTTCACTCAATATGTGTGAAAATAAACTGGATTTTTTTATTTTGTTTTTACGCATAGATCTTACAAAAAGCGCTCTACCCACCATCAAAATCCAATTTTTATGTATATGTGTGTTTTTCTTTTAGCAAAGCCACATTGGGCTATCTTGTGAGTCTACCGAGGGAAATCGAACCCCTGATCTTAGGGTTGTAAATCCGGAGACACACCGCTGTTCCAGCGAGGTGCTCAGTTGTTTGAAAGTGTATTAAAATTTTTGTGTAATCATGCTTCAGCAATCGTTGTCACTGTCAGAGGACAGAATTGGAATTGTTAATTAGTTTTATTTATTTAATGTTCACATTACCTTAAAAGTCGCGACGTAAACGTCGGAAGCTGTCGAAATATTGAAAAAAAAAACAGTTAACTAATTTTTTTATAAGGATGTTAAGCCTATTTGTTGTTGTTATCACACCTACAACACTAAGCCTGACGGAGATTATCTGAGCTTCACGACTCCTACGAATCTTTATTTTTTGTTTTTTTGAAATTTCGCACAAAGCTACTCGAGGACTATCTGCGCTAGCCGTCCCTAATTTAGCAGTGTAAGACGAGAGGGAAGGCAGCTAATCATCACCACCAACCGCCAATTCTTGGGCTACACTTTTACCAACGAATGGTGGGTTTGACTGTAACATTACAATGTCCCCACGGCTGAAAGGGCGAGCATGTTTGGCGCGACGGGGATGTGAACCTGAGACCCTCAAATTACGAGTCACACGCCTTAACACGCTTGGCCGTGCCGGGCCGAACCAGGCCAAGATGGTAAAGGTTCATCAAGCCTCCTGTCATACATCTTATTTCGCTACCACGTGCCTGAATCAACAGGAGAATAGAACACATATTCATAGTGTTCCATATGAAGACCTGCTGATCAATACACCAAACTACAGCGATTATGGATTTCTATTCTGTAAAATCGAACTGTTGAAACCGGCACTGGAAAGCCGCCGTCCTCGTACACTAGATGGATTATAGAGAGAAAGCAAATACAAGTAATGTGATACTTACATATTAAAATACTACGAAGGAAACTTTTGTAATAAAACTCGGATGCATAAGTAATGCCGAGACGTATGATAATTAGAAAATGCATGACCAGACGGGTTCTATGGACTGTAGCATGATGATGCTCTGATGTTTCCTGTTTCAACAATAAACAAAACTAAGCTTGCGAGTAACAAGTACTTGTATTTCTTGCTTTTGAAGCTCGTATATCAAGTTGCGTTGCAGTTTACAGAGAGCATAACTTTTCTCGAGATTCATGACATGCGCACGTTTTACTGACACCGTGACGGTACACATTCCATTGCTAAGGGTTCCTTATATGTCAGCGTTGTAGTGTTTACTGAAAGATTTACAGATCATACACTACTGTATTGCTGTGAGATTGGTTAAAACTAGTGACCACTCCAGGCGGTCTTTGGTGCACTTAGGAAAATAATGATTGAAAAAAATACTAGAAATCTGATTGTATTGGACTAGGAAACATTAAGAAACCCAATATATATATATATATAATATTTAAAGTGTTGAGAATTGGAGGTCTTAAGTTATTTTAGATTACATTGAGTAGTTAAGTTATTACATTAGTGTACGCTTGTTTTTCTTATATAAGCAATGCAATAACGAAATATTAAACGTATTTCAAATTTTTTGTAATGTACTCTTTTTATTTTTATTTAGGTACTATTTTTATAAGCTGAAAATAAACTAGAATTTTATTGTTTTGTTTTTAAGCAAGAGAACCCACAAAAAGCGCTATATACTCTGCTCTACCCACAATAAAAATCTAAGTTTTAGCTTTACAAGTCTTTAGACTTGAGGCAGGGCCAGTGAAGAACATGAGAAGTAAAGAATCTAAAACAAATTAACAAATTTGAATACATAAATTAATATTAAGAACGTCAGGGTTTTGAAGTTGGATCAACACAGTAGTTAATGTGCATCTAAGTGATATAAACATGAAGTTATAACTTTATTAAATTATAATTTCATGTTCCAAGACAGTTGTTTAGTTTTGGTACCACCAAAACCGATAAAACTGCTAAAACTGTTTATATATTTTCAGTTGACCACAAGAAAAATGTTTTTAATCTACGTCGTTAAGAGTTGCTAAAGGATATAAAGGGGAACAATTATCTGTTTTTTTTTAAGCTGTATTATAATCAATATTATTCTGCTCAGCGATCGATAATTTTGATCAATGTGATTCAGCCTTTTCAGTCTACAGAAATGTTCCTCCAATGAAAAGTGACCTTGGTGCACGAAATTCAATTAACTATATTTTAGTACACCTGTTAAATAAAGAATGTTACAGTGGATAAAATAACGTGATAGAAGAACGGATAAAACAAAACTAAATTATGTTTGGCTTGCTCCTTTAGAATCCTGTAAAACTAAATAAATAAAACTAAATTATGTTCTTTTAACAAGTCATAGAATCCTGTAAAATTAAATAAATAAAACTAAATTATGTTCCTTTAACAAGCCACATAATCCTGTAAAACTAAATAAATAAAACTAACTTATGTTCCTTTAACAAGCCAAAGAATCCTGTAAAACTAAATAAATAAAACTAACTTATGTTCCTTTAACAAGCTATAGAATCCTGTAAAACTAAATAAATAAAACTAACTTATGTTCCTTTAACAAGCCACATAATCCTGTAAAACTAAATAAATAAAACTAACTTATGTTCCTTTAAAAAGCCAAAGAATCCTGTAAAACTGAATAAATAAAACTAACTTATGTTCCTTTAACAAGCCACATAATCCTGTAAAACTAAATAAATAAAACTAACTTATGTTCCTTTAACAAGCCAAAGAATCCTGTAAAACTATATAAATAAAACTAACTTATGTTCCTTTAACAAGCTATAGAATCCTGTAAAACTAAATAAATAAAACTAACTTATGTTCCTTTAACAAGCCACATAATCCTGTAAAACTAAATAAATAAAACTAACTTATGTTCCTTTAACAAGCTATAGAATCCTGTAAAACTAAATAAATAAAACTAACTTATGTTCCTTTAACAAGCTATAGAATCCTGTAAAACTAAATAAATAAAACTAACTTATGTTCCTTTAACAAGCCAAAGAATCCTGTAAAACTAAATAAATAAAACTAACTTATGTTCCTTTAACAAGCCAAAGAATCCTGTAAAACTAACTAAATAAAACTAACTTATGTTCCTTTAACAAGCTATAGAATCCTGTAAAACTAAATAAATAAAACTAACTTATGTTCTTTTAACAAGCCAAAGAATCCTGTAAAACTAAATAAATAAAACTAACTTATGTTCCTTTAACAAGCCAAAGAATCCTGTAAAACTAAATAAATAAAACTAACTTATGTTCCTTTAACAAGCTATAGAATCCTGTAAAACTAAATAAATAAAACTAACTTATGTTCCTTTAACAAGCCACATAATCCTGTAAAACTAAATAAATAAAACTAACTTATGTTCCTTTAAAAAGCCAAAGAATCCTGTAAAACTGAATAAATAAAACTAACTTATGTTCCTTTAACAAGCTATAGAATCCTGTAAAACTAAATAAATAAAACTAACTTATGTTCCTTTAACAAGCCAAAGAATCCTGTAAAACTATATAAATAAAACTAACTTATGTTCCTTTAACAAGCTATAGAATCCTGTAAAACTAAATAAATAAAACTAACTTATGTTCCTTTAACAAGCCACATAATCCTGTAAAACTAAATAAATAAAACTAACTTATGTTCCTTTAACAAGCTATAGAATCCTGTAAAACTAAATAAATAAAACTAACTTATGTTCCTTTAACAAGCTATAGAATCCTGTAAAACTAAATAAATAAAACTAACTTATGTTCCTTTAACAAGCCAAAGAATCCTGTAAAACTAAATAAATAAAACTAACTTATGTTCCTTTAACAAGCCAAAGAATCCTGTAAAACTAACTAAATAAAACTAACTTATGTTCCTTTAACAAGCTATAGAATCCTGTAAAACTAAATAAATAAAACTAACTTATGTTCTTTTAACAAGCCAAAGAATCCTGTAAAACTAAATAAATAAAACTAACTTATGTTCCTTTAACAAGCCAAAGAATCCTGTAAAACTAACTAAATAAAACTAACTTATGTTCCTTTAACAAGCTATAGAATCCTGTAAAACTAAATAAATAAAACTAACTTATGTTCCTTTAACAAGCCAAAGAATCCTGTAAAACTAAATAAACAATCATAAAGAATGTGTTTGAGTGTTGCTACAGAGTACCTGAATTACACATGCATAATATTAGACCTGCAGTGTTTTATCTTAAAATGGTTAAATTGCAGTGTATGTTTCAGTTGGGATGTAGCCACCTTTTATCTGATTCATTCAATGAATAAAATGGGATTATAACTATACGTAACATAGTAATTTGTAAAAGGATAGGAAGGTTTTATATTTCCTTATAAACTTATAATTTTAGCAAAATTACTACTAAGTAAATTTAAGAAAGATACGCTTATTTATAGCTTATCATATTTCAGTGTCTCTGAAAAATAGATCATAAATTGTGTAATGGATCTTTACATATGGGGTTGAGATACATATTTTATGACACAAACCAGAATTTGACACGTAAATATTTACTTCTGAAACTCTAATTTCCTGTTTTATTCCTAGATGAAAACTTGAAAAACATTATCTTTTTCACTTTTATTTTCATAAAATACAAGGAAACTTCAAGAAAGTTACGCCTCAAAGTTATTCGTCAACCGAGTTACTAAATCATCTGTAAATCTTTGGGAAATACCTTTCGGGTTTCCCCCGAGGTGTCAAAAATGAAATAAATGATGGCGCCTTTTAACAGATAACAAATGTTTGTTTGGGTGTCTATGATACAATAATTTAGTGTACAATTTACAATATTTTAATGTCATTGTTCAACAGAAATTTGTTTTCTAGATATTATTATGATATATCATTCTATTCAATTTTACGTGTAACATGAATGACGTTATAATTACCTAAAACAGTTTTACTCTACTATTGCTACTTGTAAGCCAAGGGAATTATGACATAAATGTTAGATTAATTCTACAGTATTTTGTCCACAAGTGAATATTCAATGACAATTCTAGAGCTTTTGTTCTACTGTCAGACTTTGCCTTGAACTAATAAGAAAGTGCAAAATTATAAATTTGCTCATAAATGACGTTTACCAACATGCATTCTTAACATACTTTATTAAATAACTCAACGTTTTTGGGTCTACCCACTTTCATTTTGTTCGTAATAATTACTAGAGAATGACTTAGTTTGAAGTTTTGAAGATAGATGGCAACACGCTAGGAAAAAAAACCCACACGTTAACTCAATTTTCTAATTTCGTATTTTTATTTTCTTTGTCTCTGAAGACGGGACAGACAAGAAGTTGTTCGTGAAGATGCGAGAGAAAACAGATTAATAAAACAAGACTAATGGGGGCTAATCTGTCTTTTATTTTGGTAAACATGTCCATTAGTGCCAACAAGACTTCTGAACATCGGAAAACATATATTATTTAAAGGCTGAATAACTGACAAAAATTTGAATCACGTTTCTTCATTGTAACGTGTGTGCATTACTTCTCTTTTACACTTAACCTGTTCAAGAAATAAATATGTTTATATTTCTTCTTCATAGCTATTTAATAAGTAAACAAATTATAGAAGGATGCAATCATGCCTTTGATTTCTCTCTTCAAACCAGCATCCATCCTGTATACTGCTGTATTGGGTGGCAAAGTGGCTCTTCCATGTGACATCTCATCCCCCTCTGCTGATGACTCCGCAGCTCTGATCCTCTGGTATAAAGATGACTCAGCTCAGCCGATTTATACCTTGGACTCCCGCCGGGGTGACGCGAACCAAGCCCGCCAGTCCTCCGGTCCTCAGCTGGAGAACCGAGCCTATTTTAACATGATAAACAAGCCAGCTTTTCTCCAATTGGATCCAGTGAAGGAAGATGACGCCGGTGAATACAGGTGTCGTGTGGACTTCCATAAGGCCCGGACTGTCAACACTGTGATTACGTTGAAAATCATAGGTATTCTGTATCATATGTTTCCTCGTTATGACGATGGTAACACTAAATAATGAAATTGACAGAATAAGTTTAAATTGTCACTAAGTTTCATGTGGTATTGTTTAAAATATTGGTAAATGTCTCTTTTTTTTTAACTTCGTAAACACTCATTTCCTGACAATACGAATTTCACGTTTACGCTAAATAGTTTTTTCTGTAATTATTTAATTACTAATAGTTCGTTCTTTACCTATTGGTACACCTGATTCAGGATAAGGAGATTATAATTTTATATTTATGTATCAATAACACACGTCGGTGTTCCCATTCAAAAGGACCAGAAACCAAAATCATGATTCTATAGAGATCGAATGACCAACTAGGATTTTATTAAATTAAAAGAAACACTTTCTTTTTCATTAAAATTCCTTTACTGAAAGGACATAAATTGAAGTATACGTATTCACAAAACCAGAATTTTCAGGAGATGTTTTACCAAAGAAAAAGTAATGGGTTGAAGATAGAAATTGATGCCCCAGTTGACAGTAAGGCAAATGAAGGTGTTAAAGTGTTGATACTAAGGCAAATGAAAGCTTTAATGTGTTGACCGTAAGGCAAATAAAGGTGTTAAAGTGTTGATACTAAGGCAAATGAAAGTTTTAATGTGTTGGCAGTGAGGCAAATGAAGGTGTTAAAGTGTTGATACTAAGACGAATGAAAGTTTTAATGTGTTGGCAGTAAGGCAAATGAAGGTGTTAAAGTGTTGATACTAAGACAAATGAAAGCTTTAATGCCTTGACAGTTAGGCCAATGAAAGTGTTATTGTGTTTGATTGTAAACTAAATTAGATATGATATGAGGAATCAACTGTACCATGTGTTAAGTCGCAAAAAGCTGTTGAATGCAGAAATATAAATCAGGTGTTAATCGTCCAGTCAAGACAACAAACTGTGTTGTTTTAAGGAGTGGTGCTTTAGCAAGTTTTCAACTTGTATATCTCGGATTCTGGTAATCAAAGAAGCCCATAATTCCAGTGACAATGTGTTAGTGGACCCTTTGGTTCAAATTCCAACTTTCAAAACAATCCATTAAGAAACACACGAGATATAAAACCTCCAAACTTTATTAAGTTCCTCCATCTCCCAAAGATTGTACAGAAATGTTATTTGGTAAAAACGTACATAAATATGATGGATTTCGTTTTCAAATTTTCACCTCGATATTTCTTCACATGCTTTAATTAAGTGTCAGATTTAGTCTGAATATAAGCGAAGTGTGCAAAGTTATTTAACAAAAACTTGCCTCGTGTTTCACGCATCTGCACGCGAAAAATCATTCAAGCTGTTGTTTGAAACCTTTACTACAAATTCACACAAATATAAAAGTAAACCATTTTTAATTTCTTGCCATTCGGATTAAAGACAGTTAGAGAGAACAACAACTACTGCTTATTAAAATAATCTGGTTCTTTGTATAAAGTATATTGTTGTTCCGATTAATACGGTTGCGATCTTAAAGCTAACGGTTGCTACCATCGAGTGTAACGTTTTTACTTCCTGTAGATGTTAGTGTGTACTAACACGCTTTATGTGAAAAAAAGGGGAAAAAAATGCGACGTAAAATTAAAATTGCGACGATGAATGATCTCAATATTGGCGGCCATATTGGTAGTTACACTTATGAACATTGATAAGAATTCTACAAAAAATATTCATTCATTGGTTAGCTGGACGGCGTATTTTGTTTCACAAATAATCGTGTCCCAGAGTTGAACAGAGCGCAAATATTACAGAGAGAAAAATCGAAAACGACAGAGCAAATTCTCAACCCAAACGAGTCATTTTTACATATATATTTTTCTCTACAAATGGGTTTTATCGTTAACACCGAGAAAGAGTATGTGAATACAGGTACGAGATGGGCTTCTGCTCATTTTATTAATTCCTGTGTATTATTTCCAAGTGTTGTTCTTTCGCGATGAATCAGCCTTTTTTACCCAAACTGACAAATAGTGTGTATGTACGTCAATAGTTTTATTTGTTAAACTTTCATGTCAACTGTATAGATTATTAGTTTAATTATTATCAAGCTGAATTCTCACAGGGGACACAACACTTCATTACACAGGATTGTTTTGATGTTAAATATGTATCTTATTACTCTGTCCATCACAGTGGGGACAAGGCCATTCCAATTATATCGTTATGTGTTTGTCAGTGTTTCCGCGCAGCTATCGCAAAAACGAATTGGTCGATGTACACAAAAATATTATACAAGATGGGAAGAGAGAGTGGCTAATCTAAAAATGATTTGTATTATGTATCAGTTTCACACACTTTTTGTGATAACAATATATGTTTGTTTTGGAATTTCGCACAAAGCTACTCGAGGGCTATATGTGCTAGCCGTCCCTAATTTATCAGTGTAAGACTAGAGGGAAGGCAACTAGTCATCACCACCCACCGCCAACTCTTGGGCTAATCTTTTACCAACGAATAGTGGGACTGACCGTCACATTCTAACGCTCCCACGGCTGGGAGGGCGAGCATGTTTGGCGCGACCGGGATGCGAACCCGAAACCCTCAGATTACGAGTCGCACGCCTTAACACGCTTGGCCATGCCGGGCCGATAACAATAAAGGACCATTTGGGGTTAATATCTCTATAAAGTGGGATTGGATTTATTCCCAATTTTGTGGGAACACTAAAGTTTAGATTTTTTATCGCACAACAAAAAAAAATTATCCGAATCGTTAATCGTTATAGATCTGAGATTTTGAAGGTGAAATTCGATGTTATCTTACATAACCGCTTGCAAACAAGCGGGGGGTGGAGATAGAGTTAGCAGTCTCCATGACTCTACTCTTGTTTTCTTCTGTAATCTAATTTACTAAAAGCTGGCATAATGACAAAGCAAACATTTGGACTGAATTGAAGGTCGTGTTTTCCCAAAAAAATTTTTTCTCCTCAATCCTCAGTAACCTACATTATTCGTGATTGATTTATTGTGTGGAAGGTATTGTGGGCAAATTTTTGCAACTATCACTAATTCATCTGATTAAAAAAAAGGCTTAGTCGTCTGTTATTTCTATATGCTGTGTTATACAATTAATTATAACACGTGATTTGTTTCTCCATCAGTCACATATTACTATTACGTTGTTACCGTATCAATTCCTTAAAAGTTTGTAAGAGTGTAAGTGAAAAGCAGCGTTGTAACAGCTGAAAAGCGAAGTTATCGAATCAGAGAGATAATAATAAAATACTAAACTAAAAGATAAACAGAGGACACTTCGTAGGAACCACAAAAGTGTTTATACCGTTACTATATTTTCTCAGAGCTTTAATAATGAGGCATATCATTTCACTATTTAGTGTCATTCAAACTTAGAACCCCCACTTGGAAAGAGAAACCAATTTATATTTATATAAAATTGTTATTTAAATACATATATATAGATATTTGTTAATAATATTTTGATACGAATACAATCTTGGAATAACAAGTTACTTTATCTCCAAATTGGGTTGTACCCAGATGGAAAAGCGCAAATTTTACGCAATTGTGCTAAAATCCGGTGTTCGAATCCTTGCAGTGGACACAGCAGATAGTCATTAGTGGTCAGTTTTAAAAACAAACCATTGTCAGTGTCGAATGTTTTGGATGATTTCAGAATGTTAGAAGTTATAAGCAGAGAGAAACTTTTCAAAAAATGATGTAAATGTACGGATGGCAAACAAGACAGTAGAGATGGCATTTGCATCACCCTTAAATAGCAGCACAGCAAAAATTAAAATATAGCAATACATGAAACTAGTTTAATTTATCCTATTTTTGGCTATTAACATTCTAGTATGCTCTGTGCCTATGTTATTATGTATGAATGACGTCATCCTACTCTCTTGTCAAAAGATCAATATTAGACTTCTAATTGACTACCGATTTTAAATAGATTTTTCTTCAGTTTCATGAATGATTAATGGAAAGTGATATCTACAACAACAATGATTCTAATTTAGCAGATAATTGACGATTTTTATCAAATATTCGTGGATTTTATTTGATGTCTTCAAATGTTCGAATAATACGATACCAATGCTTATATTTTCTGGCTTAAAGTAATCTATATGCAGATAAGGACGGTTTATACATGCGCAGGAAATAAAAGTAATACCAGAAGACACGTGCTAGAAACGTGGACTTTTATGAATGATAATTTCCTTTTAAAGCAAGCTACTTTCTCCGAACGAAACTAACAATTAATCTGATAATAGTGGAAACTGACTATATATGTTATAACATCCTTAATTATGAACATTAGAAAGTGTATTGTTAACTAGGTATTCTTGATGTTAATGGTATCTCCTATATTACAACACATTTTATTCTCTGCTCGGGTAACATTGTCATGAATTTCAATGTACATCTCTAATTGTCGATCACGTAACTTCCTTCTCTCCACTTGTTGTCTTGTACGATCTTGTATATTTAATTTGTTACTTCTGGACTTTGTTTTTCTCTTTCATGCACGGGACTAATGAATTTAGTTTTATTTTTATTACTTCTGACGTTTACAACATTAATTATTTTGTTCTTAGTATCATCACATTTACTTTAATTTGTTTTCCTCAGTATCATCGCATTTACTTTATTTTATTCTTCTTAGTGTGATCACATTTACTTTATTTTACTCTTTTCAGTGTTATTGAATTATTTACTTTATTTTATTCTTCTCAGTGTTATGACATTTACTTTATTTTATTCTTCTCAGTATCATCACATTCACTTTATTTTGTTCTTCTCAGTATCACCACATTTACTTTTTTGTTTTCTTTAGTATCATCGCATTTACTTTATTTTATTTTTCTCAGTATCATCATATTTACTTTATTTTATTTTTCTCAGTGTTATTACATTTAAGGTATTTTATTCTTCTCAGTATAATCACATTTACTTTATTTTGTCCTTTTCAGTATCAACGCATTTACTTTATTTTGTCATTCTCAGTGTCATCATATTTACTTTATTTTGTAATTCTCAGTGTCATCACATTTACTTTATTTTGTTCTTCTCAGTATCACCACATTTACTTTATTTTGTACTTCTCAGTATCATCACATTTGCTTTATTTTGTAATTTCAGTGTCATCATATTTACTTTATTTTGTTCTTCTCAGTGTTATCACATTCACTTTATTTTGTAATTCTCAGTGTCATCTCATTTACTTTATTTTGTTCTTCTCAGTGTTATCACATTCACTTTATTTTGTAATTCTCAGTGTCATCTCATTTACTTTATTTTGTACTTTTCAGTGTTATCACATTTACTTTATTTTGTTCTTTTCAGTATCACCACATTTACTTTATTTTGTAATTCTCAGTGTTATCACATTTACTTTATTTTGTACTTTTCAGTGTTATCACATTTACTTTATTTTGTTCTTTTCAGTATCACCACATTTACTTTATTTTGTAATTCTCAGTGTTATCACATTTACTTTATTTTTTGTTTCTGGTTAACAGAGAGGCCACAAAAACCGGAAGTCTGTTTAAATAACGTCCATACGAAATTGTGCAATGTAGGTTGTCCTTTTGCAACCTGTGCTCTATGACAATGACCAATATGTATTGTTTTATATCACCTGTAAAAGAATCGTGTTGCTCATTCTTTATGTAGACATTATTCTGTTTGAAGAGACTGAAATAACACAATCTATAAGAATGAAATATGCTTGTGTATACATATGTACAGAATAACTTAATATAACCCGTTATTTTCATGACACATACTTACTATCCAAATAAGGATAGTTACATACTTACTATCAAATACTACTGATTAATTGAACATTGTAAAAACCATAGTAATGTTGTATTCACTAGAAGTATTTGCCTATCGTGATATTACGTTGTGAAATATAATTAATAACAAATAGTGTTTGTTATTTACAAAATATGGAACATGATGATTGGTTGAGACCCCTCATGACGAGCTCAACATCTTATTGGACTTTCCTCCTGTAGAAACAATATAATTATTAACTTTATCCATTAATGCAAACACTACCCTTAGTAACACTTTCCGCCTATGGAAACACAGTCCACTTTTGTAAAATGTACGTAATAAAATATACAGGGTGTTCCGAAAGTCACGGTGCAGTTTTGTAATCATATCTTATTCAGTCTATTTCAAGCCAGCAACTGAAAGCGGTGTTTAGAAACAAAATAAGAAGGATCCAGGCCTGTATTGATGACAACTGGGGTCACTTTGAACATTGTTTATAATTGTCATTCATATTTACCTCCTGTATTCTATATTGAAACATGTCTGTTAATAAATATGTAAGTGCACAGGGACTTTACAAACACACTGTATGATTGAAACCATAAAGTTGATCGTATTAGAAGAGCAGATTTAATTATTTACTTATAAAGCAAAACACTTTTGAACGTTTTAGTGCTGATAACTGTAGACATAACGTTGTGTTATTTGGATTGAATGATTAATTTTAAGACTTTGTTTCATTTTCATTAAAGTTGATTACGTGCTGATCTATATTTTCATCTGGTGCCCTCTAGCGGTACAGCCGTATATCTGCGGACATACAACGCTAAAGATCTGGTTTCGATACTCGTGATATGCAGTGTACAAGTGTTCTTTTATGTATCATTTTAATTGAAAACAAAAGTATCATCTGGTGGTTTGCTCGAGAACTATCAGCGCCCTCTGATTCCACTTCGTGAAACTGTGACCTTAACACAACACTGTCTTTTGGAATCTGCAAGGTATCAGTTAGCAACCTTTATGTGTTGGCATAATTCGAATATTTATTAATAATTGCGTAATCCTTTGCCTATCACGTCACAGTTGCGTAACTTCAGGCCAAGGTTGAACAGTGTACCAAAGTCTGCGTCATATATCTGAATATCACCTGTTTTCTGTAGAAGCGCGATATGCGATATGGTAGACGTACTGATGTTTATTAAGCATACTAAGAAATTGTGTCTTCTGAAAATATGCTAAGGTAATTAACGAACACCGTGACGGCAAACATCCTTCTGCCCAGATGTATTGTTTTGAAATATCATTGAACAAATTGTGCGATTCTAACAATATGATGGGCACAGTGACAACAAACATCTTTATTTCCTAGATGTATTGTTTGGAATTATCATTGAACAAGTTGTGTGATTCTAACAATATGATGGGCACAGTGACAACAAACATCCTTCTGCCCAGATGTATTGTTTGGAATTATCGTTGAACAAGTTGTGTGATTCTAACAATATGATGGGCACAGAGACAACAAACATCTTTACTTCCTAGATGTATTGTTTGGAATTATCATTGAACAAATTGTGTGATTCTAACAATATGATGGGCACAGTGACAACAAACTTCCTTCTTCCCAGATGTATTGTTTGGAATTATCATTGAACAAATTGTGTGATTCTAACAATATGATGGGCACAGTGACAACAAACTTCCTTCTGCCCAGATGTATTGTTTGGAATTATCATTGAACAAATTGTGTGATTCTAACAATATGATGGGCACAGTGACAACAAACATCTTTACTTCCTAGATGTATTGTTTGGAATTATCATTGAACAAATTGTGTGATTCTAACAATATGATGGGCACAGAGACAACAAACATCTTTACTTCCTAGATGTATTGTTTGGAATTATCATTGAACAAATTGTGTGATTCTAACAATATGATGGGCACAGTGACAACAAACTTCCTTCTTCCCAGATGTATTGTTTGGAATTATCATTGAACAAATTGTGTGATTCTAACAATATGATGGGCACAGTGACAACAAACTTCCTTCTGCCCAGATGTATTGTTTGGAATTATCATTGAACAAATTGTGTGATTCTAACAATATGATGGGCACAGTGACAACAAACATCTTTACTTCCTAGATGTATTGTTTGGAATTATCATTGAACAAATTGTGTGATTCTAACAATATGATGGGCACAGTGACACCAAACTTCCTTCTGCCCAGATGTATTGTTTGGAATTATCATTGAACAAATTGTGTGATTCTAACAATATGATGGGCACAGTGACAACAAACATCTTTACTTCCTAGATGTATTGTTTGGAATTATCATTGAACAAATTGTGTGATTCTAACAATATGATGGGCACAGTGACAACAAACATCCTTCTGCCCAGATGTATTGTTTTGAAATATCATTGAACTGTGCGATTCTAACAATATGATGGGCACAGTGACAACAAACATCTTTACTTCCTAGATGTATTGTTTGGAATTATCACTGAACAAATTGTGTGATTCTAACAATATGATGGGCACAGTGACAACAAACATCCTTCTGCCCAGATGTATTGTTTTGAAATATCATTGAACTGTGCGATTCTAACAATATGATGGGCACAGTGACAACAAACATCTTTACTTCCTAGATGTATTGTTTGGAATTATCATTGAACAAATTGTGTGATTCTAACAATATGATGGGCACAGTGACAACAAACTTCCTTTTGCCCAGATGTATTGTTTGGAATTATCATTGAACAAATTGTGTGATTCTAACAATATGATGGGCACAGTGACAACAAACATCTTTACTTCCTAGATGTATTGTTTGGAATTATCATTGAACAAATTGTGTGATTCTAACAATATGATGGGCACAGTGACAACAAACTTCCTTCTGCCCAGATGTATTGTTTGGAATTATCATTGAACAAGTTGTGTGATGCTAGCAAAATAACAAATACAATACTAAACTATTTAATGTCTCAGAAATTGGGCCCAGAATGGCCAGGAGCTCGACTAGTAGTCTGAGTGTTGTAAATGATATTAATTGGTTCGTTCTTTCCAGAATTTTAAAGTTATTTTGTTAGTCATCCAGTTTGATTGTTCTTAAACTCATCAACTCCATCAACTCCTTTTGTTGGTGTTTGTTTTTGTATCGATAATGCAAACCAATTCTATGGAGGCCTAAAGCACTGTGATGTAGCATTATAAATCGTGTGACAAAAATGTCATAGAATTGCCTTCAGCACATTGTGAAAGTACCATAAAACAGAAACAGTTAGTGAATACTATTATGGTACGAAGACATTGTTTACTGTCATCAACTTAATGAGCTGTGTAAACAGAGTGTTCTATAATTGAGTAAATTTAAAGGAATTTATTCAGTGTTAATTTGTTTGTCGTAACTGAAAGTTCATACAATATTTTTAATAATGCTTTCTAATTATAAATACATTTTAAATCGATATAAAGATTTCTATTTATTCATGGTTAAAAATGAAAATTATATGTTTATTTGTTGTTGTTTTGTATTGAGTAAGCACAAAGCCACGGGTATCGAAACCCGGCTTTTGTCGAACATATCACTGCACCACTAGGGGGATTATTTATTGTATAGTCCCAACAAAAATGTGACGTTTCCTCTTAATTTATGGTGTAAATTTATTTACTCAAATGCCAGAATTGGCTTTCAAATAAGAAGCAGTCAGGGCTCTACTTTAGAAATTAAAGTTGTATGCCACCAGAGGTCGTGTTGCTATGGAGACATTGTTACTGATATCCTGTCTTAAAGGAAAAATATATTCTTTAGAGTGGTAGGATAATATGCAGCGATTAATTAGTTAATTACACTCAGTAAGTAAAATTGTTAAGAGGCTATCGAGTGAGCATTCCAGAATGGAAGTCAAAGATATAATGCTGGTCGCAGGTAGAATGTTACTGGAGTTTAATGAAACGAACACATCTTCCTTTGGAACAGAAATTGGTTTGACATAATAAAATATCTATATAAAGTGCACTGTACAACTAAAAATATTGAAATACTAGTAATAAATGACTCTATCACATTTTTTTGGTTTTATTTTATGGAGTACTCAACGTTTCGTTTTACAGTTTATTTAGGAACGTTCCACTAAAACACAAGCTGTAACTGATAGAATAAAACTTCACATAGTTTCAATGATACGTTTTAATCAGTTGTTGTTGTTTTGAATTAAGCACAAAGCTACACAATGGGCTATCTGTGCTCTGCCCACCACGGGTATTGAAACCCGGATTTTAGCGTGTAAGTCCGCAGACATACCGCTGAGCCACTGGGGGGAGTTTAAATCAGATCTTTCTTTGTTTTAAATTTCGCACAAAGCTACTCGAGGGCTTTCTACACTAGTTGTCCCTAATTTAGCAGAATAAGGTAAGAGGGAAGTCATCGTCACCCACCGCCAACGCTTGGGCTACTCTTTTACTAACGAATAGTGGGATTGACCATCGCATTATCACGCCTCCACGGCTGAAAGGGCGAGCATGTTTGGTGCGACGGAGATTCGAACCTGTGACTTTCGGATTACCAGTCGAGTTCTTTAACCCACCTGGCCATACTTAATCGAATTTCTTACAAATTATTATTTAAATCGTTTCAAAAGTTTGTGCTGTAATTAATGTTTGTCCTTTAGCAGAAAGTCCTTGAAGGAACTTTTAATCGACACGCTGTGTGATCGACTAAAGAAATGTAACAAATGTGGGGTGATAAAGTCATTTATTTATAGTATTAAAATGTCTTTTATACAACAATATGCACAATAAAAATGTTGTATAATGACTAAAATAACAGATAAAAATAAATATAAAATATTCAAAGTTAAATTTTTTAAAAGAAAATTAGATATATATATTTCTTTATAAATGTCGTGTTAAAATGTATTTAGAAACGTTAATGTATAATGTGCGTTGTGGACAACGCAAGTATTGAAATACGATTTTAAACGTTGTAAGCTTTCCAAGTCACCGTTAGTTAGTGGAATAATAAAAATATACGCATTTATACAGATATGAATCCTTAATATGAAATAAATTTATAAACATGAGTTTGTTAAGAATGATTTAAAAGTTGAGGTAATATTTTTAGGTACGACTTTTGTTCGGGTCGCTCGTTAGTCATTTCGATGTTTAAAATATTATGAACTCACGTGATCGTAGTATGACGTCAACGGTGTTCGTATTTCTACCAAGCGAGATAAATGGTACAATATAATTCATTAACAGTTATAAAAACTGTCAAAGAATAAAAACTAATATCTCGTTGCTTGGGTAAAATAGTATTTGAGTAATTTCTTCGTCTAAAAATTTCCACTTCATTATGGATGGGAAGTGGTGGGAAGATGCAATCCAGGATGAAGACATCATAATTCCAAAAGTTGTCTTCAGGAGCGCGATGTTAGTTTGGGACACGTTGTTTGGCCGCCATGAGAGATGACAATAATGTCAAAACGTAACACTAGGGGTGTGGCATCAGGAACGTGATGCTGGACAGCATAATGGATGATTACGTAAGAGTAGCCCTAAATAAAGAATGTGTTTCGAAGCAGTCGTGACAGACGACGATAACGCAGTGACTTATACAGTACATGTCTCAATACGAGAATAATTAATCGTTAATTAAATAGTTTATAATTAATTTGTCATGAAAAAATATTTATAATAAAAGTTATTATATTTTCTAAATAATTAAATCCTCCTTAAAAACATCTCAATTAAAACTTATTATTTCAATACAAATCAGTTGTTTAAGGTTTTTCAGTACCAATTTGGTAATTAATTACATATTCTTTTCCTGAAAGGGCGATACCTCATTCAGTCAAGTGTTAAATATTTTAGTAAGATGAATATAGTTCAAAATTCTTCACACAATGATTCGTTTTATTATCTCAAATTTGCAATTTGACCTATAATAAAACTTATTAAGGATATAATGTAATTATTAAGGATAATTTAATGTTAATTAAATCATCATTATTTGATAATTAATTATTTTAATAAATCAGAATGTGTTTCTAGACCACCCACAGTGAACATACAACTAAACTTTCATTACAGTCAGTGATAATACAGTTACGACAGAAAGTGTTCGTACCCCTGCATCGTGGGTAAAATTTTTCCTCATAACTTAAAAAAAGTATTATGATTAGGATAATAAAAGTGTAGTACATTATAAATATTGTACTAACACACATCTAAATAAATGTTTATGTAAATTGAGCGACAAATAAACTGTTTATAAACAAATAACCAAACATAGGAGGGGCAGAAAGTGTTCGCGCGTCTACTTTAATGGTCAGTTGTGTAGCCTTTCAGGTGAATAACTTGGCGCAATCTCTCCTCATAGCCCTCCATGATCGTTTGACAGAACTCGACTGGTATTTTCTTCCATTCTTCTTCACAGAAGGCCTCCAACTCTTGCAAATTTTTCGGATGATGCTGATGAACCCTGGTCTTCAACTCATGCCAAATGTTTTCATTTGGTTGATATCGAGTAATGGCAATGACCACTCCAGAACGCTTACATGGTTTCTCTGCAACCAGAATTGCACATATTTCGATGTGTGCTTAGAGTCATTGTCGTGCTGGGAGACCAACCGACACCCAAGCCGCAAGTTCCGAGCATCATTCTTGATATAAGTACCTAATATATCAACGTACTCCTCTTTTTTCATGATTCCGTTGACGTGGTGAAGGCTATCTACTCCAGAAGAGTTTAAGGAACCCCATAGCATGATCTAGCCACCTGTGTGTTAAACTGTAGGGACGGTGTTGTTTAGAAGATTTCCTTCCCCCTTCTTACGAAAAATATAGGGACATCACTGTGGCCGAAAGGCTCGACTGACCAAAGAATACTCTTCTAATAAGCAAAGGGTTTATCTACATGCTTTCTTGCATACCTCAATTGTGCTTCTAAATGAACAGGCTTTAAATATTGAGTTCTACGAGGACGGCATGCTTTGAGCCCAGAAGAGCGTAACATGTTCGTAACTGTGGAGGTGCTTACTTCAACCCCAGTTTCCCTTTTCAGTTTCTGTATGTCATTACGTGTTAAACGAAGGTTCCTAGTAACTTCTGAGAACCTTCCTATTGCTTCTCTCTAGAAATTTGGTGGGGCGTCCGAAACGAGGGAGGTTAGCAGTTGATCCTGTAAGCTTAAACTTGACAATTATGCTTTGAACAGTAGATTTCGGCACATTAAGTTGTGTGTCAATACCAGAAAAAGACACACGAGACTTGTATTTTACAATAATTCGGTTTTTTAAATCACTGGACAGTTGTTTCCTGTTCGCCATGACGACCAAGCAGATAATGACGGAGACGGCGCTAAGTTGCTGGAAGTATATTTTTTGCTGGCTAAATTCCAATAATTATGAACCCAGTGTCCAGTTTTGGAATGGTATAATGTAGTTCATTCGTCAAACTAAACAAAATGTTCATGGGAATAACAGTTTTTTCACAAGTTCTGAACTGTACGAACACTTTCTGCTCCTCCTATTTTTAATTATTTGTTTATAAACAGTTTATTGTTCTTTCAGTTTACTTAAAAATTATGTAGATGTGTGTTAGTGTAGTATTTATAATATACCGTACTTCTATTAGCATAGTCGTGACACTTTTTAAGTTATGAGCAGAATACCACTCTTTTAGCAGGGGTACGAACACTTTCTGTCGTAACTATACATAACAATAGATTTCAACGCTCTGAAAGGGTATTAATTAAAACTTATTCTTTTACTGATTTGACTTTTTACAAAAAATGTAAACCATCAATAATACTTAATAATATTTCTACTATTCTGGTGATATCCCTTGACATAATAGTTTACACATGCTACATTATCCAGTGCAAAGACTAACGTTTAAAAATATGTATTTTAATTAGTATTATTTTAATGATAATCTGTAATGTTTTAACAAATTATTAAATTAATTAGAAAGCATTGTCACAATCCTAATCTTTGCAATATATTTAAAGTTTACGGAAAACCTACAGGTCAGAAGTTCAGACCTGTCCACTTGGCATGGAATAAAACTAAAGCTGTATTCTATATAAACTTGTTACACTAATTACTATCCTCTTGGCATGGAATAAAACTAAAGCTGTATTCTATATAAACTTGTTACACTAATTACTATTCACTTGGCATAGAATAAAACTAAAGCTGTATTCTATATAAACTTGTTACACTAATTACTATCCACTTGGCATGGAATAAAACTAAAGCTATGTTCTATATAAACTTGTTACACTAATTACTATCCACTTGGCATAGAATAAAACTAAAGCTGTGTTCTATATAAACTTGTTACACTAATTACTATCCACTTGGCATAGAATAAAACTAAAGCTGTGTTCTATATAAACTTGTTACACTAATTACTATCCACTTGGCATGGAATAAAACTGAAGCTGTGTTCTATATAAACTTCTTACACTAATTACTATCCACTTGGCATAGAATAAAACTAAAGCTGTGTTCTATATAAACTTGTTACACTAATTACTATTCACTTGGCATAGAATAAAACTAAAGCTGTGTTCTATATAAACTTGTTACACTAATTACTATCCACTTGGCATGGAATAAAACTAAAGCTGTGTTCTATATAAACTTGTTACACTAATTACTATCCACTTGGCATGGAATAAAACTAAAGCTGTGTTCTATATAAACTTGTTTCACTAATAAATATCCACTTGACATAGAATAAAACTAAAGCTGTATTCTATATAAACTTGTTACACTAATTACTATCCACTTGGCATGGAATAAAACTAAAGCTGTGTTCTATATAAACTTGTTACACTAATTACTATCCACTTGGCATAGAATGAAACTAAAGCTGTGTTCTATATACAGTTGTTAGACCAATTTCTGTAGTAAATATTTATTTTTGAAACAGTGAATGTGTATATTCAGACATAATACTACATGCAACACATGACAAATGTCACCTCAGAGTTTACAAAATATATTTCACAATACGTAATCGAACTTGCTAGCTAATCCAAGGACCATAAAATATATACCAAATCATTAGTGTTTTTGGTAACATAAATTATACAATTTGTGTTTGTCATATATTATCATGCATACAAAACATCAATTAGTACAATTATTATTGTATTGTAAGTCTTAACTATATAATTCAGTATATGACATTGTCTCCAAAAGCTATCAGTGTTTGTGTCGGCTTATAATAAAATGAAATGTTTATTCTACTTAAAGTTGTGATATTTACAATATATTTAAAATTCACGGGAAAATATTGTTAAAATAAAGTCATAACACAATGTCAGAATTATGTATTCACGATATTTTAAAAATAGATGGTTTTCTTTACAAAATTGTAAATATGTCATAATACATATCATTTAGATCCATTTTCTGTAATTACCGTAATTAATCTCTACGTTTTAGGGTATAATTATTAATAATAAATTATTTTCACTAACTATGCTAATTTATTACATAATGATAGTAAACACTAATTGTGTATTTTTGAAAATTTTCAGTTAACACACGTCAAAGATAAAAAAAATGTTCAGTTTGCAATTGTTATCATATCGATTATCAGTTTAATAAATAGAAACGTTTATGCAAACATTTTAGAACAATTCATGAAATATTTAAACTATCTCGTGGACCACACGATTTTGAAATGAAATATTTAAACTAGCTCGTGAACCACACGATTTTGAAATGAAATATTTAAACTAGCTCGTGAACCACACGATTTTGAAATGAAATATTTAAACTAGCTCGTGAACCACACGATCTTGAAATGAAATATTTAAACTAGCTCGTGGACCACACGATCTTGAAATGAAATATTTTAACTAGCTCGTGGACCACACGATCTTGAAATGAAATATTTAAACAAGCTCGTGGACCACACGATCTTGAAATGAAATATTTAAACTAGCTCGTGGACCACACGATCTTGAAATGAAATATTTAAACTAGCTCGTGGACCACACGATCTTGAAATGAAATATTTAAACAAGCTCGTGGGCCACACGATTTTGAAATGAAATATTTAAACTAGCTCGTGGACCACACGATTTTGAAATGAAATATTTAAACTAGCTCGTGGACCACACGATCTTGAATTTGTGTCAAAGATAATTACGTGTACATTCATGCTATGAGTGAAAGATGGTGACATCATTGTCTCATCACATAATGAATTATGAGAAATAAAAAGTCGTCACGATCATAGGTATCGTCACATGTCATTCTTTAAACAATTAGTTTACTAAAATAGAAAATACTTAAAATTACTACTTGTCATAGATTATTTAGTTTAAATAATACAAGTATAATACATTCACAGATATTTTATATAATATAAAAACTAAAAAACACTAAATCAGAATACGGTTCAAGATTTTGTTTGATCTGTTTCATTTCAGTTAAACTTTGACACTTATATTCTTAGGTGATCGTCACACGGTTACTGACACAACAGTTAAAGGAAAGGTTGTGTCTAATAACTTATCTATTTATTTGTTTTATCACATTATTATTCAGAAAGAAAAATCACCAAAGTACCGAAAATTAGTTGATAAGTATAATCGTACAAGAGCCTTCAGTTGTAAATTAAGTAACTGTTCTTCAGCTGTTTTACTTCACGTGGAATTGGGTATATTTAACTAGCTTACTGAAACATTTGTAAACAACATATTAATATTCTGTTTAAAAAAATACTTTGTTTATAAAGTACTTAAATACACTTGTTGTAATAATACGTGCTTTGTATATCTGTTTAACTTGATTATTAGTTGCCATAAATAATATACAAGTGCAGACACTCAAATCAGTTTATTAATATACAAGTGCAGACACTCAAATCAGTTTATTAATATACAAGTGCAGACACTCAAATCAGTTTATTTTTTATTTTACTTTTTTGGAATTTCGCACAAAGTTACTCGAGGGCTATCTGCGCTAGCCGTCCCTAATTTAGCAGTGTAAGACTAAAGGGAAGGCAACTAGTCATCACCACCCACCGCCAACTCTTGGGCTACTCTTTTACTAACGAATAGTGGGATTGACCCTACCATTGTAACGACCCCACGGCTGGGAGGGCGAGCATGTTTGGCACAATGGGGGTGCGAACCCGCGACCCTCAGATTACGAGTCGCACGCCTTAACGCGCTTGGCCATGCCGGGCCACTGATTAGTTTATTAGAAACTGTACATATACTTTACACATTTGAAAATTAAACTGTCTGTCCACCATGTTCTGACCTTTACATACCGGTTACCCACTGTTCGAAACTGATGTGTTATCTTCAATATATGTGACATGCAGGTGTTATCTCACAGGATAATAGTCTTTGATGTTTACAAATAACATAATCGAAATGATTTTATATTAAGAGTATTAAACTTGCTTGCACAAAAGTTAGTGTATAAGCCTTGTTTTACTTCGGTTCTTCTAAAGTTACACTGACCTTATTAGTTTTAGATTAAATAATAGAAAGGTGACTAGTAGAAAAGGCAGACACTTTTACAATCGTTTCGTGATAATTCGTATCTTCTGAACTTAAATTGAGGTACGTGTTGTCCCTACAAGGCTGTTATGCTATATCTGCTGGTGAAAAGAAAACGTTTTGGACTGAGGTTTGAAGACGTTCTTGAGGTTTGTCTTAGTTTGTTTGTTTGTTTGTTTGTTTTTGAATTTCGCACAAAGCTACTCGAGGGCTATCTGTGCTAGCCGTCCCTAATTTAGTAGTGTAAGACTAGAGGGAAGGCAGCTAGTCATCACCACCCACCGCCAACTCTTGGGCTACTTTTTTACCAACGAATAGTGGTATTGATCGTCACATTATACACCCCCACGGCTGGGAGGGCGAGCATGTTTAACGCGACGCGGGCGCGAACCCGCGACCCTCGGATTACGAGCGCACGCCTTAACGCGCTCGGCCATGCCAGGCCTATCTTAGTTAGCAGAAAAATGCAAAACCTTTCAGAGGTCATATGGGTCTGCGGATTACTTTTAACGTTTACTGTGCTTTTAAATAGAAAATGTAGGAAGACACTGTAAATCATTCATTATTATGTTTAGTTGTGTCAAATATGAATTATCAGATTTCTAATATAACTAACTCTAGTCACGTGGCTCATACATTTTTAGTGTTTACGAGAGAAACTGTGAAATTTGTAACATAATACACAGGATGGTAACATTGTGCTTCTAGGTAGTTTCACACAATTAATATGTTCTGTATACAAGTGTTATGATAACGATTGTCAGTTTCAGAAATTATAATGGAAGTGTTTTTGCAAACAGAACATTTTGTTTTGATGTGTGCTAACTAAAATATTCCGAGAGCACATTATTAGTGTTTAGTGTCACAGTATTCGTGTAATGAATTAACAATATGTCAGTTAAATACAGAATATATATTTAACTGTTATGCATTATTACATATTTAAAGTTTTGTAAAACTAACTATTTATATTAAGTATATGATATATATATTTTATTTTATAATATTTTCCCATGTGTGTTAAATATATTGTAAATCTGACACGTTTAAGCACAATACAAATTTCATCTTATTGTAAGCCTGTTGTTGTTGTTTTGAATTAAGCACAAAGCTACACAATGGGCTATCTGTGCTCTGCCCACCACGGGTATCGAAACCCGAATTTTAGCGTGTAAGTCCGCAGACGTACCGCTGAGCCACTAGGGGGCTACTGAAACAGTTTTTGGAGACAGTTTTTGGAGACAGTGTAATAATCACACACTGTGTTATATAATAAACACAATAATAATTGTACTGATTGGTGTTTTGTATGTATGATAGTATATGACAAACACAAATTGTACAATTTATGTAACCAAAAATTTTAAGGAATTGGAATATGTTTTATGGTCTTTGAATTAGCTAGCAAGTTGAATTGTATATTGTGAAATAGACTTTGTCAACTCAAAATGGACATTTGTTATTTTTGCCGTTTTCCCATTCCAGTTAACGTTACGTCTGAATATACACTTCCTATAATAATTAGCGTCAAACATCTAAATGGAATATAACCTTCATTCTATTATTAGTTTTTAGTACCTAATAATCTTATGCTGAATAATGAAATAATTATTTAAACCTTGAATAAATAGCCGTGTTTACTGACATTTTGACATCAGTAAAGCTAACTGAAGTACAACGTACGTATGTAAAATTTATGACTAAATATATTCTGTACAGACAGATGCAGGTTATAAGTATGGTCTAATTCAATACTTTGGTGGTCTGTAAAAGTAAATATTAATGTTAGGCACAGTTTATCATTAACAGCTATCCAGTAATTACAAAATAGACTTGGTCATTCTTATCCTATGGTTTTTGAACTAAGCCCATCAGTGGTCTTGAATATGAAACACTTCAGATTGTGTTCGTCCTCTCTTTGTAGGTTGTTTGAAATGTAGACGATAATGACGTCAATAGTTCCATTGTAGGTTTCTGTGTCAGTGACCATTTGGTTACCTTTGTAATTCTGAACAATCTGTGTCTATTGGATGCACTTGAAGTAAAGTTAAACAATATCAAGGTGTGCCATCAGACACTGATTTGTTAGATTCTGGAACAGAATAACATGTACGATCAGCCAGATCTGAGCCACTTGTGTGGCTTTCATTATGTGTGATTTTTCAATAGTGTCTTAGATTGTTTGAAAGTTCCCGTATTTTTATTAGTTAGGATTCAGCGCCATTCATTTATCATTTTTAGTGGTTGGTGGTGCTGTTATTATTAATAATATGTATGATATGTGACAGTAAAAGGAATCATGTTTTCTACACTTTCATTAAAATCGTTGTTGTAGTTATTGGACTAATATCGAACAATATGGGTGTGATGGACTGCTCAATTATCAAAGGATGGTCAACTTACAGAGGAATGTTCCCCATAGGGGTATTACTCTCAACTTGGTCAGAAAGAATAACGTAAACTGAACAAGAACCCTCATCTGTCTGACTATTCTATCAGTATAGCACATGGCAGTGAAACTCAGCCCGTTACAGAACAGTAAAAGTTTCTAACCAACAACTGTTCAGAGTTTCCACATTGAAAATGTCATTTTGATCTTCCTTCATCTGCATCTGGTATTTTTTGGGATGATTTTCCATTATATCCACATCGTGCATTAGAAGACAGATTTGGAAATTGATGAATTCTGATCACTGTTTAAAAATCAGTCAAACAGGACAGTGTCTGACGCTCTTTGTATGAATAACCCACACTTTCCTTCTCATAGATAACAGATGTTTTCTATTATGATTGCCAGTATCTAAGTATTCTGGAGTTAGATGTGTTTGAATAGCCAGTCAGAGAAACTGCCATCAATAACACCTTTTATGATATGGTCGTCTCTCGTCATGCTCCACTGAGAATCTAAAAAAAATGTTTTAAATCACTTTCTCATAGACTGACTACGTTAATACTAGAATTCATCATTCATGAGGCTCAAACAACTTGCCAAATCGTTTGATAACATTATTTAAAAAGTAAATTCCGAATGTCTACAAGTGTTTATTAGGTCTTAATAAAATGACCAATTTTCAGTTTCATCATTTTTATCAAGTATTCCTTTTCGTTTTCTTTATTACGGCTTTTGGAGTTAAGGATTCTTTGGCATATTGAAATAAACATATGAGGGCCTCGTTGCTTTCAGATTTACTATATTGTATAACATAAAAACATATGCACGTGAGAATCCGTAGAAATGAAATGTTTTCAATTACCAGTATCAGAATTTAACTTTGAATGATTTAGTTTCTAATTTCCAGTGTTGTGTTATTATTATAGAATATTGAGACATCACTGTTCAAACGAAAGTAAGCAATGTGTAAAAAATGTGCTGTTCTATCACGTATGCTCCCCGCTAGTACAGCGGTAAGTCTACGGATTTATAACGCTAAAATCAGGTGGTTCGATTCCCCTCGGTGAGCTCAGCAGATAGTTCGATGTGGCTTTGCTATAAGAAAACACTTGTTGGCTCGGCATGGCGAAGCGTGTTAGGCGTGCTACTCGTAATCTGAGGATTGCGGGTTCGCATCCCCGTCGCCCCAAACATGTTCGCCCTTTCAGCAATGGGGGCGTCATAATATGACGTTCAATCCCATAATTCGTTGGTTAAAGAGTAGCCCAAAAGTTGGCTGTGGGTGGTGATGACTAGCTGCCTTACCTCTGGTCTTACATTGCTAAATTAGGGACGGCTAGCACAGATAGCCCTCGAGTAGCTTTGTGCGAAATTCCAAAACAAACAAACAAACTCTCACGTGGTACCTTTTTCAAGAGACTTCGTTTCTTTTGGAATGATGGAAAGCCAGATATAAAAAAAAGACATGCTTTAGCTAACAGAATCTTTGTCCACTGTCTTCTGAAAGCAATACTTTTTGTTCAACAAAGTACCGCTTATGATGGTACACATACGTTAATTTTATAAAATTAAATAAAAATGTGGCTTCATCAAACCGATGTCGTCAGGGAAATACGAAACATTCCTTGTTTCATAATTCATTAATTTTGGAACTACGATGGAATTTTAATGACGAAAGCAAGTTTCTGAAATTTGGTTATGTTTTTCTAAAGCTGAAATTGGCTTGTATTTACGAAAGATGGTGAATTCTGAAGTATTATGAACGTTTAATTATTTAGTAATTATAATTTAATAAAAAAGATGTTTAATCGACACGAAAAGCTGTGTTTTTTTCTCAGTTTGTTTATGAACGTAATGACCTTAATTTCTATTTAAGGGGGAACCGTTGAAGTGATCGAAGGAAAACAATATGGAAAGTTACATTTTAGAAAAGCAACAGACAAAGATATGAATTAATAAAACAATTACGCTTGTAGTTTCTTTGTTCACTGCAAAACAAGAGGTGTCGTCGAAATTGAATTATTCCCCTAAAAAACTTGTTCATTCGTCTCTAATGTAATGGTAACGTATTTGTGACGGTCTTTGTTTATTTTAGAACCAAACTACATGGAACCAGCTGCTGTGTTCACTGCGGAGTTTCGAACTCCGAATTTTAACATTCTAAGTGCTTATTATGTGTGTTATCGCCATAGAAGTATCTCCAACTTTACTGTGCTTTCGCACTAGCTAATTCAGTGGAGTAATCATAAATGGATTTATTATAAGCAAACAACATTGAAATCCACTTCGGAATACGTTGTTTTGTCCATAGTATTAGAAAAATACCTCGTGTCGTACGCTGTTAGAAGATAGCAGTGAGAACAAATAACAAAAACATCAACATGACAGTCTGTTTATAACCTGAGCCAAGCATTAATAAAATCTACTAATTAAACGAAATAATGTTAATTTATTTAAACAATGAGGGCAGATCTGTACTGAAGACGAGCTTCACTGCAAGACGTACACAAAAGACAGTGGTAGTGACCTACGTCGGATTACACACAAATAAACCGATGTTTACATTATATAAAATTTACAGCACTTTTACGTGTAAATTATCTTCGTCAGGTAAAGTATATTTTCTGAAAATGAAAAATTAAATTCATAGAAGAATTATGAGTTGTTTTAACGTATCAAATCTGATATTGTAGTGTATTCCAAAGCTTTCAGATCAGTTGTTGATGGACCTCTGTATTATAACTAAATTTGGCCCTTTGAACAGTTGTTGCTGGACCTCTGTATTATAACTATACATGGCCGTTTGAACAGTTGTTGCTGGACCTCTGTATTATAACTATACATGGCCGTTTGAACAGTTGTTGCTGGCATCTGTGTTATAACTAAATTTGGCCCTATGAACCGTTGTTGCTGGACCTCTGTATTATAACTACACATGGCCCTATGAACCGTTGTTGCTGGACCTCTGTATTATAACTACACATGGCCCTTTGAACAGTTGTTGTTGGACTTCTGTATTATAACTACACATAGCCCTTTGAACAGTTGTTGCTGGACTTCTGTATTATAACTAAATTTAGCTCTTTGAAAAGTTGTTGCTGGACCTCTGTATTATAACTAAATTTAGCTCTTTGAAAAGTTGTTACTGGACTTCTGTATTATAACTAAATTTATCTCTTTGAAAAGTTGTTACTGGACCTCTGTATTATAACTAAATTTGGCCCTTTGAACAGTTGTTGCTGGACCTTTGTATTATAACTCTACATGGCCCTTTGAACAGTTGTTGCTGGACCTCTGTATTATAACTCTACATGGCCCTTTGAACAGTTGTTGCTGGACCTTTGTATTATAACTATACTTGGATATTTGTTTTGAGTACTTAAGTTGTGGACAAATACAAAATCACACAGACATTGTACTTTGAAAATTAACAAATAAACTCGATCTAAAAAATGGACATATATCAGTTAACTTTCCTGGCAATATTTATAATGCTATACTAAATACTGTAATATAGTATATTATTCTCCTTGTTTTATCTATATTATAGCAATTCCAACCAGGGTGGTTAAAAGCTATCAGTATTTCTGGTGTATTGATATAAGTTTTGATTGGCAGGATGGTAAGACTTTGTTCATTAAATTGGAGATTAATTCTATCTATTCTTGACAAGAGGTCTGAATCATGAATCAAACTGATATTAGTTAAGACCACATTGCATGTTTATATTGAGTTCTTATCTTACACTTGTGTGTCACTAGACTACTGCCCTCTAGCGTCTCCTCCAAATTTACAGACAACTTGTGTATTTGATCTAGTCTTACATTTATTATCTGTGTCACATAATGGGTACTTTATGATAAATCCTATAGTTCATACACTCATCTCACCTAAACATTAGGCACTTTTCCAGGTCAAAGGTTCTGGTAACGTGAACACAAACCATGTCCATTTGGATTAATAAAAGCTTTCTACCTTTCCTTCTGGATGTTTCCATCTAGTTTGTCGCATTAGGATCTGTACATCCAACCGATCATGCTTAGACCCATTTAACTGCTCGATTATATAATATATTCACGTCATTACGTCATAGTCGGAAGTGTTTGATTAACCAGACAATCGTGCAATCTATCCATATCTTTATGGTTTTTCTCCAATTTGTGTGCATGACACATATATACATACCTTTTGTTTTGGGATACTGCAAGAGATACATTTTTGCATATTGATCCAATAATTATGATTTATTCTCTCCAGAGGGCACAACACGTAGAACCAACTATTTAGGGCAGGGCGTGTTAGGGCGTTCGACTCGTAATCCGAGGGTTGCGGGTTCGAATCCTGGTCACACCAAAAATGCTCACTTTCTCAGCCATGGGCGCGTTATAATGTGACGGTAAATCCCACTCTTCGTTGGTAAAATAGTAGCCCAAGAGTTGGCGGTGGGTGATGATGACTAGCTGCCTTTTCTCGAGTCTTACACTGCTACATCAGGAGACTTTTAGCGTAGATAGCCCTCGAGTAGCTTTGAGTGAAATTTAAAAACAAAAGCTCCCCGCTAGTACAGCGGTATGTCTCCAGATTTACACCGTTAAAATCAAGGGTTCGATTCCCCTTGGTGGGCTGAGCAGATAGCCCTTTGTGGCTTTGCTATACGAAAAATACACGCACAAACACACTCAAAAACAAACCAATTGTGTAACTTGTATTTTGTGCTATTTAAATTATTGTTTAAAATGTGAAACATATTATTCATTTATCTTATCTTTCTTACATCCTACATATCTTAACTTTATAAAAGAACTATACAGTCGTAAGTCAAATTCATCTCTCTATATGTATTTATTGGCGTTATAAGTTCTCAAGCTAATTGCTGAACGACTACGAAAGAAGTTTCATTATTATAAACTGCACAAATACTAATTTTCCAGTGAATAAATTGTCTCTTTTGTCTCAGTTTTATGATAATTTATTGTTTGTTTAATAGTATGCTCAGGCCTTCGTACATGCCCTCTTCAAAGAGTTAGTTATTAAATTGATGGAAGGTAGTTTTAATTAATAGTCATTGTTCGCCAAACCATTGACTATCATAAACGTAGATTTTTACAGTGATATTCTGAATATAATAGCCCACTTAATGAATAGTTATGTCGTCTACAATGTCAGTTGTTAAGTAGATAATTAAGAACAAAATATTAACCATAAACCTAAAAAAAAAAGTGAAAAAATAAAGGAAACTTTCTCATACAATGGTGCTGCTCTCTATTGTCAAGCTTCTTTACTATAATATAAAATGTCACGTTTTCCTTTCTTGAGACCACAGTGGTTCAGTACTGAATCTGTTTATTTGTCTCTTTTTGAATTTCGCACAAAGCTACTCGAGGGTTATCTGTGCTAGCCGTCCCTAATTTAGCAGTGTAAGACTAGAGGGAAGGCAGCTAGTCATCACCACCCACCGCCAACTCTTGGGCTACTCTTTTACCAACGAATAGTGGGAATGACCGTCACATTATAACGCCCCCACGGCTGGGAGGGCGAGCATGTTTAGCGCGATGCGGGCGCGAACCCGCGACCCTCGGATTACGAGTCGAACGCCTTAAGCGCTTGGCCATGCCGGGCTGTAGAGGTTTGAGAAGTAACATTATACATCTTACGGAACACTAAACAAACCCCAAGTTGTAAGTTAAAATCAGTAGTTAAAACATTTTCTCTGCTAATGACGACTTATTATGGTTAACTACAGTTATGTTAGTGACAAGTGATGACTACTTGTTATGGTTAACTACAGTTATGTTAGTGACAAGTGATGACTACTTGTTATGGTTAACTGGAGTTATGTTAGTGACAAGTGATGACTACTTGTTATGGTTAACTACAGTTATGTTAGTGACAAGTGATGACTACTTGTTATGGTTAACTACAGTTATGTTAGTGACAAGTGATGACTACTTGTTATGGTTAACTACAGTTATGTTAGTGACAAGTGATGACTACTTGTTATGGTTAACTGGAGTTATGTTAGTGACAAGTGATGACTACTTGTTATGGTTAACTACAGTTATGTTAGTGACAAGTGATGACTACTTGTTATGGTTAACTACAGTTATGTTAGTGACAAGTGATGACTACTTGTTATGGTTAACTACAGTTATGTTAGTGACAAGTGATGACTACTTGTTATGGTTAACTACAGTTATGTTAGTGACAAGTGATGACTACTTGTTATGGTTAACTACAGTTATGTTAGTGACAAGTGATGACTACTTGTTATGGTTAACTACAGTTATGTTAATGACAAGTCATGACTACTTGTTATGGTTAACTACAGTTATGTTAGTGACAAGTCATGACTACTTGTTATGGTTAACTACAGTTATGTTAGTGACAAGTGATGACTACTTGTTATGGTTAACTACAGTTATGTTAGTGACAAGTGATGACTATTTGTTATGGTTAACTACAGTTATGTTAATGACAAGTGAAATATTTTTAGTAAACATGAGCAGCTGGTTAGCGCGTCGGACTCGTTTCAAAGTCATGGTCAATTTTATTACGAATTGGTAAAAGAGTATCTCAATAGATGGCGCTGGGTGGTGATTACTCGGTGCTTTTACTCTAGTAGCCGTCCGTAGTAGCCCATAAAGAAAAAACAAACCAAAGTCTTGATAAGCTTATACGTGACATTAGCAACATAGGATAAACCATGATTCGTGAAAAGTATGTTTAGATGTGTTACTACATTTAACTGCTGTTTTACACATGTGAAATATTCTGTGAGGTGGTTTTCGCGAGCCGTGTGTATCCCAGGAAATGAAAGCCACATTAATATAGGTACTGATACAGTTGTATTTGTATTAACAAAATGTCACGCGCTATTACGTCAACTGCAGTTGATTGTTTCACTTAATGTATAAAACTTAGTAGTTACTGGTGGGGGGGAAGATACTAAATTCTTCATTAAGGTTTAAAAGTGGATTAGGCCTACTTGTCAGATATGTTTGTATTCATCTATTTCCGTCTTGTGAATAAATGTTGCACACCATAACATGATGTTTAATACATATATTGTTGTAAATATGGCCCGGCATGGTGATAAATGTACTTGACTCGTAAGGCGAGAGTCTTGGGTTCGGATCCCGGTCACATCAAACATGCTCACTCTTTCAGCCGAGAGTACGTTATAATTTTCGATCAATTCCACTATTCATTGACAAAAGAGAAGCCTACAAATTGACGGTGGGTGGTAATGACCAATTGCCTTTTCTCTAGTCTTTCACTGCAAAACTAGGGACGGCTAGCGCATGTAGTCCTCGTGTAACTTTGCGCGAAATTCAAACACAAACAAAAAAGGTCGAATACACACATAATAAATTTGGACTTTATGACATTTCTGTTGTGTTAGGAATACAGAAAAATTCTACAGTAATTTAACTAAAAAGAAAATACTTATAACTTACCTAAAAAAGTACAAACATAGTAAATTTGGCAACATTAGATCCTCGAATATTAACGAAATGTAGCATAATTCTCACTTTCTGGTTTATCGTTATCCAAGGACTTTGACCAATAAATTCGCATACTTTTCTTAAATAAAAATTGTTTTTTTTGTGTTTCTGTGTCTCTCTCTTCTTAAACTAACTGACTTAAATTGACTTGTATCAAAGACACAACTGGTTCATTTAAATATACTTGTATCCAGTCACAACTGGTTCATTTAAATATACTTGTATCCAGTCACAACTGGTTCATTTAAATATACTTGTATCCAATCACAACTGGTTCATTTAAATATACTTGTGTCTAAGACACAACTGGTTCGTTTAAATTGACTTGTATCCAATCACAACTGGTTCATTTAAATATACTTGTATATAAGACACAACTGGTTCGTTTAAATATACTTGTATCCAATCATAACTGGTTCATTTAAATATACTTGTATCTAAGACACAACTGGTTCGTTTAAATATACTTGTATCCAATCACAACTGGTTCATTTAAATATACTTGTATCCAATCACAACTGGTTCATTTAAATATACTTGTATCCAGTCACAACTGGTTCATTTAAATATACTTGTATCCAATCACAACTGGTTCATTTAAATATACTTGTATCCAATCACAACTGGTTCATTTAAATATACTTGTATCTAAGACACAACTGGTTCGTTTAAATATACTTGTATCCAATCACAACTGATTCATTTAAATATACTTGTATCCAATCACAACTGGTTCATTTAAATATACTTGTATCCATTCACAACTGGTTCATTTAATTTGACATGTATCCATTCACAACTGGTTCATTTAAATTGACTTGTATCCACTCACAGCTGGTTCATTTAAATTGACTTCCATCCATTCACAACTGGTTCATTTAAATTGACTCAATCCGTTCACAACTGGTTCATTTAAATTGACTTCTATCCGTTCACAACTGGTTCATTTAAATTGACTTCAATCCGTTCACAACTGGTTCATTTAAATTGACTTCTATCCGTTCACAACTGGTTCATTTAAATTGACTTCAATCCGTTCACAACTGGTTCATTTAAATTGACTTCTATCCGTTCACAACTGGTTCATTTAAACTGACTTCTATCCACTCACAGCTGGTTTATTTCAATTCACTTGTATCCAATCACAACTGGTTCATTTAAATTGACTTCAATCCGTTCACAACTGGTTCATTTAAATTGACTTCTATCCGTTCACAGCTGGTTCATTTAAACTGACTTCTCTCCACTCACATCTGGTTCATTTAAATTGACTTGTAACCATTCACAACTGGTTTATTTCAATTCACTTGTATCCAAGACACAACTGGTTCATTTAAATTAACTTGTATCCAAGACACAACTGGTTTATTTCAATTTACTTACATCCAAGACATAACTGGTTCATTTAAATTGACTTGTATCCAAGACACAACTGGTTCATTTAAATTGACTTCTATCCACTCACAGCTGGCTCATTTAAATTGACTTCAATCCGTTCACAACTGGTTTATTTCAATTCACTTGTATCCATTCACAACTGGTTCATTCAAATTGACTTCTATCCGCTCACAACTGTTTCATTTAAATTGACTTCTATCCGTTCACAGCTGGTTCATTTAAACTGACTTCTCTCCACTCACATCTGGTTCATTTAAATTGACTTCTATCCATTCACAACTGGTTAATTTAAATTGACTTCTATCCACTCACAGCTGGCTCATTTAAATTTACTTCAATCCGTTCACAACTGGTTCATTTAAATTCACTTGTATCCAAGGCATAGCTGGTTCTTTTAAACTGCATCCAAAGGTTCATTCTTTATTTTAATTTGTGTTCTTTTCCTCCTGGTATAGTTCCCCCTGGAGAACCAATCATCCTGGATGAACAAGGTCAAAAACTTGATGGTCTCGTCGGGCCTTACAATGAAGGCGACTCACTTACTATAACTTGTCAGGCTAGCGGTGGTAAGTATGTTGATTTTGAAGACGAAAACCGCATCTTCTGTGATCCTCGCGGGGAATCGAACCTCAGTATTGTAAACTTAGTGATGTTGATCTTACTCGTGACATATTTCTTACACGGGAAATTTATTAATTATTTAGGAATACTTGGAATTTATAAGCTGTCGACTTTATAAGTCGAATTGCTTTGGAAACTTTAACTTTATTAAGTGTGGATTATTTTAAGTCACTTTATTGTCATATTGATAGGCTTAGCCGTGTTATAACTGTTTTGAACGTTTCGTGTTCCTTACACTTGGCTTGAGATATTTTCGACATTCATGGCATGAAAGTCGGCGAAACTACATACTCGTCATAAAACTTCGTGAATGAACTTGTGAAGTTTCACACCAGTGATGTGCACAGCTTTCGAATTGTTATCGTTACATTTTGGCATTAAGTCAAACTAGACACGAGAACCAGTTAGAAAAAAACTACATGTTGCAGACCGAACGTTTGATAATCTTTAACAAAATGTTATTGTTGAATTTGGAATAACACCATAAAAGATTAAAGTGAGGCAGACTGTTTGAGACACTCATTTTGAAAGTGAAGTTAAAAAATGACTACACCGCTATTCCTCTTAAATCTAGCGTTTCTGAACGATTTACAAAAAGAGTTTAATCTATACATGGGAAAAAAGATAAGTTTCCATAGAAATAAACTTTATAATAATTACAATATGTCGTGACGGCTGATGTAGCACAACGTCACAAGGACCCGGATGTGAATTTGGTGGAAAAATGACATCTGTAGTCAGCCTATGTTTTGTTTTTCCTTTGGTAATAATCACCATAGACAAACATAATTAGCTGGTGTTGTGTAGTAAAGAAACAAAAGACGAAAACTAGGCTTTGAAGCCAATACAATCCAGACATGATAACAAAATTAATTATTTAGTTCGGAATACTGTTTGTTGGCAGAAAAAAATTCACAAGAAATTACCACAAAATCACTGTAAAAACGTTTACATGTATGAAAACAGAAATCGAAGATACATTTTGTGTTATTAAACATTGCTTGTAGGTTGTTTTTAAATTGTGTTGTTGTTGAATTTCGCCCTAAAATGCTCGAACGCTATCTGCGTTAAAGGCCCCTATTTTAGAAGTGACAGACCATAAGAAAGGAAGTTAACAAATATTCACTATCACCAACGCTAACAGTTCCAAATTTGGAAGTGATAAAACGGAAGGAAGGTAGCTAGCATACTTTTAACATATAGTAAGATATGTAAAGTGCTGTAATATTCCTGACTTTCCTTCTCAGTTGTAATGTTTAGATAAAACAAAATGGTTGTTTCCCGTCCTTTCTTTCTCATTGCATCCAATAATTTTGTCTCTTTGAAATATCATGAAACTCAAACGATTGTTCTCTGAATTAAGAAAATGATAATTACAAAATAACTACCAATGATTTATTTTAATTCTTTAGGCAAACCACGTCCGTCTGTGACCTGGTGGCGAGATTACGCCCTTTTGGATGACAACTACACATTTGAGCTCGGAGATGTTGTTCAAAATAAGTTAACAATTGACAAACTCCACCGACATGACCTATTAGCAGTGTTAACTTGCCAAGCATCTAATAACAACATAACTGTGCCTGCATCTAACGCCATAACAGTTGATCTCAACTGTAAGTTGTATTGTAAATGTCTGTACATCCAAACCTAACGCGTTGATTACATTAAACCAATATATGAACTACTTGAGGGCTATCTGTGCTTGTGTTTGTGTTTTTTCGTATAGCAAAGCCAAAAAGGGCTATCTGCTCAGCCCACTGAGGGGTATTGAACCCCTGATTTTAGCGTTGTAAATCCGGAGACATACCGCTGTTCTAGCGGGGGGCTCTATGTGTGCTAGCCGTCCCTAATTTAGCAGTGTAAGACTAGAGGGAAGGCAGCTAGTCATCACCATCCACTTAAAACTCTTTGGCTACTCTTTTACTGACGAATAGTGGGATTTACCGAAACATTGTAACGATCCCACGGCTGAAAGAACAATCATGTTTAGTGCGACCGGGATTCGAATCCACGACCCTCGGATTACGAGTCAAGCGCCTTAACGCACTTGGCTATACCGGGCCTGTGAGGATTATTTTATTTTCTTCGTTTTTCCAAGTAGCACTGATGAATTTTGGGTCCTGTTAAACTACTCTGTTTAAGTTGTATTGGCAAATTACACAGTCATTTAGATCTGTACATTATATCTTCTTCATGAAATCGACATCTCATGAAAAAATAAATTATTATATGTCATTACAATTAATTTCTGTATTACTAAATAGCATTTATTATTGGATACGTAACTGCTGATTTGAATTGTAAGTGTTGTTGTGATATTTTATATTATTAGGATTTATATATAAAGAAACGAAGTTTTGTTTCGTTTTATTGTTTGACAATGATACCAGTGTGCAATGTCATCTCTGAAAACAAATAAACTATATTTTCTGTAAATGTTTTAATATATTATTTGACAGTGAAACCAGTAAAAGCAGTCATCACACAGTCTGAAAAACCTATAGTTGCTGATAAAGAAACTGAACTGACGTGTACAGGCAAAGGATCTCGTCCGGCGGGAAAAATCACGTGGTGGAAAGGAACTCAGCAAATGCAGAATACACGAGAAACTGTTATTCCTAACGGAGCTATCAGTAGTGTATTGACCTTTACGCCATCTATTGACGATAACAGAAAGTATTTGTCATGTCGAGTTGAAAACCTTTTAATTCGTGGAAGCGCGGTTGAAGACGGCTGGAAACTGGATGTACAATGTATAGAATTATTTTATATAAGACACTTTTGTTATTTGAATATTTGAAATGTAAACACTTAACTAGCACGATATCTACCCAAACGCACACAGATTTTGATTGTAATTATCGTTTCGAGTATTTGCATCAGGTACGAAACAAATGTGTTTGAAAACGGCTGGTTTGGGTAGAGAAAAATTTGTATGTAGAGGAGCGAACAACGTTTCGACCTTCTTCGGTCATCGTCAGGTTCACAAAGAAAGAAAGAGGTAACTGACCGGAAGCTGACCACATGTTTAAAAGGGGTTGTGTTATTAAGTGTAGGAATATAGAGGGCGTACTTAGATGTTTGATTATATTTATTAACATAGGAATAAAGGTGTTCCTTCGTATTGGCTCATTTTGGGCTTGAGTTGTGTAAGTAAGGATTCTTTAATTTTGTGTTTGTTTACGTTTGTTTCTTTATTTAGTAGTTGAGTGTTTTTTTATGATTATGTTGTGTTTATTTGACTTGCAGTGTTTGAAAACGTGTGAAGGTGACTTTGAGAACCTGACCATGACCAAAGAAGATCGAAATGTTGTTCGCTCCTCTACATAGTGCTTTCTCTACCCATACCAGCCGTGTTTACTTCTATATTATATATATCTCTACAAGTGGGTTTTCTTGTTATCACTGATTAGGTACGAGATATAAAATTAATCACAAATAAATCCAGTCCCAGTATATTTTACACTTACTAAACATAAGAGACTATTTATTAGAGTATTATACAAGTATGTTATAAACTAGAGAACACTAAATAACTTGTGCTTTATTTACTGCTATGAAATTTGATTAATCTAATTAATTAACCTGTTCAGTGCTGTGGACGAGATAACTCGTCCAAGCTGATCGATAACACAGTGCCACGGACGGGTTAATTTGTTCTCAACGATACCTAACTTCAACGCTAGATGCCAGCACCATATATGCATTTGACCTACTTACAAATTATTTCACTTTCGATCCAAAATGGCGTCACAAACAGTTACAAAATGAAGAAGCATCAGAGTTGTATTGTAGCAGCTGAAATACTTGGCAGTCAACAGGTTAATGGTATTTCACGTACTATAGTGTACTTTTTATTTCAGATCCCCCCCAAGTGACTCTTCAACTTGGAACTAACCTGAAGGTAACTAACATACAGGAAGGAAATGATGTATACTTTGAGTGTAATATCAGAGCTAACCCTTGGATCCACGAAATAAGCTGGCAGTTTGAAGGTCAGGATCTCACAACGAATACGTCAGCTGGCGTCATTATTAGCAACCAATCACTGGTGTTACAGAAAGTGCAGCGACAATATAGAGGGCGCTTCACCTGTTCTTGCAGTAATAGCCAAGGTCTAGGGATTAGTAATGAAATATTTCTAAAGGTTCAGTGTACGTTTCTTTTTTTTTAAGACATCAGAATATTTAAGATTACAGGCAATATTGTATCTTTAAGGAATGTCAGTTTTTTATAAATCTTAATAAACAAGTAAATGTTGTTTTTCTTAAACTTTAATAATCTAATGAGAGGTAGTTCTTCTGTGAAGCCCCCCAGTGGCTCAGCGGTATGTCTGCGGACTTACGCGCTAAAAATTTAGGTTTCGATACCCGTGGTGGGCAGAGCACAGATAGCCCATTGTGTAGCTTTGTGCTTAATTCAAAACAACAACAAAAATCTTCTATGAAATGTCACATTATACATGTGACACGATAAGATAAATTATGAATGTAATTTAAATAAAATATTTTAGAATAGTTGGTAACTTAAAATAGTTTTATTTCTACCTAAATATTTTGATCATATTAGGACAGCAACTTATTACCATACCGTTTGGAGATTTAAAAAAAATGTAACATTCGTGTAATAAGCACACGAAGGAAATATATATGTTTTTCTTCACTTTGTGAACAGATGCTCCGTTATGCAAACCAGGACAAAAGATCATATACGGTGTTGCCAAGTACGAACCAGTCGAGGTGTTATGCGAACTCGACGCTGACCCCAGTGACGTCACCTTCCACTGGCGTTTCAATAGTTCATACAAGAGGTCAAATAAAATCATGTATTCTGTTGAACGGGCAAAGAGCAAAGCAACTTATAACCCAGAATCAGACGAAGATTACGGGAAACTTCTCTGCTGGGGGACAAACAATATAGGAATCCAGAGACAACCTTGTATTTTTACTGTGGTCCCTGCAGGTGAGTATTAAATAAATATCACTGAAAGTAAAACATTCGGTGCATATCAGTAAACAATAAACACGACGGGGAGATTGTTTGTTCTTGTTTAATTTTACGCAAAGCTACTCGAGAGCTATCTGCGCTAGCCGTCCCTAATTTAGCAGTGTAAGATAAGAGGGAAGACCACCCACCGCCAACACTTGGACTACTCTTTTACAAACGAATAGTGCGATTTACCGTCACTTTATAACGCCCCCACGGCTGGAAGGGCGAGCATGTTTGGTGCAAAGGGGATTCGAGCCCCCGAGCCTCAGTTCACGAGTCGAATGCCTTAACCCACCTGGCCATACCGGGCCACGAATATACGACAAAATTATGGTTACCCAGCCACCAGCAAACCTCTGGGTGATGGATGCTAACACACGTGCAGGATTATCCTGTGGGTTTTGGCACAAACTCTTTAAATGTTAATAGAGTTACTTCAATTTAAAGAAATTAAAATAACGTTTTAATCATTCTTATTCTCACTGTGATTTCTAAACGGCTTGGGAAGAATTAGACGAATCACACTCGAACGACAGTGACGACAGAAAGTGTTCGTACCCCTGCGACGGGCCTGGCATGGCCAAGCGCGTAAAGCGTGCGACTCGTAATCCGAGGGTCGTGGGTTCGCGCCCGTGTCGTGCCAAACATGCTCGCCCTCCCAGCCGTCAGGGCGTTATAATGTTACGGTCAATCCCACTATTCGTTGGTAAAAGAGTAGCCCAAGAGTTGGCGGTGGGTGGTGATGACTAGCTGCCTTTCCTTTGTCTTACACTGCTGAATTAGGAACGGCTAACACAGATAGCCTTCGAGTAGCTTTGTGCGAAATTCCAAAAAAAAAACCAAAAAAACAAAAGCCCTGCGTCGTGAGTAGTTTCTTCTTCATAAGTGAAAACGTATAACGAGTAGGAAAATGAAAGTACAGTACATTATAAATCTCGTTCTAACACACATCGACATATATTTTTATGTAAATTGAACGATAAATAAACTGTTTATAAATAAATAACCAAACATAGGAGGGCAGAAGGTGTTCGCGCGTCTACTTTATGGTCAGTTGTTTAGCCTTTCAGGTGAATTACTTGGCGCAATCTCTCCTCATACCCATCCATGATTGTTTGACAGAACTCGACTAGTATTTTCTTCCATTCTTTTTCACAGAAGGCCTCCAACTCTTGCAAGTTTTTCGGATGACCCTGATGAACCCTGGTATTCAACTCATACCAAACGTTTTCAATTGGGTTGAGATCGGGTGACTGCGATGGCCACTCCAGAACGCTTATATGGTTTCTCTGCAACCAGAATCGCACATATTTTGATGTGTGCTTAGGGTCATTGTCGTGCTGGGAGACCAACCGACACCCAAGCCGCAAGTTCCGAGCATCATTCTTGATATAAGTACCTAATATATCAACGTACTCTTCTTTTTTCATGATTCCATTGACGTGGTGAAGGCTGTCTACTCCAGAAGAGCTCAAGGAACCCCATAGCATGATCTAGCCACCTGTGTGTTAAACTGTAGGGACGGTGTTCTTTAGAAGATTTTCTTCCCCTTCTTACGGAAAATATAGGGACATCACTGTGGCCGAAAGGCTCGACTTAAGTCTTGTCTGATCAAATAATACTCTTCTAATAGGTAAAGGGTTTATCTACATGCTTTCTTGCATACTTCAATCGTGCTTCTAAGTGAACAGACTTTAAATATGGAGTTCTACGAGGACGGCATGCTTTGAACCCAGAAGAGCGTAACATGTTCGTAACTGTAGCTTCAATCTCAGTTTCCCTTACCAGTTTCTATGTGTCATTACGTGTTAAACGAGGGTTCCTACTTACTTCTCTGACAAACTAACATGAGTCAGACGTTTGGATTTGCTGTTTATAACAAAGTTTTGTTTTATTTTACTTAACTGTATCACTATTAATATCATTACTAGGAAATGTATTAATAAATATATATATGTATATATATATATATATATATTGAATGTATAATTAAAACACCTAACGCCTCCCAGTGGCTAATTGATACGTCTGAAGGCTTATAACGTAAAAATTCGGGTTTCGACATCGTTGGTGGACACTTCACGAAACTGCCCGTTGTGCACGCTTAACGAAAGCACAAACAGTCTTCTCGGGGTCTTAAAGTTTACGGTTTGATTCCTGTTTTAACAACGTTTCTGTCTGAAGCGTCAGTAATGTAGTCTGTAAACATAATTTATATTACAAATTATATGAAAATAAATTTATAGCTTTCTAAGGAATACACAAATATACATATGCAGTAAGGTTTGTTGTACTGTAACATAGTCGGCGAAGAATGATGTGTTTGTTCCGATATTTTGTGTAAGATTTTGTATTTTTTTGTAATAAACGAATGTTATCGTTATCCTGTTGTCTTCAGTAAGGACTTATTGCGCTGTTGTTTAATAAAATAATATTACATTTTTCATGTTAGATTAAGTAAGTTTTATTGTATTGTTGTTTAATAAAATAATATTACATTTTTCATGTTGGATTAAGTAAGTTTTATTGTATTGCTGTTTAATAAAATAATATTACATTTTTCATGTTGGATTAAGTAAGTTTTATTGTATTGCTGTTTAATAAAATAATATTATATTTTTCACGTTGAATTAAGTAAGTTTTATTGTATTGTTGTTTAATAGTTCCACGCTAGTACAGCGGTGAGTCTACGAATTTACAACGTTAAAATGTGGGGTTCGATTCCCCTCGATGGATTTGGCAGTTAACCCGGTGTGGCTTTGCTATAAGGAAACACACACGCTGTGTAATAGAAATAACACATTTCGTTTTATCCTGTTATTTTAAACAAGATATATTGCACTGTTATGCAATAGAAGACGAATGCTATGATTTATCTACTCTTGTACTTTTTTATAGGTCCTCCAGACTCGCTTCACAACTGCTCCTTGCTCAATCAGACTGAAGATTTAGTTTCTGTACAATGTCTTGAAGGATATGACGGCGGTTTGTCGCAGCGCTTCCTGGTGGAGGTTTTTACTGCAGATCGGAGAACTCTTCTAACTAATATATCGTCAACAATACCGTTGTTTGTCATAGAAAATCTTCCTTCTGGCACTGATTTGATTTTGTATGTTTATGCGACAAACCTTAAGGGGAGAAGTCCTCCAATGATGATGTCCACTTCTACACAGCGGCCTGCTGAGAAATTAACCCGCAAAGGTTAGTGGTTCTGTCTTTAACAGACTACAAGACAAAACATGGAGGTCATCTGTTATACATAAATATCACAAAGATTACGGTGTGTGTATTAGAGGATATCTCAACTGATTGTATAAGGTTACGAATGCAAAGTGTGTGTTTTTTATAGCAAAGCCACATCGGGCTATCTGCTCATCCCACCGAGGGGAATCGAACCCCTGATGTTAGCGTTGTAAATCCGAAGACATACCGCTGTACTAGCAGGAGGGCCACGAATGTAAAACTACTGCGATCGGGTTAGTCCTAACCTACCCTAAGAGAACTAATCGGGTATAATACTCAAACGTTGACAAGATGCCAGTGCACCGGTAAGTCTACGGATTTACGATGCAAAAATGAGGGGTTCGTTTCCTCTCTCTGTGTTCGGCTGTTAGCCCGATGTGGCTTTGCTATAGGAAAACACACATACACAGTATTTGTACAAGAATTTACAGTTTTAGTGGTACGTTATGACGAATAAACGTATTAATAAAAGAAATATATTATAACAGAATAAATAAACAAAATAACCTAGTGGGAAAACCCTAATAAAGTGTTACAACAGGACAAAATAACACAATAATACAGTTAAGGTAACACAATAATATGGTTAAGGAGCTCTAATAAAGTGTTACAACAGGACAAAATAACACAATAATGTAGTAAAGGTAACAAAATAATATGGTTAAGGTATCACAATAATACAGTTAAGGTAACATAATAATATAGTCAAGGTATCACAATAATACAGTTAAGGTAACATAATAATATAGTTAAGGAGCCCTAATAAAGTGTTACAACAGGACAAAATAACACAATAATATAGTAAAGGTAACATAATAATATAGTCAAGGTATCACAATAATACAGTTAAGGTAACATAATAATATAGTTAAGGTATCACAATAATACAGTTAAGGTAACATAATAATATAGTCAAGGTATCACAATAATACAGTTAAGGTAACATAATAATATAGTCAAGGTATCACAATAATACAGTTAAGGTAACATAATAATATAGTTAAGGTATCACAATAATACAGTTAAGGTAACATAATAATATAGTTAAGGTATCACAATAATACAGTTAAGGTAACATAATAATATAGTTAAGGAGCCCTAATAAAGTGTTACAACAGGACAAAATAACACAATAATATAGTAAAGGTAACATAATAATATGGTTAAGGAGCCCTAATAAAGTGTTACAACAGGACAAAATAACACAATGATATAGTTAAGGTAACAAAATAATATGGTTAAGGAGCCCTAATAAAGTGTTACAACAGGACAAAATAACACAATAATATAGTTAAGGTAACAAAATAATATGGTTAAGGAGCCCTAATAAAGTGTTACAACAGGACAAAATAACACAATAATATAGTTAAGGTAACACAATAATATGGTTAAGGAGCCCTAATAAAGTGTTACAACAGGACAAAATAACACAATAATATATAATTACAGCTCCATAGCTCAGGAATAGAACAGACTCACAAACTCAATAATAAAATCTCCCCTTAACGGCTGTTAAAACACACTCGAACTAATGACAGAATTAAATAGCCCAATTAATGGATAATGCATATTACTTAGACATAGTAACAGTATTTGAGTTACTACAACGGATGGATACTACAGTAGGCTCTATCTCATGAATAAAACAATAATAAAAATAGAAAAGTAAATTTATTTCTGCAGGTTCCATAAAGTGTTCTGTTTGAAGAGTAAATACAACCAAAATCAAAATTACAAATAATTCTGTTTCCTAGTTTTGAAGTCCATATTTTTAATGCACTGTTGTCGCCTTCGGTCTGCATATTCTCGTCTTTAAAGCATGCGCACGTTTTATTGAAGTCACGACCGTGCATACTGTAACGTTATATATATCTTCTGACTGACTGACAGACAACGCGCGACTGAGCAAATTGCAATAAAGGAAACGAAATACCACAGCGACATAACCTTCAGTAAACAGTACAATTAAACTGTGAAACACAGAATATGTATAAATCTAGTCAGATGCTTCGAAACGGTTATCTCTGAAGAATAATTTTGCTCTAAGTATAAATCGTAATCATATATATTTGTTGTTGCTTATGGATTTGTGTTTTCTTTTATTTTTAGGTAAATAGACGTCGTTTATTCATACACCTTACACTTCTGTCTATATGCATTACGTAATTTTAAACAGTTTAGCTTTCGTAAAAAAAATCGTTATGATATATTACTAGGAGTACAACGATATGAAAGGACACTTAAAAGTATAAAACATAAGTAAAAACGCAATAGTTGTGTTTTCAAATAACTCGTTTCAGTATTAATTTTATTAATTTGTGATTTTTGTTGGCTTTTTTTTTTGTAAATTACGGTCGTTTATAAATATTACACCAGCGCAATTTATTTATAATTACAATATACAGTTGGTAAGATAAATATGACTTATTTTGATGAATATCTTGCATGTTTTCTTACAGGAAACGATCGAGCTAAGATCATTATACGCCCGTTTCTAGCATTTCTAATAGCCACTGTGATTGCGTTAATTATCATTACTCTAGTGTTAGCCGTATTCATCCGATATAAAAAGAAGAGAGCAAATGAAGGTTGGTTTTATTGGATAGTTTTATTTCAATAAGTAGAAAGAGCTGAAATTATTAAATGTGTTGAATTTGTATTGTATAAAGAAAATTGTTCTCGCGTCTTGTAACTCAACTATTTTTATACAATATTGTTATCAAAACAAAAACTTTATTAAATAATGTATTGTCAAATAGACAACGGCTCCTACTGGTACAGCGGTAAGTTATCGACTTACAATCAGGGGTTCGATTCCCCTCGATGTACTCGGCAGGTAGTCCGATGTGGCTTTGCAATAAGAAAACTCACACACACTGATTTGAAGACGTAGAAAAACAGTGATTGAGATCGTGACAAGTTTACATAAATATGAACAAATATTCAAACAGGGACTACTTTCTGTTCACTTTCTATTTTTAATACGGTGTTAAACTTTTCTCAATCCGAAATCACTTGTTGTTACTTAGTGGGTGTATACCAACCGTTAAAAACATATACAACAGTGGTGTTACTATTAGATGTATTCCAACCGTTAGAAACGTATACAACAGTGGTGTTACTATTAGATGTATTCCAACCGTTAAAAACATATACAACAGTGGTGTTACTATTAGATGTATTCCAACCGTTAGAAACGTATACAACAGTGGTGTTACTATGAGATGTATTCCAACCGTTAAAAACATATACAACAGTGGTGTTACTATGAGATGTATACCAACCGTTAAAAACATATACAACAGTGGTGTTACTATGAGATGTATACCAACCGTTAAAAACATATACAACAGTGGTGTTACTATGAGATGTATACCAACCGTTAGAAACATATACAACAGTGTTGTTACTATGAGATGTATTCCAACCGTTAAAAACATATACAACAGTGGTGTTACTATGAGATGTATACCAACTGTTAAAAACATATACAACAGTGGTGTTACTATTAGATGTATTCCAACCGTTAAAAACATATACAACAGTGGTGTTACTATTAGATGTATTCCAACCGTTAGAAACGTATACAACAGTGGTGTTACTATGAGATGTATTCCAACCGTTAAAAACATATACAACAGTGGTGTTACTATGAGATGTATACCAACCGTTAAAAACATATACAACAGTGGTGTTACTATGAGATGTATACCAACCGTTAAAAACATATACAACAGTGGTGTTACTATGAGATGTATACCAACCGTTAGAAACATATACAACAGTGTTGTTACTTATTGTGTGTATACCAACCGTTAGAAACATATACAACAGTGGTGTTACTTATTGGTTGGTGTGGTGTTGACAGGTTGTAGACGTTTTAAATTCATAATACAAGTTAACTTATTTTAGTGTATTTTTAACCTGATTTTAATCTATAATTTTTTATGTTAATTCTGGACTCCATAACTATGAACAGTCAGTTGGCCTTAGAATGTTGAAAACATTACATGATTCTACGAATACATTTAACATGATTTTCTTATTTTCCTCACAACAGGAAAAAGAAGGAAGAAACACCAACAAGAAATGTAAGTTATAAAATAGAAAGTTTATGAATCATATAACATAGACTATGAATCATGTAACATAAACTGCGTCTTCATGTATTATATAGTCGGGTTTTGGTTGGATTTGTTTTATGTTTATTTATGAGAAAAGCCACTAACAAATTAAAGTTATCTCGTGATTACCAGAGTCACTAAAATGTTCAAGGACGACTATTTAAGTTCCCTGTGAATGTAAGAAACTGTATCCGTTAAAACCGTAATTTTAGTAAGCGTTGTCACGAACAGTACAGAAATTCTGTCTACACATTACGGTCAGTTGCATTATAGTCGTTAATGGTCAACATTGTTCTTGATAAAATATACTCTATTCGTCATCCGCTACTTCGTGAATTTCCAGATGGTCTCTTCCAGAAGTTAATGATGCATTAGTTATATATAGACCTAGAGACGTTCGTTTTCCTCGAAAACGAACTAAGCTTTGGTTTTGTTATTCATGGCGTAGCTGCTTGTGCCATCTGCCGGAGATGACTGTTAAAAATAAATTAGTCATTGCTCTTCTACAATTTCTGAAATGAGTTTGATAAAGATTTTTCAACATCCGGGAATTAAAATATTTGTCATTATTCAGTGTTTTCTTTCAAATAAACCTAAAAAAGGATGATTTACTAATCCTAATCGACTGTAGTGTAACAATAATAGGTAAGAAAATTGATACTTAGAAGTCTATGATTTTACATCAACAACGAACTATATACTTCTGATAAAACTTACCAGTAATTATGCAGCTTTGCATTCAAAAACCACGAAAACAAAAACATTCATTGTTCGAATACAATTAATAATAATGTTATTGGACAGTATCTCAGAGGTGAGACAAAAAAAACTGAGTACTCTTGTCTCAGGTTAAAATTTTGAAAAAGAAAAAAGTGAAACATCAGTTAGATAACGTTCGAAAGTGTTCCCTGAACCGACACAATCTCGACTGTAGGATTCTCTTGTTTACATGCTCAGTACGTATCACATTTTAAGGCCTAAATGTTCACAAAACCAAAATATGTATTCCTACTTAGGGCTACCTCTGAAGTAAAAGTTCTTTTCAAGGATTTTTTAAAAGATTTCTGCCTCTCCTTTTGATTGATGCTGTCTACAGTCTAAGTGTCGATTTTAAAAAAAAATGTCAGATGGTTTTAAAGAAAGAAAATGATTTGTGGTTTTTAAGAGTTAGGTTGTTATCGCTGGTAGGTACGTTTAAAACTTTTTATCTCGAAGAAGTTCAGTCGTTTATTTTATTTGAAGATCGATAATTTGACAATCACTTTGAGTAATCTATCACACAGAGGTAGATGAGTTGACCTGGTCAGTGTTTAGAGTTTTATTCCTTCACTTTATGTTATTGGTCTTTCCTAAAGCCTATTGTGCGTCCTAATAAACTTTGTTATTGCGGGGATTTTATTATTTGGTAAATTCACACTTCTGATGCTATCACGAAATCAGTTAAAGTTAAAGATCCAAACATATCTTGGATAGCGCACGTTTTGTGTCTTACTTTCCAAGTAGGCCCGGCATGGCCAGGTGGGTTAAGGCGTTCGACTTGTAATCTGAGCATCGCGGGTTCGAATCCCGGTCGCACCCAACATGCTCGCCCTTTTAGCCGTAGCGGCGTTATAATGTGACGCTCAATCCCACTATTCCTTGGTAAAAGAGTAGTCCAAGAGTTGGCGGTGGGTGATGATGACTAGCTGACTTCCCTCGAGTCTTACACTGCGAAATTATGAACTGCTGGAACATATGGCTCTCGTGTAGCTTTGCGTGAAATTTTAAAAGCAAATTTAACGAAGTTCTTGTTTCTAGCTCTAAAATATAACTGCTTGTTTAACATTTTTTGACAAAGTTTTTGTTTCTATGTGAAAAATATATATGTTAGAAGCTTGTGTACCATTTTACTTTGTTTTATTTAACAAGGCTCTTGTTTGTAGGGCTGCGACCCCTCTGAAGAAGGTTTTCGATAACATTACTGAACTTGACGATAAATGTCCAGACATAATTCCTGCAAAAAACGTCAACACATCTCGAAATTCAGGTATCAGTTACTTTTGTTTCTAATGTGAACTTCCATTCGATGTATTTCTAGAGAACAAAATAAAAATAAATAATTTATTGTTATATGATTAAATAAATAAATAAGTTCCAGAGCGAAGATTCTTTAATTTTTTTTTAAATACATTCCCTCTGTGGTCACTCCCTTTAGAACACATCTCGTGTCTTGGTAAAGTTAGGTGGCACACGACTGGTAATCTGAGTGTCGCAGGTGCAAATTCTCGTGACACTTAACAATCACGTCCTTTCAGCCGTGGGGGCGTTATTGTGTGTTTTTCGTGTAGCAAAACCGCAAAGGGCTATCTGCCCAGCCCACCGAGAGGAATCGAACCCCTGATTTTAGCGTTGTAAATCCAAAGACATACCGCTGTACTAGCGGGGGGTGTTATATTCGAGCTTCATTTCCATTATTCGTTGGTAAAAAAGTAGCCCAAGAGTTGGCGGTGGGTGGTGATCACTAATTGCCTTCCCTCTCGTCTTACGCTACTATGTTAGAAACGGCTGGCGAAGATAGCCCTTGTGTAGTTTTGTGTGAAAGTCAAATTATTGACACGTTATTTGTGGATTTTTTGAGCATTCGTTGGTATTTAGAATCGTACATTTAACTTTTTTACAAAAGAAATCTCCGCGTTCGAACAATCAACCCAGTATACGGATTTGCCGTTCGATTTTTGAGGTATATTAAGATAACACGATGAACTCCATTTTGGTTATGCTTAAAACAAGTAACAAAGAATGGCGCCTTTGTCATTTTCATTAAAGTAAGATAAAACTTTCTTTATGGTCAAATAGTTTGTCTCTGAAAAACACAAGTCTACTTACAGAAATCACTCGAGTTTTTAGTTATTTGATACAAACACATCTTTAACCTTCGTGTTTTTGAGACATTCTGAACTTTTACCAGTTATAATCATTTAATAATAATTTTTAGTTAAATCTACAATTAGCACATACTATATTGTGTCCCTACATAGCCAGTTGGATAAGACACTCGATTCTTTCCTCTGGTAATTTTAGATTCGAATCCCCATGGCACCAAACATACTCGCCCTTTTAACCCTGAGGGCGTTATAACGTTCCAGTCAATCTCCCTATTAATTGGTAAAATAGTAGCTCAAATGTTGGCGGTGGGTGGTGATGACTAGCTGTCTTCTCTCTAGTCTAAAACTACTAAATTAGTGACGGCCGGCGCTGATAGCCTTCGTGTAGCGTTGTACAAAATGAAAACAAACCAATACTTCGTTTCGAGTTCATATTTTGAACAGTTATGGATTTATAGTTGTCAGCAGTTTGTTTAAATAGAGTGATTTATTTAAAATTAATAAAAGTAGTTTTTATTATTTGTAATATCAACATTATACTGATCTCGACTTAAATGTAATTGCAGATTATATATCGTTCGTTTTAAATGTCTTTAAATTTTCTTTTAACCCTAAAATAAGTTTTTTGTTTTTTTTTCCACAACGAATAAGTAATAACTATATATTAAGCTGGAATGTTATATTTTCTTAAATGTCCGTTGTCATTAGTTATTGTAAAGAAGGACTTTTAATGATTGATTGAATGTTTATGTTATAGCATTTGCCATTCTGATAGATATATATAATTAAAAAATTACGCATAGTTTTATCTTTTGAAACATAGTGCATTGCTCTCAATACCATCATTATATATATACAGTCTTTCTGTTCCAATCAACGCCCCGGCATGGCCAAGGGTGTTAAGGCGTGCAACTCGTAATCTGAGGGTCGCGGGTTCGCATCCCGGTCGCGCCAAACATGCTCGCCCTTTCAGCCGTGAGGGCGTTATAATGTGACGGTCAATCCCACTATTCGTTGATAAAAGAGTAGCCCAAGAGTTGGCGGTGGGAGGTGATGACTTGCTGCCTTCCCTCTAGTCTTACACTGGTAAATTAGGGACGGCTAGCACAGATAGTCCTCGAGTATCTTTGTGCGAAATTCAAAAACAAAACAAAAAACAAAGTTTTCCAATTTATTTTACTAAAATGAATATTGAGGAGATAACGGTAGATTCCTGGAAAGCGATATTTGTAGATTACTGATGACAGTAAGCGGTACAGATACCAACAACATTTCTTAATGGTCCTATCTCGAGAAATAAGAATATAATGGTATCTTGAATAACAATCAGTGATGTCGAGAAACCCACTTGTTGAGAATTTTATATGCAAAAACGGCTCGTTTTGGGTTCAGAAAATATTATTCGATGACCGAAGAAGGTCGAAACGTTGTTCGCTCTTTTATTTAAAATATTTTCTGAACCCAAAACGAGCCGTTTTTGCATATAATGGTATCTTGATTGCACACCTTGCGTACGTCACACATCGCGTGCAGCGAAGCTTTTCGTCCAATGCCAGAATTCATCAGGTCGAACAGAAATAGATTCTCTATCGAAACGTAATTTGTATGTTATTTATAAGATAGAGATTGTTACCGTATAAAATGTCTTATTCTGAGAAAAAAACATGATTTAATGATTGGTCATTTTCATTGCGTTACGTCACAATGACAGTTGTTAATGTATCTTTCTTCGTTCGAGTTTCCAGTAAGAAGAAAATGTATTTTAATTAAGGTAGCATGGATGAGCAGGACGAACAATATATGCAACTAAATAAAACCATGGAAACAAGTTACAGTACGAGGTCTCCAAGCAGAAACTATGCAGTGTGTAAGGAATCTCTCTACAATAATCCCGCATGCGTAGCTAACCGTCTCGTGGACTTTTCTTGCCCGAAGGGACTCTTAATTTCGCCGGTAAGAAACTTGAATATATTTGATTACATACGTCACTTGATACCGACAAACGCAGCTGAATATATGACATTCCTTAAATTTATGTGTATGGTATTTGATGTAATAAAATGTCTTCGTTGGTAGCTATTAAATATTAACGTAAATCTTTTTTATATCCATGTAAATATGATTGTATTTGGATTCATATATATGGAACTGGGACTCGAATTCTAGTTTGTATTAATAAACAATATAAAACTGTAGGAGTTTGTAATATATTTTAGAATATTTATGAAACAACATTGATTTGTTTGTGTGGCATGCTGGGATCTATTTCGTAGTCTCGCTCGGCATTGTAGGAGACGTTCAGATTTCCTTCTCAAAATTGTCTTATATTAAAAAGACTTTCAAAACCAAATTACTTCACGCCCATTGTCGATATAAAGTCGCTGTAGAATGGATTCTGCCACAAACTGAGCACTTATGTAGCATTCAACGTAAAGTGTTAATTTACTCAGTTCATAAAAATGTGTTGATATCGGGTCGTACTTATTGAATCCGGGATACCAAGACGATCCAGAAAAGAAAATACGAGAAATCGTAGCCCTGCTGTTGTTGTTGTCGTTTTGAATTAGGCACAATGGGCTGTCTGTGCTCTGCCCACCACGGGTTTCGAAACTTGGATTTTGCGTTGTAAGTCCGCAGACATACCGTTAAGCCACTGGGGGGAAGGGGGCGTAGCCCTGCTGCGGGACTTTCCAAAATTTGAAAATTAATTAGCAAAGAGGTCAACACAAAATCTGACCAGGGATCCCAGGAAACAGTACACAACTTATTCAAACGATATTTGTGTGGAAAGGAACACAATAAGGTATAGTTTTATCAAGAGAACAGTTATTAACGTAAACTATGTGTATTGCTGGAACCAAGTAGGATAGAACTGTGCTATTTATACACGAGACCTTTACAGCTTCCAATGAAAACGCTTATCAGATAGTGCATAACCAGACGTGACAGTAGGAACTGTAAGTACAGGGTAAGGTTTAAAACATCAGTAAAACGTAACTTACAGGACAATCTGTAATTATCCAGCCTCTCTAGTAAGTATTGCTACGTTAAGCTTACTTGTTTGTGTTTAAATTATACAATAAATTATCTACGCTATGCTCAGCACATGTATCGAACTTGGCTCGTGGACGTTTATATATATATATTCGTATGATCAAAATACAAACATCATTTTCGTACTGAGTAATCGATCGATTAATAAATGTTTTGTTATAAATTTATAGAACGTCACTCTCAAATAATACAAATAATTCTCTAGGAATACAACTTAAGACATGAACACCTTAGCTTTGTAACAAAACAAGACAAACAATCGTTTACGAAAGGACAAATGTTGTTGACGAACTCGTTCAGTATTCGTGCTGCTAGTGTGAGAATTGTAAGTTTGAGGACTTGTAATCCTAAAAAACAACAACAAGGAATTCGATTCCTCGTGGTGGGTTTAGTAGACAGCCCACTATGGCTTTTCTGTAAAATAAACAAACAAAATAAACTCACCTTTTAATATTATCCAATCTGTTTAGATTATAGTGTATGTAATGTCTACTTAATTATTAATCACGTGTTATAGATAAATAAAACAATTAATAAGCGAACAAACTGCTTTCGTGGTCACGTCTTAGGTTCAGTACGCATCGGCATATTATTTTTGTCAGTCCATAAGAGTGATTTTATTAAGGGAATTTTCACATAATTTGTATGTAATATAACTATTAATTTCTTATTTACGTGTTTTTCTCCAATGTTCTCTTTTTCTTTAGCAAGCTGATGATATAACGTATGCTGACTTATCTCTTTTCAAAACTGGCCACTGTCCTACTGCTGTAAAGCGGCGCGAGCCGCCAACAGACTGTGCTAAACTAGATTTCAAAAGGAAAGACCCTGAGCGTGACGAAGAAAGTGAAGCGTCGCTTGTGAATAACGGACGAGAGAGTACAGTTTAAAAAAAATAGTGGCAGATATTAGTTGTGTGTGAGATTAAGTCTATGTTTTAATACTAGCACGTTGTACTTACATTAATTAAGTCTATGTTTTAATACTAGCACGTTGTACTTACATTAATTAAGTCTATGATTTATTACTAGCACGTAATAATTACATTAAGTCCATACTTTAATATTAGTACATTAATAATGATATATAAAGTATTAATAATAGCTCATATCCGTACAATAACAGTTATTGGTTATAATTTTATATCACTTTATGACAAGCTTTTTAATTTTTTTATAACTGCTGATGTTTGTACGTAATTAAAAATAGTCAGTTTTTTGCTACGTTAATTTTTACACTGTTATTAATGAATATTTAATATATTTATTGTCTGCCTATGCCTTATTCATACGTACCTTAAAATTCAATTAAAATAGACCAGTTTATATACATTACTCATACTTTATCAATAAAGATTAGTTTCTATACTCTGTGTATATTGTTTTTTATCATTCATTAACCTAGACTGATTTCTATACTATATATAGAGTATTTGATTTCTATTATCACGATATTTAGTTTCAATAGTTCTTTAAATCACCATAAGTCCATTAAAATATCCAGTTATTATTTTAGTTATCAACATAAAAGCCACGTATGTTATTCCTATTCTGTACACGTGGTTAGAAGATAGATAACTATTACTTATTTAGTCTTGAAATCAGATTGATGTATTTACAAAGTTCAGTGACTTTCTACACTCATGTTTCTTCTTTCAATATATGTCATATATTCTCACGTTCCATCAGGACCCGGCATGGCCAGGTGGTTAAGGTAATCGACTCGTAATCCGAGATTCGTGGGTTCGGATCCCCGTCACGCCAAATATACTCGTCCTTTCAGCCGTGGGGGCGTTATAATGTGATGGTCAATCCTACTATTCATTGGTAAAAGAGTACCACAAAAGTTGGGTGGTGATGACAAAATGCCTTCCCTCTTCAAGACTTACGCTGCCAAATTAGGAACGGCTAGTGCAGATAGCCCTTGTGTAGCTTTTCGCGAAATTCAAAACAAACCAAACCACTTGCCAAACTTGTCTATATAATACTCATTTTCAATATGTTATGTTTCTCTATGTACAGTAGTGGTCAGTTTATAGACTCAATCTCTCTTATATTCTAATCGCAATACTTTATATATAGTGAGGAAGAATAAGTAAAAGAATGGTAGATGTTATCTTTAATTTATGGATGCAGGTTACAGTATGAGGCTGGTGATAATTTTTGGACTTAAATTTACAATACTCTAAAGACACTTCAAAAACAAATCAGTTGCTATATCCTCAAACACAGATATCCTAAACATTCTCTTAAAATAAACTATAATAGTTTTTTTTTCTAATTCAAACGTTTAAAAGAGTTTCACTTCCTCAACTTTATCACGGTATCTAGAATTCTAATTTGACATCAGACAAATGAAATATGTTTTTGCAATTGTTAATAACTAGTCGAAACATTTGAGTAATTTTAAACAAAAATCTAGTTTGCAGTTTGGATTTCTAGAGTAAAGAGTCGTTAGTGAACCAATACAAATAACATTTTATTTATTCTAACATAAGTTGTATGCTGTGTTGCTAATTATATTGGATTAACATGGTAGTCCCTATGACGGTAATAGTGTGTCAACATAAGGATGTAAGGTTTTCTTACTCACTACCACTAATGGTTAAACTCATTTCTTTCTCGTATATCATTTCTTTTCTTCTGAACTTCTCACAACTGTCTGGAGGCAGTCAAGGGTATTATAGAAAAAGAAAGTTGCGGGCCTCAACACATATATCTTGTTCTTGTTATGTTTTGCTTTTTTATCATCTTGCTTTCTGTTCTTTACATGTGAGGCTTTGCGAACTAACGTTAAGACTCTTAGACGACGAGTCATAACTACTATGTGGGTTTTACTTCCATGGTAACGTCCGTACAACAAGACATGTCTTATATCTCACATTATAAATGGACCTTAGTGACTTCGTTATCAAACATCATAGTTTTGTTAAGTCATCTTTTGTATAATAAATATAGTACTACCTCGATATGTCTTCGTTCGTACAGTTAAACTTCGTATATTAAAATATTAAAACGTTATTATTTATAATTTACCATTTCATACTATAAACACTTCATACCTTACCATTCCATACTATAAACACTTCATACCTTACCATTCCATACTATAAACACTTCATACCTTACCATTCCATACTATAAACACTTTATACCTTACTATTTCATATGATAAACACTTTATATCTTACCATTTCATAATATAAACACTTCATACCTTACCATTTCACACTATAAACACTTTATTACTTACTATTCATATCGAAAATAATATTATACATTATTTTATACCACATGATATTAATAACTGGAAATAATAAAAGAAACATAATATATTGTCACCATAGATCCGTTCATTTCTTCTGTAACTAGTTGTGGGGAGGGCCGACAGGAGATGATAGTACAGGACAAGGCTGTTCGTACTCCATAACCTAATAAGAACAGTGTTTTCAAAAAAAGAAATGTGTAGACTGTTTTTCTTCTCCTTTTTCTGATTTAGGGGTACCAGTTGTTCAGAATCCTACCTAGAGAAATGAAGGGTAGACTGTTTTTGTTTTTTTTTCCTATTTCCCATTCAGTTGTATAGAATCCTGGCCAACACATAAAACCTGACAGCCGAGAAAAATGTTAATAAACAAAACATGACCGTTTCGATGCGCAACGTTTAATAATTCATAATTTTATTTTTACTTATATTGCACTGCAGATCAACACTTTATTATTTATTTGTTTATTTCTGTGTACTTACAAATTTATCTTACTTTACTTTAGACTTCTGTGTAAAATAATGTTAAAAATTCAAAGTTTTCCATATCGAAACATCGTGTACCCATTATAGGCATATCGAGCTATTTCTTCTTATATATGTGTGTGTGCATCTTAGTTTATACAATGTATGCGTAATAATTAGTTGTACGATTTATTTTCCTATTTTAATAATATTATAAATAGATTTGCTTATCACAGATTACTCCATTTTTTGTTAATTTTGATACGTTTCTACTTTGTTAATACTAGTTACGTTTTATAGTTTACTGACACTGGCTGATTTCTATATTGTATGCTAAACGGTTTATGTACGTTATTAATATTACTTAGCAACCTTTCAACACTAGGGTTAACAATGTCAGTATGTGTGATTAATAAACAAGGGTTAATTTATGTTCTCTGTTCATAATGTAGCGCTGAGTATGTTGTATTAAGACACTGGTGAACATACAATTCAGTAGTTTATGCAATAACCGCAAAACGTAAAAGGCATCGGTGGAACAGAATGTATAATAACTACATTTTGACATCGTTTGGAGTTACATAGCTAGTGCGATTTTCCCTAACGTCCATCACTTTAGGTTACTCGGTTTTACTAGTTTTGGAGAATTCCACTCCTCAACAGTAACACTAAACACGAGTTAACCGAAGAGAAATAAGGTGAGCCACAAGGGGTGGCCAAAAAAAAGTCCAACTTTTAAAATAATGTTAATTTGTTGTATATTGTATTAGATAACAGAGAAATATGTTTTTAGAATGCACTTAACGAGATGTGTTCAAATATGATCTCAAATCCCAATTTTAACACTGGATTTTATTAGAACCTGAACTTTCCATGATTTTAGTTAAACTTTATTATAGTTTCTTAGTTTCGTAGCTATTCTTATTCCTATTAGCCAACAAAATAATCAAACAAGTTTCACAAGTTAATCGAACGTAAAAATGATACTCAAAATAACACAAACCAGTTTCACAACTTAATATATAGTCAACATACCCTTGGATTTCAGTACTGCTTCACATCAACGTGACATGGTTGGTGCAGGTATTCCTGACTGATTGACCGCCATCTTTTATTAAGTACTTTAAAAACTTCATCAAGGTATGACAGCTTTTTTCGACAGAAAGTATTCATATACTCAGATCATAAAAATTGCGCAGGTCAGAGATTTTGACTTTTTAATACAGGGATATCGCTTGTACATAATTACATCAGAATATGGATCAGTTTTGGGCACCAAGACCATCGAAAAATACGTTGTATTCTAACCACGGTCAAAAATACGAAGCTTCTTGTACGATATGAGAGTATATGAAATCCACGATCAATCACAAAAGCCATCAATATTTTTAGGCGCTTGGAAAGGAGGCACCAAGATACAGTTTGATCGAGATAAGGCTTTCCACACTTATGTGCCATTCTGCTGTTACATATCTCAACCAGCAAGAGATTGAAATAGGTGTTAATGCTATTTCCTACGAAGACACACTGTTAAAGTACTGTTAAATCGGCCATTTGTATCGAGCACTAGAACATCGTTGTCCTCGTACATTAAATGAATTATGGACAACTTGCAGGAAGGAATAGTGTGCTTTGGACTTAATCTCCCTAAGACAGGATATTTGCAATAGAACTCATGCTGAAAGTCTATTGTCAAACTCCATTGTCATCAAACAGAACACGAATAGACTTAGCTACATGGAGTGTGTCAGCTGGTGAGGCTTCAGAATCGTTTAAATATAACGTACTAAACTCTGTGTAGCTGGTATATATTTTCATACATGCCAGTCAGTGTTGTTTGGTTTGTTTTGAATTTCACGCAAAGCCACAGGATGGTATCAGTGTCAGTTGTCCCTAAATTAGCTGTGTAACATTAGAGGGAAGGCAACTACTCATCACCATCCACCGCCAACTCTTGGACTACTCTTTTACCAACGAAAGATGGTATTGACCATTACATAATAACGCCCTCTCGGTTGAAAATGCGAGTATGTTTGGTGCGATGGGGATTCGAACCCGCAACCCGCAGATTACGAGTCAAATGTCTTAACCACCTGGCCATGCCGGACCCAGTTGTACTTGTTATAATCTTCTCAAAGTGGCTGGTTTCTCTACTTGATAAATAACATATTTTTTATAAATTCTGTTAGTAAATATAATACATCTATCGACCGTTTGTATTTTTTATCAATAATGATCAAATTATACATTCAATAATTGATAAAATACACAAATTGTTATTCCCTTCGTAGTGTAAGTTTTAAAATGAATTTTTCTGTACTCATAATTTAATTTTTCTATAATTTATTAATATTGTCACTTTCTAATTACTCTAAATTTATATAAAATGGATAATTGTTGTTTCTTGTACGCTAAGAATGATTAATAGTTTTCTTACTCTGTTAGAAAGTTTAGTTTCTATTGTTCATTGCCAGTGACAATTAATGTCATACAAGAATGTTCTCTCTGTTCATTGTTAACCGTCCTGTTAACAATGGATTAGTTCCATGTTCCGCTATCAATAGTTAGATTCTATATTTTACTTATATTAGTTACTTTTAATTATAAATTATTATTTTATATTTCACTAATTACATGCAGTGCAAACAAACTATAAATAATGGATGAATTCCACAGTAAATTAGGAATAAAACCTTGATTGTAAAAACACCTGTTGTTACTAACACCTAATAAACTGTAAATATCTTTCATAAGCAATTACAAAACAATACTTCCAATTTCCAATTATTAATATGTATTGCAAACACACCAAATAACAACTATCTATTCAGATAATTGTCCCAACATACCATATAATAAATATATCTTTAGATAATTGTCCAAATAAACTAAATAACATCTGTATCTTTAGGTGATCGTCCCAAAAAACCACGTAACAATTATCTCTTTAGATAATTCGTGATGACGAGAAAACTCACTTGTAGAGAAAAATATATAAGTAAAAACGGCTAGTATGGGTAGAGAAAGCACTATGTTGAGGAGCGAACAACGTTACGACCTTCTTTGGTCATGGTCAGGTTCTCAAAGTCACCTTCACACGTTTTCGAACGCTGCAAATCAAATAAACACAACATAACCACAAAAACAACCAAATACTAAATAAAGTAACAAACGTAAACAAACGCAAAGTTAAAGAAGCCTTACATATACAACAACTTAAACCCAAAATGAACCAATACACAGGAACACCTTACTTAAATTAATAAATATGATTCAACATCTAAGCACACCCTCTACATTCCTACACTTAATAACACAACTCCTTTTAAACATGTGGTCAGCTTACGGTCAGTTACCTCTTCCTTTCTTTGAGAACCTGACGATTACCGAAGAAGATCTAATCGTTGTTTGCTCCTCAACATAGTGCTTTCTCTACCCACACCAGCCGTTTTTAAATATATGTTTATCTCTTTAGATAATCCTTCAAACCAACCATATAACAACTCTTTCTGTGGGAACATTTTATTCAGTAACTCTAACCTCATAACAAATAACTCCTTTGTCAATATTCACCATGAATCACTTTTCCCCTCATTTAGTAATACAACCACCTTGCAATTACAGTTTCGTTTTTTTATTGTTTTTCATGCCATCCAATAAAAGCAGACCTTTTGATAAGACAGTTTATTCATTATTAATCCCAGTAGTTTTATAACTTCTTATAATGTCGTAATGCTCAACAATATTTGTTCATTGTCTGGTGTGACAAATATTTCATAATAAAACATGATAATCACGTGGAGGTAAATGCAGTTGATTGTTTTTCAATTTCGCGCAAAGCTTTCCGAGGGTTATCTGCGCTAACCCTCCCTAATTTAGCCGTGTAAGGCCAGAGGGAAGGCAGCTAGTCATCACCACTCACCGCCAGCTCTTGGGCTACTCTTTTACTATCGAACAGTGGGATTGACTATTACAGTGTAACACCCCTACGGCTGAAAGGTCGAGTATGTTTGGTGGGATGGGGATTCAAACCTGCAGCCCTCAAATTTCGAGTCGAACGCCTTAACCCAACTTGGCCATGCCGGACCAAATTCAGTTGACAGTTGAACTGTAAGATTATATCTCTAAATATTCGATAGCTTATATGTGTAGCTTAAGTGCAGTAGTAAATTTCAAAATATTCTAAAACTTACTGTAAGTTATACAAAAGGTATATTTTTTATTTTAGCATTTTTTTTTATAATCATCTCAAATGATGACATTTTCTTTATTTAGGATTCAGTTGGAAACTTCAGAAGGATTGGATTTCACTAGAAGCTTTTTATATTCGTATTTACTCTTTAAGATTGTGTTTCACATAACTGTGCGTAGTAATTAAACTTCTGTCACTTACTTCTTGTAATCAGATCCGGAATATTTAATTCTTATAACCTATCTGTCGCTGATACATTAAATATTTTCCTCTAAGTAATTTTGAGTTGGCTTAAATGTCTGTCATATCAGTCTGAGTTCTGATAAAACTTGTACTTTGGTATCGGTTTCTATTTTTCAACTAAAACGACCCTAACTACAATTAAATAAAAATGTACGTAATGCTAATAAAGTTGGACCAGCATGGTCAAGCGAGTTAAGGCATGGGACTCCTCACCTGAGGGTTGCGGGTTCGCATCCCGCTTGCACGAAATATGCTCGCTGTTTCAGCCGTGGGGGCGTTATAATGTGACGGTCAATCCCACTATTCGTTAGTAAAAGAGTAGCCCAAGAGTTGGCAGTAGGTGGTGATGATTCTAGACTTACACTGCTAAATTAGGGACGGCTTGCACAGATAGCACTCGAGTAGCTTTGTGCGAAATTTCAAAAACAAACAAACAAACAGACTAACTGCCTTCCCTCTAGTCTTACACTGCTAAATTAGGGACGACTAGCACAGATAGCCCTCGAGTAGCTTTGTGCGAAATTCAAAAAAACAAACAAACAAACAGCATACATTTTCCATAATTGTTTTACATTATTTCTGAATATTCAACGATGCGTGGTTCTCGTAAAAAAAATTACACGTGTTCCGAAAAGTGTGTAAAACATTGAGTGATGAAGTAATATTTCTATCAGTCTAATTTCTGTTTACTTATGAATAACAATAGTAATAATCCGGATGGTTTACTGTAGAATTTTGTGTTAATTTTTTTCAGATAAAATTAGTAATAGCAAAGCCAAACAATTTTATTTCTTATGCCTATTTAGATCCGCCCAAACACGTCTCGAGCTACAGAGACGTATCAGAAAGTTAGTTGATTGAAGATAAAGCCAGACAATTCATCGTGGTGTTTAGAGGAAGTAGCAACAGCGCATGCCCAAGAGAAATCGTTTCGATGTGAGGAAAACATCACTTGAAAAGTTTTTGTTTTTTTTTCAGAGTTCAGTGTACAAATAATTCCCTGTCTTTAAAAACTTCATAAGTAAAAGAATACTGCTTGTTATTTATTGTGCTAAGCATTATTACTGCCTTATATGATGTGTATTCCTGTTTAAAAATGTTCGTAACTGCACTTTTAGTGAATAATTACTCACACTTAACTGTAATTGTGAAATTCACTTTAAGGAATTAATAAAGTCAGTGTGTTTTTTTTTGATGAAGTCCCCAGAAATATTACTTATAATATAAACTGTGGCTCAGAAGACTAAATGAATTATAACGTAACTTACTGGTGACAGCTTCCGAAAAGAAATTACGAAAGAATGAAGTGTTTTTTTTCTCCTTTCAAAATATGTTACATCACATAAATAGAAGTCGAGCTACGTGACCAATAGCTGTTAACAGACACGTTTATAGAAAAATGTACATATTACCTCTTTCAATACAATTCGACTTAAAAACGTTCATGCTTGAAGAGTTTATCGAACGTGAGAAAAATGTACACGTTTAACACACATTTCTTAAATTTGTTCTCGTATTACAGCTCGTGTTAATTAAGTAATAATGAAACCGTGATGTGTAATCTTTATCTCCCAGTTTCGAGGTGAAGAAATAGAGAAAATAAATGTACCTTCACAGATGTTAAATGCATATTAATATTAATAAAACTTGGAGCCCAACTGTTTTGTTACAGTCGCTACGTTAACTCGTGTTACGTCTGACGATTGTGCATCTTGATAATGGCCCTGATAAATAAAATTCACCGAAAAGGTGCTATCATAAGGCTGTTAAAAGCACATCACGGATCACTGCATGCTGTTAATAAGTCATCCAGTGTACAAGGACTAGTTTTCCAGCACCCTTTTCAACAGTCCAGATATCTATAGACTCTGCTTTAGCTCACTTGACCGGCATGTCTTTGTATCTAATAGTATGAATACATGTTTCATTCTTCGACAATGGAACGGATATGTGATACGTTACTTGTGTTGTTTTTTCTGATTGTGTTATGTATTGTTGCCAAGGAAACCTAGGCCACTGTCTTTTATGTTTGTTGATTTTCATCTACATAGCTCTATGCTAACCCTAACTTTGTTCCAGGTCTGTTTATATACACTTCTGGTACTCTAAGTAGATCCATATCCATTTCTTCTCTAATTTTAAACGATATCTTGTCTTAGGAATCCTTGATTCCAGATCTGAGCACATCGTGACCTTAGTGTATGAATAATTTGTGTTGGAAAAGGCTGGTTTAGACACTTTCTAAAGGTGATAAACTTTTTTTTATGAAATATCCAACTACGTAAAAATGTAGCTCAGATACGTGCATTTCAATTGCAAATTTCGTCGGATGTAATAGTCACACGACTTGCTGATTTGAATAATAAAAGAATCATTTTAATATAACATTCTAAAGTATTATATATATATATATATACAGGGTGTTCCGAAAATCACTGTGTAGTTTTGTAATCGTATGTCTATTCAGTCTATTTTAAGCCAGCAACTGATAACGGTGTTTAGAAACAAAATAAGAAGGATCCAAGTCTGTATTGATGTCAACTGGGTCACTTTAAACATTGTTTATAATTGTCATTTATATTTACCTCCTGTATTCTATATTGAAATATGTCTGTAAAAAATACATATAAGTGCACATTGACTTTCCAAACACCCTGTATATAAAATATATAAATAATTGATCGTAATATTATAAAACCCCCACGGTTGAAAGGACGAGCGTATTTGGTATAACCGGTATTCGACCCCGCAACCCTCAAATTGCGAGTCAGGCATTTTACTGAGTCATAGAGCAAATATAGTATTAAAAATTGGTCCCAATATTACAATATAGTGATTTGTTATTTTAGATTTTAGTGATTTTGTCGTGACCTTAACACTAAAAAAAAACTAATCACTTCAATTGAATAATATTACAAACGCATCTTCGAAATCAATTTACCCTTTCTTGAGAAAACTTGCTGACAAACACGCACACAGAGGTGAAAACATGACCTCTGTCCACCATTGATAAAGCAGGCAATATCACTATACTTACAAAATCTTTTGTTAAATAATACTACTTATGAGGTCACTGGAATTTCGGGAAATTTCTGGTCTATAATAATAAAATTTTGTAAATATTCAGCGTATTTCGAATATGCTTTGAAACGTATTGCCATGTTGAATGTTGGCGTTAGAAAAATCAATTTGTTTTACCAATAAAACTGGGGAAAATGTAAAACGGGATAATGAGAGAATTTTTTAAGTAATCGTTTATATGATAAATTACTTCAATAGAAGTACTTTTATAAAATGTTTGTATAAAGTTTGTTAACGATTTTCACCATTAACGTGTTAAGAATTGAATGACAACATTGTTCCAATCAACCGATGAGACCGCATTGTTAACTGAGTAAACATATAGTTTAAAAGGAGACAACAAGCTTCTTTTTTTATTTTCCCGACACATTAATTCATTCTGCTAATGTGTATATATATGTGTGTGTATATATTTCTACATTAATCTAAGTAATTACACAAATGATATGCAAATGAAAGCCGTTAACAAAACCTGGATATAAAAGAACTTAGCCCTAACGTCAAATACCATTGTTGAACGAAGCACTTTAGAAAGTTTGAAATATTTTTGCTTCTAACGAAAGACAATTAGTTTAGCGAACATTTTGTTGTGTTAGTTATTATGATTGACTTGAAACTTACAAAATTATGTAAATACAACCATCAAGAAAATAACCATTTTCTGAGGAGCATTAAAAAAATAAAAAAATATCACTGATGTAGTCGTGCGACACAAAGACGTTCGTTAGAATGTAAATAGAGAATAAACCAATTTTGTTAACAATTGGTACCACACTGGCGACAAAAAGCTTGACCAACAATACGTGCAAGTGGAAGACACAAAACTCTTCAAGGATTGATAAACGTCGTGTAAACAAATCTTTTGTAGTGGTACTAAAAAGTACAATAGACAAACGACAAATAATATAAGAATTATATATAGAAAATATATAGGTTTGCGCGCAAACCTGCACGAGGGTTATCTGGTCAAGCCGTCCGTAATTTAGCAGTGTAAGACTAGAGGGAAGGCAGCTAGTCATCACCACCGACCGCCAAGATTTGGAATATCATTTGACCAACGAATAGTGAGATTGACCGTTACATTATAACGTTCCTACTGCTGAAGGACGACCATGTTTAGTGTTATGTGGAATCAAACCCGCGACCTTCCAATTACGAATTGAACGCCTTAAACAAGTTGTGACACTGTTTATATTATATTTCTTATTAAGTTTTCCTTTGGTATTATAGTCAAGACATTACATACCTTGCCACTGTGAATAGTTCGGTTTTTTTACTTGCCTAACTTCGTAAACCTAATATTATCACACAATACGTTTCTCACACATGATGGATTTCACCTTAACTACTTTGGTAACAATATCATAACTTCAAACTAAATTATTTTAGCCTTCCAAATTACCCCAACCACCTCACTTTCGAATTACTCCACCTGTAACTTCTTTTCAGGCTACTGTACTGAGACTGAAAAAAACATACAAACTTACGTTTTTTGACATAATGTTTGTTTTTGAATCTCGCACAAAGCTACACGCGGGCTATCTGCGTTAGTCGTTTCTAATTTAGCGTGTAAAACTAGACGGAAGGCAGCTAGTCATCACCACCCGCCACCAAGTCCTGGGCTACTTTTTTTGGAATTATCTGTCACATTATAACTTCCCCGTGGATGAAAACATCCTGTGTTATAAAGGAGATTCGAACTCGATTCTCTCAGATTACAAGTCAATTTATTTAACCACTTGGCCATGCTGGGTCTTGGCAGAGTGAAAAGTGAGATATTTCTTATTACTTACAGTTACCAGGTAGCCCTCGTGTAGTTCTGTGCGAAATTCAACAAAAACAAACCTCCTTAGATCCTTCTAATTTTTTTTAAACAAAAACCTTTTTAGATCTAAATTTCTATTTGTTAAACAAAAACTGTTTAACTTCTTTACGGCTGTCTTTCTATCTTTTAATTTGTTTCTGTTGTTCTATGCAACGAAAATAATACGCTTGCAGCATTTGTTCGAAAGCTAATCAAAACATTTCCGGGTTGCCATGGTAATCACATTTGTGTTTTCTTAACGACACAAAACTTCGTTTATCTTTATTTTAAAAAAATCAGTTACTCAGGTAACGGTGAAAATTAATGCTTAAGAAAACGTTAATTTATTGTGTGATTACTAGAACACGTCCAACTATACAAAGTACCTGATTTCAAATCTCGTTCGTCTAACCAGTTTTGTTATTATATTTGTCAGCTTCATAACCAAGAGCTAACGATAACAAATTATTTTTATCTCTTAAATTATATAAAATAAAAAGATGAGAGAGCTGTTAATTTGGCAGTTTCTTGAAAAAATCAAATCCTCATTGTTAAAAAAAATGTTTTTAATGACACACTTTAACAACAACCATAACTACCCAATTAACTATTTTAACAACAACCATAACTACCCAATTAACTATTGTAACAACAACCATAACTACCCAATTAACTATTTTAACAACAACCATAACTACCCATTTAACTATTTTAACAACAACCATAACTACCCAATTAGCTATTTTAACAACAACCATAACTACCCAATTAACTATTTTAACAACAACCATAACTACCCAATTAGCTATTTTAACAACAACCATAACTACCCAATTAGCTATTTTAACAACAACCATAACTACCCAATTAGCTATTTTAACAACAACCATAACTACCCATTTAACTATTTTAACAACAACCATAACTACCCAATTAACTATTTTAACAACAACCATAACTACCCATTTAACTATTTTAACAACAACCATAACTACCCAATTAGCTATTTTAACAACAACCATAACTACCCAATTAACTATTTTAACAACAACCATAACTACCCAATTAGCTATTTTAACAACAACCATAACTACCCATTTAACTATTTTAACAACAACCATAACTACCCAATTAACTATTTTAACAACAACCATAACTACCTATTTAACTATTTTAACAACTCAATTATGTAAACAGGTAAACAAGCATTAACTTTTTACTTTCATAAGGCTAGGAATTCCGTTTTTTTTCAAATTATTTGATAATTTTCGTTGAACTATAACCACTAAATCTTTACTAGCCCGGCAGGGCCAAACGTATTAAGGCGTTTAAATCCCGGTCGCACAAAACATGCTCGCCGTTTCAGCCGTGGGGTCGTTATAATGTGCGGTCAATCCCACTATTCGTTGGTAAAAGAGTAGCCCAAGAGTTGGCGGTGGGTGGTGATGACTAGCTGCCTTCCATCTAGTCTTACACTGCTAAATTAGGGATTGTTAGCGCAGATAGCCCTCGAGTAGTTCTGGGCAAAATTAAAACAAAACAAAACAAAATAAATGTTTAAAAATTGCAGTGAGTAGTGTTAATTTAAAATAAAATTTAGTCACACGTAATCCATAGAAATCTCCCGTCAAGGTAATTAGAATTAGGAATTTTTGGTGCTCTGCCATTTGTTGGTAGATTAAAATAAAAAAATATATATACTTTATTTATTTGACTCGGTTATCTTTCAATGTTTTTATTTGCATAATTTTCAAATCTTGAAGTTTACATGTATTCTCTCACTTATTTCACTATGTTTAAAAATATCAAAATTTAAAAGTACTTAAAATTAATTTTTAATTAATTAACACAATTATATTTTGTGTTTTTTTTATCTGACAATAGTAACAGTAACAACTACAAATAATTCTTTGAGAAAATTTATGGTGAAGAGACATTCTTCAAAAATGCCAAGAGTTCTGCTTGGCTAAGAACAGATGGCTTGGCATGGTCAGGTGGTGTGTATGTGTGTTTACTTATGGTAAAGCCACATCAAGATATCAGCTGAATCCACCGAGGGGAGCCGAACCTCTGATTTTAAGCACTGTAAATCCGTATACCTAGTGTATCCTTGCGCGAAATTCAAAATAAACAAACCAGGCTACGAACGGACACAAAATTCGTTGTTGTTAGGTGTGAAGTGTTCACTCATTCTAAATACAGGTATATTAAAAAAAACACAATAAAAATAGATACTTAAAAGACACACTTTCATATGGATAAACACGGAAGCTCTTAATGTGTTAGTGGACTAATGCTTTCTTTAAGCAGGCAGGCCTGGCATGGCCGAGTGCGTTAAGGCATGCGAATCGTAATCCGAGGGTCGCGGGTTCGCGCCCAAGTCGCGCCAAACACGCTCGCCCTCCCAGCCTTTGGGGCGTTATAATGTTACGGTCAATCCCACTATTCGTTGGTAAAAGAGTAGTCCAAGAGTTGGTGGTGGGTGGTGATGACTAGCTGCTTTCCCACTAGTCTTACACTGCTAAATTAGCGACGGCTAGCACAGATAGCCCTCGAGTAGCTTTGTGCGAAATTCCAAAACAAACAAAAGCTTTCTTTAAACAGAGTAAACAATCTCTTTATATTGAGGGAAGGTTCACTTACTTTGCTCAACATTTCATCTCACCACAGATATGCGACACTTTTGACAGCTCTTTTCCTCCGAAAACTAATAAACTTTAAAGATGTCTTTGATCCGGTGTTAAGATGAAAATGCTGGAATTATCAAACTGACAGCTATTAAATACGGCGGTCCCATATTTCTCTATAGTATTTATAAAGTGGAGATTTCTCATATCTTGTTACGTATTTTGTTTATGTTTTACGTAGACTAAACGCAACAGAAAGACACAGATAACAGCTTGTATAATTTATTACACTAAACTATTAACAGATATAATATAAATTATATAATAACAATGACAGATATTAAGTTTAAACCTTCAAAGTTAATTACAAAACAAAATGGCACTAGTTTCAACCTTCAAAATTAATCACAATACAAAATGGTACTGGCCTGTATCTAATATAATGATCTAAAATGAAAGTCTCAAATTCCAGTCTAGGGAGTGAATTTGGTCCCATGAAGAAATTCCGAAGTTTAAATGAAGAAGTTCAGAAACAGTTCACAGTTCAATAAATTCGACGAAGTTCTTTTCACGATGCCTCCGATGAACGTCACAAATTCGTCGCCTTCACTTTTTCCGATCTGCCCGGACGTGTCGAACTTCAGCTCAACCAGTAATTCGATGAATCGTAGAGATTGACGTAATAAAATCACAGCTTCCGTAGATCTAATTTTAGTCACAAATCCAAGTTGAATAATCACAGCAAACACTTAATCTTTCTCAAATAACTGACTCTCTTCTTTTGAAATAAAACTAATGTCTGACTCTGTTTTTTCTCTCTCGCATCTTCGTCTGTTTATATATTGTAGGCCTAGACTCCTCGAAACACCGCGAAATTTCTACAGATCTCCAGAGCAATCCGCGCATGTCCGTTCTTGCACGAGACTAAACGTCTAAACACGAAGTCGCCAGCATTTCATTTACAAACATATGATTGGTCTACTTAATTCAAGAAAATCCTAAATGTTACCCTAAATGAATAACAACATATTTTATTAGTTTAAACTTCGAAACAGTAATATAAATATGGAAATGAAAATTTAAACACAACACGACATGTTGTCGCTTACAAAACATTTACACGACATTTACATTACATATCTGTTGTACTCGATTATGGTTGATTCGTTATATTATTAGTTAATAAAAATTCTTTTTGATTTCCTCTTGGAGCCTTATGCTATTGTGTTTCTTAGTTTTGTTTAGAATTTCGCGCAAAGCTACACGAGGTCTATCTGTACTAGCCGTCTTTAAGTCAGCAGAGTAAGACCAGAGGGAAGGTAGCAACAGAGATGCCAACCATTACGATTTTGGTGTATACCTTACGAATATATGCTATGCATACAAATATTACGACTTGTTGCAACTCCCAAATTATTATATATTATATAATAATAAAGTGATAAATTGTTCCCTCAGGGCTTGAAAGGGGTGAAAAGAAAATTTCTATTGAGATACAAATAAATTTTGACAATAAATAAAAGTCATGTTTTTGCTTGAAATAATAAAACAATATTTGTATTTCCGACGTCTACAAATAGTTTAAGTGCGGTGCTTTTCCATACTGGGAACGTGGGGGAATCCATAGCTACGTCATCAGTGCTTGTCAGCCAATCAGCGCTTGCGCAGATGGGTATTTCTCGTTTTCTAAGCGGCATGGAAACACCAATGCGATCGTTCACAAAGGGAAAAAAAGAGGCCTCGTTCACCAAATTGTCTTGTTTTTGGCAAATCTAAAAGGACTAAAGCTGTAAATCAAAAATTTAGGAAAGAGTGTAGTGCAAAATATCCGGTCATATAGTGAAGAAATATGGCTGTGTTAGAACCAAAACTACAGCCATTGTACAGATGCTGGGTTGTGAAGATGACAAAATGATTTCAAGCATACTTACTAACAGTGTTTACAGTTTAGCCACAGATGGATCCACAGACGTGGATGACTGAAAACTGTATCCAGTGGTTATACGACATCTGTAAGTGATCTGTCTACAATCAGTACGCTCAGTCATTTGAAATAGTTGGCATCTCTGCAGCTAGTCATCATTATCCACCACCAACTTTTGAAATACCCTTTTACTGACAAATAGTGAGATGACAGTGACTTTATAACGCCTCTTCAGCTGAAAGGGCGGGCATGTTTTCTGCGACTGGGTATCGAACCTGCGACCCTTATATTATGAGTCGAGTACTTAACTATCTGCTGTGCTGAGTCTAAATCATTTTTTGTGAGTTTGATTTATCTACTTGACTGATCATTTGTTAAACACAAATTTGCACAGTGAGCTGTTTGTGCTGTGTTCACCTACTGACTTGTCTCAGAGCTTCTAGAGTGAAGGTATTTTTAGTTTATTATGAAATAAATGTTTTAACCCCTGTTTTAACGTGGTGTATTGATACCCCTGTTTTAACGTGGCGTATTAATATTTCTGTGAGTTTTAAAAAAAACACAAATCTCGAGAACTTTCAAATAGTTGACTCATCCAGTTTGTTTGTTTAATTTGAGTTGCGCACAAAACTTTACGAGGGTTTTTGGGCCAAACTGTCCGTAATTTAGCAATGTAAGACTAGAGGAAAAGCATCTAGTCATTACCACCGACCGTCAAGTTTTGGGGTACCCTTTTACCAACGAATAGTGGGATTGACCGTCACATTATAGCGCCCCTACGGCTGAAGGACGACCATGTTTAGTGTAATGTGGATTCAAACCCGCGATCTTCCAATTACGAATTGAACGCCCTAACTAAATTATGACACAATATCGCTTTCTGCTAACATTTCGTGAAAAAAACTGATACAAAACTTGTCTTAATTAACTACATTTAAGTAACGATAGCTTGAAGGTTGGATTAAATGAAAAAAACTGCAGTACTAATAATAATCTTGGCTTTAAAAGAGATCCGGCATGGCCAAGTGTGTTAAGGTGTGCGAATCGTAATCCGAGGATCGCGGGTTCGAATCCTGATCGCACCGAACATGCTCACCTTTTCAGCTGTGGTGGCGTTATAATGTGACGGTCAATTCCACTATTCGTAGGTAAAAGAATAGCTTAAGAGTTGGCGTTGGGTGTTGATGAGTAGCTGCCTTCCCTCTAGTCTTAAGCTGGCAAATTAGGGATGGCTAGCGCAGATAGCCCTTGAGTAGCTTTGCTCGAAATTCAAACAAACAAAAAAACAAACATAATACTTACTGGTGAAACTGAAAATCAAAACAAATTTTCTTTTCTAGATTTAAAGCTCAAGAACGAGACAACGAATTAGTCACTTAAGCTAAACTAAACTAACGTGGCAGGGGTTCAGTTTAGAGAGAGAGAAATCAGAGGAGTTCTCTCTCCAACTCGGGTGTTCAGGAACGTTGTGGTTCCTCTTCGTCCCCTTTCGTGAATTGTTATTAGGAATAAGTGGGTATTTTGTTGTTTTTTTAATTAATAAATAAATTATTATTATTATTCTTAACTCTTTGGGTGGAGGATGTCTCTCTAAATATTGTCTTGGGTGGAGGCAAAGGCAGCAACGGAAAGAAAGGCCGTGACCTGTCCCGAAAGGAAGAAGTCACCCAAGTTTACAGAAATATCTGTTTTGTAGGCACGCTCTGGAAGACTCCGGGCGAAATCATTGAAACTAAACTCTATCTTCTTCATATTGCTTCCTCCAGTTATTAAAGAGTGTGTAGAAATCTAATTATGTGATGCCGTCTTCTACTATTTACATCTGCACCATTTCTGCTCCACAGTGATCTTCGGAAGACAAATTTAAAGTTTCCAATTTTGACATCCAGTCAGAGGAAAATAACAACTTCAGTGCAGAAAGCAAGCCACAATATTTGTATTTCTCTTATGATAAAAATTATATTCCATTCTCCCTTTAAATTTAACTTTATAACAGTATGGGTTATAATATCCAATCATTTATTATTTTATCCTCCAGCTCAGCTCTAGTCCTAATGAATTACAACGGTAGGATTTGAGGTTCGATAACATCAGCGAGTAGTAAAACACTGCGTAACTTCAGGGCAAACATTCCTTTCTCATTATTCGTTAATTTGGTTTTGCTTTACAGCATACCTTATCGATTGAAAAACCAAACTAAATAACCTTGCTGATAGAATCTTGCAAAACATTATAAACATTACAATCAGGTATATGTGTAACAGTAATAAATCCGTACATTATAATCATTATGGATTTTTTCATGATTAATTTCGGTACTCCAGTTAGAAGATCGCATTTTATTGGATATGTTATTTACGTCATTGATTAACTTCGTCCTGCCCTCTGTGGGAAGCAATGGTACTTTGATAATAAAGTATTGATACTGGACTATAAAAAAACTGGTCAAACACGAGAATGTCTCCATCACAGTTGAAAGAGAAATATATGATAACATTAAGAACCGCCACCTACTGACCGAAACAAATAAATTATATTCTTGTCAGGCATACGTAAGTAATTATTTATTGGAAAAATAACTACTAATGAAAATAAGTTATGGTTTTTGTCGTTTATTCATTTAAATAGGAAGTGTATGTTTGTTTTTTACTCTTCTAAATTATTACTCTACTATATTATATTTTAAGCCTAGTTTCGTTTATCGTAAATAAACGAAATGAACTCAGTATAATGAACGTTAAGTGCTGTTCAGAGGAAAAGCCACGTTCTCTACACGTGATATCACGTGTTGCTTCTGTAATTAATTCGACAGATATGACCAAAAAACAAAACTTCACACACTTCAGTTTCTCTTCCCAACTGGGAACATACATTCCTGATGCAGACTAAGTGAAGTGAGTCTGTACATATGACAGGTAATGCTACTCAATGTTACTACTATATAAGTAAAGTGAGTCTGTACATATGACAGGTAATGCTACTCAATGTTACTACTATATAAGTGAAGTGAGTCTGTACATATGACAGGTAATGCTACTCAATGTTACTACTATATAAGTGAAGTGAGTCTGTACATATGACAGGTAATGCTACTCAATGTTACTACTATATAAGTGAAGTGAGTCTGTACATATGACAGGTAATGCTACTCAATGTTACCACAATATAAGTTAAATGAGTCTGTACATATGACAGGTAATGCTACTCAATGTTACTACTATATAAGTGAAGTGAGTCTGTACATATGACAGGTAATGCTACTCAATGTTACCACTATATAAGTTAAATGAGTCTGTACATATGATAGGTAATGCTACTCAATGTTACTACTGTATAAGTGAAATGAGTCTGTACATATGATAGGTAATGCTACTCAATGTTACTACTATATAAGTGAAGTGAGTCTGTACATATGATAGGTAATGCTACTCAATGTTACTACTATATAAGTAAAGTGAGTCTGTACATATGACAGGTAATGCTACTCATTGTTACTTCCATATAATCACAATTCTACAAGTTTACTAGCGTGACTGAAGAATTCAGTTCTCTACTTTGAGTTCATCTTTTATTCACTTTCAGCTTTCAATATTCATCAGTAATTCATAATTTATTAATTATGATATTTTAAGTTTGAACAGTAATAAGGTTTGTTATACTTGTGAACTCTGTAGTTCTGTTTTGTCACACAATATTTTATCTACATTACATGTTTCCAACTCACTCACGAGACAAGAGTAATCATTGATGTGGCGACTGCCGGACCTCTTAGACAGCAGAATACTTATTTCGGCTGGTACTTTAGTGTGAACGAATAGTTTGCTATCAGTACAACTGTCTTTGTTGTTAGAAATGTGACTGTCTGAGTCTTTGTTACACCATTCATAATGTGGGCGTAAAATATTCATCTTCCATCCTTTAGAAAAATGTTACATCTTCAGGAGGATTAGAAACAGGCAGAAAGTGCACAGACATTGGCTACTTTAATCTATCTGGTTCCAGTCTCTGTATATCTGACAACCTAGAAAGAATCGACTGTTATTGATAGACATTGGAATAACTGCCGAGAATTCGTTTGTTGTGTAGACTTTGTGGTATTTTGAACAGAGTTACTATTCAGGTTATGGGGTGCTAAGCTGGTTTCGGATAAAGAAAGAAACAAGCACAAGGAATAAAAGAATCGTTTTGGTTATTTACACCAGTTTTCAAAAGAATTAATTTATGTACAGAAAATTTTGAATTCGGTATTATGATGGTAAAAATGGACTTTTTACTCGACTAGCAGACTTTGGATAAGGCAAGAGATGGACTTACAACATGAGTATATATATACAGGGTGTCCCAGAAGTCGCGCACCATATAAATTTTTATGTTAATACATATGAATAACAATTTTATTGATAATAATCATAACAGATGCTCAAACTGTTCACCCTCTGCTTTGATACATTCATCAATTCTCTTTATAAAACTGTCTTTTACTTTGTTGAGGGTTGTAGTGCTAATCCTTTGACATTATTATATGTACGTATGGTGCGCGACTTCTGGGACACCCTGTATATATATATATAACAATAGCTCATGAAACAGGTGAGGTGCAGTTCTACAGAAAAATATATCAAATATGACCAAGCAAAGTATTGGGATAATATTAAACTGTCCAGGACTGGTTAGATTATGATATTACATAATAATATTAAACTGTCCAAGACTGGTTAGATTATGATATTACATAATAATATTAAACTGTCCAACACTGGTTAGATTATGATATTACATAATAATATTAAACTGTCCAACACTGGTTAGATTATGATATTACATAATAATATTAAACTGTACAAGACTGGTTAGATTATGATATTACATAATAATATTAAACTGTCCAAGACTGGTTAGATTATGATATTACATAATAATATTAAACTGTCCAAGACTGGTTAGATTATGATATTACATAATAATATTAAACTGTCCAACACTGGTTAGATTATGATATTACATAATAATATTAAACTGTCCAAGACTGGTTAGATTATGATATTACATAATAATATTAAACTGTCCAAGACTGGTTAGATTATGATATTACATAATAATATTAAACTGTCCAACACTGGTTAGATTATGATATTACATAATAATATTAAACTGTCCAACACTGGTTAGATTATGATATTACATAATAATATTAAACTGTCCAACACTGGTTAGATTATGATATTACATAATAATATTAAACTGTCCAAGACTGGTTAGATTATGATATTACATAATAATATTAAACTGTCCAACACTGGTTAGATTATGATATTACATAATAATATTAAACTGTCCAACACTGGTTAGATTATGATATTACATAATAATATTAAACTGTCCAAGACTGGTTAGATTATGATATTACATAATAATATTAAACTGTCCAACACTGGTTAGATTATGATATTACATAATAATATTAAACTGTCCAAGACTGGTTAGATTATGATATTACATAATAAAATTAAACTGTCCAACACTGGTTAGATTATGATATTACATAATAATATTAAACTGTCCAAGACTGGTTAGATTATGATATTACATAATAATATTAAACTGTCCAACACTGGTTAGATTATGATATTACATAATAATATTAAACTGTCCAACACTGGTTAGATTATGATATTACATAATAATATTAAACTGTCCAACACTGGTTAGATTATGATATTACATAATAATATTAAACTGTCCAAGACTGGTTAGATTATGATATTACATAATAATATTAAACTGTCCAAGACTGGTTAGATTATGATATTACATAATAATATTAAACTGTCCAACACTGGTTAGATTATGATATTACATAATAATATTAAACTGTCCAAGACTGGTTAGATTATGATATTACATAATAATATTAAACTGTCCAACACTGGTTAGATTATGATATTACATAATAATATTAAACTGTCCAAGACTGGTTAGATTATGATATTACATAATAATATTAAACTTTACATGACTGGTTAGATTATGATATTACATAATAATATTAAACTGTCCAACACTGGTTAGATTATGATATTACATAATAATATTAAACTGTCCAAGACTGGTTAGATTATGATATTACATAATAATATTAAACTGTCCAAGACTGGTTAGATTATGATATTACATAATAATATTAAACTGTCCAAGACTGGTTAGATTATGATATTACATAATAATATTAAACTGTCCAACACTGGTTAGATTATGATATTACATAATAATATTAAACTGTCCAAGACTGGTTAGATTATGATATTACATAATAATATTAAACTGTCCAAGACTGGTTAGATTATGATATTACATAATAATATTAAACTGTCCAAGACTGGTTAGATTATGATATTACATAATAATATTAAACTTTACATGACTGGTTAGATTATGATATTACATGAATAATATTAAACTCTCCATGACTGGTTAGGTTATGATATTACATAATAATATTAAACTGTCTATGACTGGTTAGGTTATGATATTACTTTTCCATGGAAATGCAGAATAATATTTTGTACAAGTATGTGGATGTGATATTATACACCAGTAGTTTCGGATACAGTGATGGAAATTGATCATGAAACTCATTTTGTTTGTTCAACTTTTAAGCCCAGTTTGTTAGATAACTGGTGATATTTCAAATACATCCTTTTTGTATTCAAATGGATGGGCAGCTAGTCATCATCCCCCACCGCCAACTCTTGGGCTTTTATTTTCTCAACGACAAGTAAGAGGTGATCGTCTCATTATAACGCCCCCTAAGCTGAAAAAGCGAGCATGTTTGGCGCTGGAGGGACTCGAGCCCTCGACCCTCGGATAACGAGTCGAACGCCTCAACCCACCTGGCCATGTTGGGCCTAAACGCAATAGAATGAAGAGACTACTCAAAGTTCTAATATTTATTTAACACTAATAGAATTTTTTATAAAGATGATAATGTGTTATTAGAGAAGGAAAACCACTTTCATTGGGTGGACGCAGAAACATCTACCCTCCCAGTGCTCAACCTGAAATGTGAAACATTCATGGCATATAAATGGGTACACTGTCAGATCTGTTTCCCCGATAATAGTTACAGGTCAGTGTGGCTAGTAGTCCAGTTTAATGGTCATGCATACTTTGTCCAAGCTTGAGGTGTGTCTGGCAGCTGGAATAATTGACAAGTTTGGAGGTTTCTGTCTGCATCTTTAGGGTGGTGTCGTATGTTGAATTTATCGTGAATTGATAAGAGTTGAGTTAAAGAATAAAGGTATGCTGTGGGAATGTAGTTAGAAAGTGTAGTAAGGAAGTGCAGTTAGGAAGTGTAGTTAGGAAGTGTGGTTAGGTCGAGTAGTTAGGAAGTGTATTGAGAAAATATTGTTAGGAAGGTGGTAAGCGATTTTAATTGTGCAGTTTTGCAGGTTTTGTAATATTGAGTATTGCCTTTCAGTGATGTTACATGTAACTGCATTAACGTATTCGAAAAGAGGTCTAATGAACGCTTTGTATAAAGAGAAATGATTCTGGGAGAACAGCCTATGTTAGGGCCGCTAATTTGCTTAAGGAAGAATATTTTGTTGCTTGCTTGAATAGAGATTTATTGAAAGTGTCCAGGATAAGTGTTGAGTCATGGTTAGGCCTGGATTTAGTATAAATGATATCAGTGTTACTGAGGTTGAGTTTTACACTTCGGAATTTTTTCCTGTACTTCTTAACTTTTCTGCGGAAAGCAATAGCTTGTGATTTTTGTGGGGTTTAAGACGACACGCCACCTATTACACCGTTGGGATACTGCATCAAGGGTTGCTTGAACAGGGCTGCTGGAGGTGCTTCAAATAGGATATCATCAGGATATTGGGAAATAAATGTGGAGTTCATAGGGGGGGAAAGAAATATCATTAAGGATTATAATGTAGAGTATTGGCCTGAGATTGCAGAGTATTGTGCTGAGATTCTAGATTATTGGGCTGATACTGTAGAGTATTGGGCAGAGATTGTAGAGTATTGGGCTGAGATTGTAGAGCATTGGGCAGAGATTTAGAGTATTGGGAAGAGATTTTAAAGTATTGGGCAGAGATTTTAGAGTATTGGGCAGAGATTGTAAAGCATTGGGTTGAGATTGTAGAGTATTGGGCTAAGATTGTAGACTATTGGTCTGAGTTTGTAGAGTGCTTGTCAGAGATTGTAGAGTATTGGGCTGTTATTGTAGAGTACTGGTCAGAGATTGTAGAGTATTGGGCTGAGCACCGATCCTTTAGGCACACCAGCTTTTAAACTGATTGGGTTTGAAACAGATGTATTGATTTTTGACTTGCTTCACGATTAGTAAAGAAACTAAATTGGTGGGATACTTAGGGCTAGCGTCTTATAGCGGAGGCCATCATGCCAGACTGAATCGAATGCTTTTTAGACGTACAGCGATAGTGGTTTGTTTACGATTGAATTCTTTAAAAACTGATTCGGTGAGACGGGCAAGGTGATCGATAGTTTGTATGTCTTTTCTATGAGACGGGCAAGGTGATCGATAGTTTGTCTATTTCTTCTATCTGCATTTTGGACTTTGCTAATCAGATTATTGGTCTCTAGGAAGCAGCTAATTCTATTAGTAATTGATTTCTCCATGAGTTTGCCTGGTGTATTTGGAAGACTGATCGGTCTGTAGCTATTTGGTTAATTTAGGTTTTTGTCTTTTCTGAGTATGACTTTAATAATAGCAGACGTCCGTATGTTTAAGTAATAATCTCAGATTAAAAATTTGAACGAGGTGATCTAAATTTGTATCGGATAGATGCTTAAGGACTATGTTACTATTGTTGTCAGGTCCAGTAGCTTTGTTTCTAACTTTTTAAGGATTAGTCTAATATCGATTTTGGTTATAGAACGGGTGTAATAAAAATGTGTTTGGTTATCACCATTGATATTAATGGGAAATTGAGATGAAAAGATAGTTGGGTTTGTGTTCACGAAGAAACGTGAAGAAAATGTCCGTGAAATAGAGGGCAAACAGGTTGGCTTTCTCTGGATCAGAGGTTTCTGATAAATTATTATACTTAATTTCGAGGTAGTTGTCGATAGACCGTGTGCTGATTAAGATATTAACCTTTCTCCAGAATAGAGTAGTGTTGGGATACACTTTTTCAACAGTATTACAAAATTCGTTCCAATTATTGGTATGGAGGGTTTGTATCCCACTTTTAGTATTGTTTATCAGAGTTTCAATGTTTGGGTTGCGCGTGTTGATGAATTGACGTCGTAATCGTCGTCTATGAATAATGGCTTGATGTAATTAAGGGTTATTTTTCCACGATCTGGGGTTGGTACTGTGATTAATCTTTGGTGTAGTTTCATGGATAGCTTGACCAATATCATTGGTTATTTGTGATGTGTATAGTTTCATGATAGCTTGATTAATATCATTGGTTATTTGTTATGTGTATAATTTCTGTGATAGCTTGATTAATATCATTGGTTATTTGTGATGTTTATAATTTCTGTGATAGCTTGATTAATATCATTGGTTATTTGTGATGTATATAATTTCATGGATAGCTTGATTAATATCATTGGTTATTTGTGATGTGTATAGCTTCATGATAGCTTGATTAATATCACTGATTATTTGTGATGCGTATAATTTCTGTGATAGCTTGATTAATATCATTGATTATTTGTGATGCGTATTTTTCGATATCATGTGTGCTGGATGCTGTAGTCATAATTTGGGGCAAATGGTTTTCAATGTGTTTGTTCAAGTGAGTCCATCTGGCGTGAGAATTATCTAGTATAGACGATCATGTGTTGAACCTCGGAGTGGGATTATGGGAGATTTCAAAGTAAACAGAGTAGTGATCGCTTCCGTTATCATTGAGTGTTTGAAAGTTGTGTAATTGCTGAGACTGTCTTGTTGGGGTTATTATTAAATCAAAGATGTCTTTGTTGTTATCACTGCGCGTGTGAGTGGCTTGGCTATTGTTTATGGTAATCATATTATTGTTCTCTAGAATTCATATAGTAATATTCCATTGCGATTTGTGGCTCGACAATTAAAATCGATGTTTTTGCTGTTAAGATCTCCTATGCTAGCCTGTTGGGAAATGAGTTGTAAATATTTCTTACGCTTTTATGTCGGGTTTAGTTCGGGGGGGGGATAATTAGCACCGCGTGGGTTATTACTTCATTCCACAGCTCTCCACACTTGTTTTGAAGTACTTCTAGAGGGATTTCTGCGACTGCATACGTTTTTTGTTTTTTTTTGGTTTGGGATGTGGGTCGACTGGATTGGAAGTGTGTCTTGATTGGTTGACACTGAGACCAGTGGTGAAGCAAACTGGATAGATGTCATGGCAGTTTTGACTGTTTGCGTAGTTAGTGAAGTATTCTGCTGTGCTTGAAGGGCTGCCTGAAATTTGGGGCCTATTGTAATTAGCCCACCGGTTGATTTCTACTGATACTTGACGAGGGCCGCATCATCTACCACGGTGAGCCCAAAGGGTTGACATTTGTAGCACTGAATGATTCTAGGGGCTGAGTTTCTGACTTCTTCTATCTAATAAAAGAGGATTACATCTGATAATAATATTTTTTCCTCATCCTTCACATTGTGGATACTGGTTTTTACAAATTCGGAGTAGGTAGGTCAGTTCTGGAAGACTTGATATGGTCAATTTTATGAGTATTAATGTCCTGGGCTGCTAGTTCTTCCTTGACTTCGTCCACACTAACATCGAACCGGACACTTCGTATTACAACTTCTTTACCAGGTTGCTGGTTTCCTGCAGCGCGAGTTGAGATGTTAGGGCGTTAAAAACCAGGGATTAAGTACTGTCACCTATCATGTGGGGCAGCCCAGTTGATAACTGCTCCCCCTCAGTGAGTGTTTATCAGCCCAGTTGATAACTGCTCCCTCTCAGTGAGTGTTTATCAGCCCAGTTGATAACTGTTCCTCTCAGTGAGTGTTTATCAGCACATTTGATAACTGCTCCCCCTCAGTGAGTGTTTATCAGCACATTTGATAACTGTTCCTCTCGGTGAGTGTTTATCAGCACATTTGATAACTGCTCCCCCTCACTGAGTGTGTATCAGCACATTTGATAACTGCTCCCCCTCAGTGAGTGTTTATCAGCACATTTGATAACTGTTCCTCTCGGTGAGTGTTTATCAGCCCATTTGATAACTGCTCCCCCTCAGTGAGTGTGTATCAGCACATTTGATAACTGCTCCCCCTCAGTGAGTGTGTATCAGCACATTTGATAACTGCTCCCCCTCAGTGAGTGTTTATCAGCCCAGTTGATAACTGCTCCCCCTCAGTGAGTGTGTGTCATCACATTTGATAACTGCTTTCCCTCAGTGAGTGTGTTTATTTTATTTTCAGCTTGGCAGGTGTTTTGGTTTTAAAGACCTTTGGGAGACCCAAAAGGCAAACCAGGGTCAGTCAGATACTATTGTTTCTCTTCACCCCACACGAGGCAAGAATAAATTAACTAACTGATCACGGAGATAATTCTATGAATTGTAGTTAGTTATTTATCAAGAATGATGGTCACTGATGACCACTGATGACCTTGATGTGGACTTATTTGTGTATCTGAGTGAGGAGCGTTAGGAAACAGCTGAGAAGCAGGCCCGCGAGCCGGAGAGAAAACGAAGAATGAAGGGAAAAGATTCAGCACAACATTCACAAGCGTCCGAAGAATTACTTGGTGTGATTTCAGTGAAGGGAGCAGAGAGATGTATTTCTTTTCCAGATTCAGACACTGGACAGGTAAAACTTTCGGCTCCTGTCCGGTGAAAGGGGGTTTTCTCGGAGCACTCCCGTTTTCCCCCACATCCAGATCTCAGGCATTGGATCTTCAGATCCCAGCCAAGACAACACTATAGCCCAGCCCTTAATCGGGTCGTTTTACGTTGATATCTGATTGTCGGGCTCTGGCCTGGCTCACTTCTCCCGCACCGCCTTTTTCTCGTTCTCCCCTTTCTCACCCGTCAGTTTTATAACGCCCCACCGCAATTTATCACCTTTAACAAATAAAAGTTAAATAGGGCAAAATTTTCAAGCACAGTCAATATTTTTCAAGTAAGAGGATGAATAGGAACCACAAAGTTGGAAAGAGAATTCTTCAGACCTCTCTAAACCAAACCCTGACTAAGTTCGTTTGCGTTTGCACGTGCCCCCCAGTGGCTCAGCGGTATGTCTGCGGACTTACACGCTAAAATCCGGGTTTCGATACCCGTGGTGGGCAGAGCACAGATAGCCCATTGTGTAGCTTTGTGCTTAATTCAAAACAACAACAACAGCGTTTGCACGTATTGACTAAAAGACGAAATGTTAAAAGACTTTCGAAAGGTCATCCTCTACACTTGTGTCTCCACAACAGGCAGTTTCCGTATTACTATAAAGTGTCATCACTACAAAAAGTGGCTGCTCATCAGATAACAGTGTTATAAAAATATATCTTGCTGTACTTTGTAGGATCTAACTGACAATAGATAATTCATTTCGAAAACTTTATTATGGCATTAACTTAAGTATTTATCAACAGGGATGGCTTAACGTTATTCTGATATTTAGAGAGTTACGAGTGTGTTCTTAGAGCAAAGCCACATCGGGCTATCTGTTGTGTCCCTCAAGGGAAAATTTTACGTGTGATATAATGTGTCCCTATGAAGATATGACACTAAAAATGAGAAATAAAAGAATACAGTATATAACGCTATGGGATCTGTTTCTTTGAAATTAAGCACACCACGGGTATCGAAATCCGAATTCAAGCAATTAAGTCTGCAGACATATAACTGTGCCATTAGAGGTTGTTATGAAGTAATTTTGGACGTTATATAGTTGTTTTTCATGAGAATGGTTTTATTTTCTTTTATAAATGTTGTTGTTTTTTAATTAAGCCTAAAGCTACACAATGGGCTATCTATGCTATGCCCACCGCGGGTATCGAAAGCCGGTTTTTAGCGTTGTAAGTCCGCAGATACACCGCTGAGCCACTGGAGGGCCCTTTTATAAATGAATTTCTTCATATAAAATTAAAGGATTAGCTTAGATTCGTTAAATATGGGTTATTGTGTAGGGTTAAGACATCTAAGACCACCTTAGCTTTAACATACATCGTCTTCAAATGCATATGTAAAATGAATAAATTAGTTCTTGTGTATTTCATTAGATATATACAATTTGGAATCACGCACAAGACACATTTCCATTCAATATTACAATAAAATTGTGTTGAAGGTAATTTCAAAACTGTATTCTCGACGTAGAAATTATAAGATAACAGCAGTGGATTCTCTCACTTTTTTGTCCTAAGCGAAACGTTCATTTACATAACTTTTTAATCCCTTCAGTTCCAGTGTAATTCATTTGAACTTATTTTGTTCTGATAACATCTTCTTGTGATTGTTCTAAGAAATAATTTAAAATTTGAACGAAAGCTTTACGAAACCACCTAAATAATAAATCATTAACAACAAGCTTCGTGAAACAGAGGAAAAGGTGCAGAATGTTTGTATAGAAATAAAACAACAGAACATATCATATAGAACAGTAAAAATTGAGATAACAACAGATTTTATTGTATAGAACAGTGGAAATGAAGTTAAAAACAGAATTTATCATATAGAACAGTGGATAAGAAGTTAAGACAGAACTTATCATATCGAACAATGGGACTGAAATTAACAACAGAAGTTATCATATAGAACAATGGGACTTAAGTTAACAACAGAAGTTACCATATAGAACAATGGGACTTAAGTTAACAACAGAAGTTATCATATAGAACAATGGGACTGAAATTAACAACAGAAGTTATCATATAGAACAATGGGACTTAAGTTAACAACAGAAGTTACCATATAGAACAAAGGAACTTAAGTTAACAACAGAACATATAATATAGAACAGTAGAAATGAAGTTAACAACAGAACTTATCATATAGAAGTATTTTATTAAAGAGTATTTATATAATTTTTTTCAAATAATGTTGCCCACGTTTTGTGTTTTTACTTATAACAGAAAGAGCTTATATTGTGAACTAATATAAGATTAGTTGTTCAAATCGGTTGTGAGTCTTAGAACAAAAATTAGTGTTTACATAAGTTTCCTGGGAGTCTAATACAATCCGTATTCTTCCACATTAAACCCAGGTACATATAAATACTTAGAGAATGTTAGCTGGTTCTTATGTACATAAGGAAACGAAACAAATAACACGTTATCACTTTTAAATGTTTTATTACATAATCACAAAGAGAATGCAATGATTTGTGGACCAATGCAAGAACAAACCTATCTTTCAACAAACACATTTAAGCAAAATCCTGAACAAAGAACTCCTGTTACAAGAAAACCAATTTTGTCTTCAAACTAATGCATTTTTCTTTATACGATATTCTTGACAGATCTATCTTACAAAACAAATAACCCGAGAACATGTACGTCTTTTCGTATTGCATAAATAACAGAGTATGACATAATAATATTTCTTATTATAATCATAAGTTTTGATTTATTTGTACCTTAGTATATTTACCTTTTGTAAATAATTTATATAACTGTTATTTCGTTATATTTTTTACATTACTAATGCTTAATAACAAAGCTTTTGAATTTGCTTCAATCTTTCAAAGTTCATATACTTTTAGTACGAGTTTTACCCATGGCATTTCGAGTTCTTATCACAAGTTTTATACACTGAAGGAGTCAAATAATTGTTTTATATATAACAAAATAAAAGTTTACTAGCAAGAGGAATGTCAATCATTGAACCCTGAAACCAATTAAAAAATAATTAATTTTGAGAAAATTTGAAATTTAATAAAACGCAATCTAAATTGAAGTCACTATTAAAGAAAAATTGCGCATAATTACAAAATGATTTATTAAATAACATTAAATAAGTGTCTGGAAATTCACGTCGGAGTAACCGGAAAAAAACTAAAAACCAGATTCACCAGACATAATTAAAAATTATCTCATATTCATCACAATTATGACTAAAAAACACACAAGATACTGTAATATTAAACAAGATCCAAATATAAAAGAAAAAACGCAAAATCAGAAAGCTATCTTTAGAGAACACAAAGTCCGAAACTAATCAACACCCCTGACTAGTTTGTTTTTGAACTTCACGCAAAGCTACTCGAGGGCTATCTGCGCTAACCGTCCCTAATTTAGCAGTGTAAGACTAGAGGAAAGGCAGCTAGTCTTCACCACCCACCGCTAACTCTTGGGCTACTCCTTTACCAACGAATAGCGAGATTGACCGTAACGTTATAACGCCTCCATGGCTGGAAAGGCGAGCATGTTTGGTGCGACCAGGATTCAAACCCGCGATCCTCGGATTACGAGTCGCACGCCGGGCCTCCCCTGAATGTTAAAAACGCTCATCAAGCTGTTAAGTAGACTTCTCTCATGTACTCTCTTTGTTTTATGCACCTTTCTATTTTTAAACTATTTCAGTCTGATGAAGGGTCAATAGCCTAAGCAAACACACCAGTCCTACCCTATTTAAATGTAAACCATTCATTCAAAACAGCTTTTTCCTTCCACTGAACTGGCCCCACAAGTCTAAACAATTAATTTACTTAGTGATCTACTCGTAATACCATCCCAACAGTTAATTCTTAGCCGTATCACTGAGAAAAGTAAGTTGTGTATTTTTATGATAATTGCTTTATCAACCCCTTGTACTGATTAATTAGCTCCCTGTCTTTCCTTACATGTTTAGTTCCTATATGCACCAAAATAACTGCATCTCTACTGACCCACTTTATTTTATCTCCCGCTCCGTCAGTAAATCATCCATCTGTGACCCTGGATATCATAATCTGATTCTTTTCTCCTATTTACTCCACAGACCATCTGTCCACATGTCTTGTTAAGGAATAATCTTTAACCTTATCATTCACATCTTTCTCCGACTCTCCTACTCCTGTAGTTCCTCGTTTGCAGAACCAAATGACTGACATTTGTTACTCAATGAAATAGACTCTTTACAATTAAATTCCCTACATTTAGCCCTAATATTACTATCTTTAACAACCTGAAAGTCATTGTTAGCTGATACATTTCTGGTCTGTAAAAGATAAAACTCATTTCCAAAATTCTACTACCATTTCTCACTTATCTAATATCTTTACTTTAATTATAAAAGGCTACAACTTCTTCTCCAAACGATAAATTCCACGTACAAACTGCACAAGGCTTAGCGATCATGACAAAATAAGAAATTAGATAACATGCTATCAAAATAACCTACGTCTAACCATGTTAAGCTCTTCCTAATGAGAATAAAAGTATATGCTAGTCTCGAGCTACTAAATAAAACCCACTCACTGCACTCAGTTCAATTAACACACTGTGGTCATTTAACTTCTAAACTAGTTTTAACGATTGTTTTTTATACCTATAGCCTGAAAAGAAATACACAACACAAAATACCAGTAGCCCAGCTGATGGAAACGCTCTCACTGTTATGCCAAATTATTTTTGTCGCCACTTTAACTTCACATAAGTGTAATATAGTTTATTTTCAATAATGTAAAACTTTATTAGAAGTGACTTTAGCTAGCCTTTGATCTATACGGGATGCAGTCATAATAAGATGCAAGCAGCTTGACTTATATTATAACATCTCTTTAATTCTAAGCTTAAGTTAAATTAATGTATATACGTCGAAGAAAAAACGCTAACCCTTGAAACAAGAAGTGAAAATAAACTAATTTTGGATTGAACTTATTTAATTAAATAATGTACTTATCTTGTTACACCAGTAAATTGAAATATGGTTAAGTCTATAGTTCCGTTACACGTACTAAACCCATTTTAATGTTGTAGTAAAACTTGCACGGCTAAATATTGAGTTAAAACTTGGACCGTTTTATTTTTATTTACCAAACTTTCTCTGACTAGTTATTACTGCAAATTATAATATCAATATTAAATAATGTTTATAAATCTATAACAGCTCAACTTTTTAACATCCTTTCTTCTCTGTAGCGCCCTCTAATAATGTATTATTGCCAAAATATAACAGTATTTTACAAAATACTTGTCTACTTTAACACATTCAAGATAGTTCAAAATATGTCTCAGTTCGGCTTTATTTTACCAAAATAAAGCAGAGAACAACGTTTGACCTGAAGATCAGGGGCGTAGCCAAGGGAGAGGGGGGTTGGGGTTAACCCCTCCCCCATAAACCCAAACTTTTCAGACATGTTCAGTTGCCATCTGTGAAGTTTTATAAAGATCCGTGATTGGATGGCAGATACAACAAATGGTCAAATACAGATTTCTGATTGGACACTTTTAATACAACAAGTTTTGTCAGAACTAGAGAAATACAATCCAATATCTGTGAAAGGCTTGAACACCTGTTTGTTCTTGCCAGGACTTCTACAACACAGTTTGGTTCAACTTTAATATCACGGTGTATGTATAATGAGGCCATTCAATCGATCATCAGGGGTGGTATTTCTCAAATACGTTTTGAGTCTTCTGAGAGTTGAAAACGAACGTTCCACTGAGCTCGTTGATACAGGCAGCGTGGCAAATACTTTCCCTTTCAACGTTTAGAAATGACTGGGAACATTTCTGCATATGCATATGCATCAATGACATATTTTGGTGTGCTGTTCGCAAGTGATTTGTACCAAACCCTGAGTTCACGAACTGCATCTTCTGACAATGTCAGTCTTGTATGTATTGACCAACTCTCATAATTTGGTCACATTGTTGTGCTGTAGGTTCTGACCGTTCTGTGGTAGATCCTGATGGTAACAGACACGTGAAGTTTGTAAGAAGAGTTTTGTGACTGGACAGACGGTCACATATTTGTGAAAGAAAGTGATCAACAAATGATACAAATACAACAACACGAGAGTACTCCTCAGGGATAGTGGTTTGTGGGTTAGCACGGTACATCTGTCTTTGAGCTTGCCTTGGCATCATGATGTCAATTTGAACCTCACTACACAGACGTTGGGCCTCAAAGAAAATGTTAAATTTATTCACAGTATTATTTCTGAGTGAAATTTACATCGCTAAATTAGTTAAGGATGGCTAGCGCAGATAGCCTTCGTGTAGCTTTGCGCAAAATTCTGAAACAAACAAACAGAAAGAAACAACAGGATTCGTAACCGTGGTCGGCGAGACATCGACAACCCATTGTATGTTAACCACAAGGAAACATCGGCGAGACATAGACAACCCATTATGTGTTAACCACAAGGAAACATCGGCGAGACATAGACAACCCATTGTGTGTTAACCACGAGAAAACATCGGCGAGACATTGACAACCCATTGTGTTAACTACAAGGAAACATCGGCGAGACATAGACAACCCATTGTGTGTTAAACACGTGAAAACATCGGCGAGACATAGACAACCCATTGTGTGTTAACGACAAGAAAACATCGACGAGACATAGACAACCCATTGTGTTTTAACCATGAGAAAACATCGGCGAGACATAGACAACCCATTGTGTGTTAACTACAAGGAAACATCGGCGAGACATAGACAACCCATTGTGTCTTAACCACAAGGAAACATCGGCGAGACATTGACAATCAATTGTGTGTTAACCACAAGGAAACATCGGCGAGACATATACAACCCATTGTGTGTTAACCACCAGAAAACATCGGCAACTCATTGTGTCTTAACAACAAGGAAACATCGGCGAGACATAGGCAACTCATTGTGTGTTAACCACGAGGAAACATCGGCGAGACATAGACAACCCATTGTGTGTTAACCACGAGAAAACATCGGCGAGACACAGACAACCCATTGTGTTAAACACGAGAAAACATCGGCGAGACATACACAACCCATTGTGTGTTAACCACGAGAAAACATCGACGAGACATAAACAACCCATTGTGTGTTAACCACGAGAAAACATCGGCGAGAGATTGACAACCCATTGTGTGTTAACTACAAGGAAACATCGGCGAGACATAGACAACCCATTGTGTGTTAACCACGAGAAAACATCGGCGAGACATAGACAACCCATTGTGTGTTAACCACGAGGAAACATCGGCGAAACATAGACAACCCATTGTGTTAACCACAAGAAAACATCGGGGAGATATAGACAACCCATTGTGTGTTAACTACAAGGAAACATCGGCGAGACATAAACAACCCATTGTGTGTTAACAACGAGAAAACATCGGGGAGACATAGGCAACCCATTGTGTTAACCACAAGAAAACATCGGGGAGATATAGACAACCCATTGTGGGTTAACTAGAAGGAAACATCGGCGAGACATAAACAACCCATTGTGTGTTAACAACGAGAAAACATCGGCGAGACATAGGCAACCCATTGTGTGTTAACTACGAAAAAACATCGGGGAGACATAGACAACCCATTGTGTGTTAACCACAAGAAAACATCGGGAAGACATAGACAACCCATTGTGTGTTAACTACAAGGAAACATCGGCGAGACATAAACAACCCATTGTGTGCTAACTACAAGGAAACATCGGCGAGACATAAACAACCCATTGTGTGTTAACCACGAAAAAACATCAGCGAGACATAGGCAACCCATTGTGTGTTAACTACGAAAAAACATCGGGGAGACATAGACAACCCATTGTGTGTTAACCACAAGAAAACATCGGGAAGACATAGACAACCCATTGTGTGTTAACTACAAGGAAACATCGACGAGACATATACAACCCATTGTGTGTTAACCACGAGAAAACATCGGCAACTCATTGTGTCTTAACAACAAGGAAACATCGGCGAGATATAGGCAACCCATTGTGTGTTAACCACGAAAAAACATCAGCGAGACATAGGCAACCCATTGTGTGTTAACTACGAAAAAACATCGGGGAGACATAGACAACCCATTGTGTGTTAACCACAAGAAAACATCGGGAAGACATAGACAACCCATTGTGTGTTAACTACAAGGAAACATCGACGAGACATATACAACCCATTGTGTGTTAACCACGAGAAAACATCGGCGAGACACAGACAACCCATTGTGTTAACCACGAGAAAACATCGGCGAGACATAGACAACCCATTGTGTGTTAACCACAAGGAAACATCGGCGAGACATAGACAACCCATTGTGTGTTAAACACGAGAAAACATCGGCGAGACATAGACAACCCATTGTGTGTTAACCACAAGGAAACATCGGCGAGACATGGACAACCCATTGTGTGTTAACCACAAGGAAACATCGGCGAGACATAGACAACCCATTGTGTCTTAACCACAAGGAAACATCGGCGAGACATTGACAACCAATTGTGTGTTAACCACAAGGAAACATCGGCGAGACATATACAACCCATTGTGTGTTAACCACGAGAAAACATCGGCAACTCATTGTGTCTTAACAACAAGGAAACATCGGCGAGATATAGGCAACTCATTGTGTGTTAACCACGAGGAAACATCGGCGAGACATAGACAACCCATTGTGTGTTAACCACGAGAAAACATCGGCGAGACATAAACAACCCATTGTGTGTTAACGACAAGAAAACATCGACGAGACATAGACAACCCATTGTGTGTTAAACACGAGAAAACATCGGCGAGACATAGACAACCCATTGTGTGTTAACCACAAGGAAACATCGGCGAGACATGGACAACCCATTGTGTGTTAACCACAAGGAAACATCGGCGAGACATATACAACCCATTGTGTGTTAACCACGAGAAAACATCGGCAACTCATTGTGTCTTAACAACAAGGAAACATCGGCGAGATATAGGCAACTCATTGTGTGTTAACCACGAGGAAACATCAGCGAGACATAGACAACCCATTGTGTGTTAACCACGAGAAAACATCGGCGAGACACAGACAACCCATTGTGTTAACCACGAGAAAACATCGGCGAGACATAGACAAACCATTGTGTGTTAACCACAAGGAAACATCGGCGAGACATAGACAACCCATTGTGTGTTAACCACAAGGAAACATCGGCGAGACATGGACAACCCATTGTGTGTTAACCACAAGGAAACATCGGCGAGACATATACAACCCATTGTGTGTTAACCACGAGAAAACATCGGCAACTCATTGTGTCTTAACAACAAGGAAACATCGGCGAGATATAGGCAACTCATTGTGTGTTAACCACGAGGAAACATCAGCGAGACATAGACAACCCATTGTGTGTTAACCACGAGAAAACATCGGCGAGACACAGACAACCCATTGTGTTAACCACGAGAAAACATCGGCGAGACATAGACAAACCATTGTGTGTTAACCACGAGGAAACATCGGCGAGACATAGACAACCCATTGTGTGTTAAACACGAGAAAACATCGGCGAGACATAGACAACCCATTGTGTGTTAACCACAAGGAAACATCGGCGAGACATGGACAACCCATTGTGTGTTAACCACAAGGAAACATCGGCGAGACATAGACAACCCATTGTGTGTTAACCACAAGGAAACATCGGCGAGACATAAACAACCCATTGTGTGTTAACTACAAGGAAACATCGGCGAGACATAGACAACCCATTGTGTGTTAAACACGAGAAAACATCGGCGAGACATAGGCAACCCATTGTGTGTTAACCACAAGGAAACATTGGCGAGACATAAACAACCCATTGTGTGTTAACTACAAGGAAACATCGGCGAGACATAGACAACCCATTGTGTGTTAAACACGAGAAAACATCGGCGAGACATAGGCAACCCATTGTGTGTTAACCACAAGGAAACATCGGCGAGACATGGACAACCCATTGAGTGTTAACCACGAGAAAACAAACAACTATACTCTAAATTTATCAGTTAAGTGGTTGTTAGATTAACTAGTTTATCAGTAGGGTAAACGTTTTTTTTAATATAGCAGCCAGTTGTTCCTCAATTGGACAGCCGTAAGTCTACGGACGCTAAAATCAGTATTTCGATTTCCCTCAACGGACACGTCACACAAATAACCTGTACATTTCTGATCATACTACAAATACTACATTAAAATGAACGTCGTATCTCCCTAACTTATCGCCTCTTTAAAACCTTTTTGGTGTTCACTTAGTGTTAGACATAATGCTGGAAAATTGATGTATGTAAAATAAATATTTCATTTATATCACAAACTCAAGTGGGATCATATGACAGTTATGTTTACATGAATTTAATTAAAAAAACAAAAAAACGCCACCCAGTTGGCCAGCGGTATGTCTGACGACTTACAACGCTAAAAACCTGGTTTTGATACCCGTGGTGGGTTGAGCACAGATAGCCCATTGTGTAGCTTTGTGCTTAATTCAAAACAACAAAATACTATTGAAGACTATTTAGAATTGTGTTCTATTTTATCATCTTCATTAATGTTTATTTTGGTTTTGGAAATTCGGACAAAGCTACGCGAGGGCTATCTGTGCTAGCCGTCCCTAATTTAGCAGTGTAAGACTAGAGGGAAAGCAACTAGTCATCCCCATTCACCGCCAACTCTTGGGATACTGTTTTACCAACGAATAGTGGGATTGATCGTCACATTATAACGCACCTACGGCTGGTAGGGCGAACATGTTTGGCGCAACGCGGGCGCGAACCCGCGACGCTCGGATTACGAGTCGCACGCCTTAACGCGCTTGGCCATGCCGGGACCTAACGTTTAGTATAAATTATTTTATTTTTTAATTTCGGTTTTCTCCTAGTGACTATCTTGTCTTAACTTTTAGCTTTTAAAATTTCACATATTTAGTTTTAAAACTTTGTTGTAACAACGCACTTTTCACACATTCAACTTCAAAATTTAAAATTTATTTTGTATCCACGAGAAAACTAGACTTAAAATATTAGTGTTCTATTAACGTAACCTTCACACTAAAGTTTGTTGTCAATATAAGCTCTTCTTTTTGTAGGCCTCACTTCCGGTAAGAACTGATTACGTTTGATTTAATAGTTTGAATCTCGTTCATCTGGTTTCAGCATAAAAACTTTCCAATTCCTGCAGCTTATTCATTTCTAATCCACCCTTTGTTTAAATAATCACTGAAATTTTCGATATACGTCAAGTAATGTCTTGTATCAGCAGCTTAAGTCTTGTGTTATAAAACCAATTACTGGCAGATGGTTCATTGTTTGCCATATAATAGGTTACTTCCTTATTTTATCAAATCACGTACTTCAAACGTTAAAAAAATCCTAAACTTGAATAATAAGAAATCAGCATTTTGCTCTGAGCGAGTTAAATGCTAGTTTTTTTTATTTCTTGTTGGTTTAATTAAAGTTTTGGTCAAAAGATTTAATGTATTAGGTACACTGTGTACGCTATATAAAAAGAACAAACAAATTTAGATCCTTGGTGGTTAACTGCAGTTCATATAGCTTCGTCCATCCATCTTCAATTTAGCGACCGTGCATTTTATCAATAGACCTGCAGCACAGTTCATTTCCAAAGAGGTCTGTTATAACGTTGTCATAGTCAAAGCATACCACCATCCTTACCTGCATTCCATTATCCAATCTAGTTTCCTTCCTATCAGCCGTTTCAATAGTGTGATCATAGAGAAATTCATAGATGCTAAAACAGATTACTGGATCAGAATTGTTTTTATATGGAACATTATTAATGCCTATTTCATTCTCCAGCAGTAAGGTGTGCGGCAGTTGAGCAGTAAAAGTTCGAGAAAGAAGACGATCCTTCTTCACTATATTGTATACTGTTCAGTGGAAAACATAAACGGAATGTGCTCTAACTCTTGGGCTCATGGACATTCAACTGTTACAAGATGCTACACATTGTTTTCTACCACTAGTGACAATTGGATTGGAGCAGGAGGGTCATTTGGTCAGGTACTCAAGCTCAAAGGAGTCTTCAACCTTAGACCCTTGATTTTTGTTGTTTTCTGGCATTGTTAAATTTCACGACTTTATATTATGTGTCTTCCAATCAGACAAACATGGAACACACACACACTCAAACACTTAGCTTACAGATGAAAAATAAATATATTTTTTGGGAGGACAATCTTACTTTGTTTTCATGTGTCATCATTTTTTTATTATAGACAGGAGCCTTAAAATACAGAAGTGATCCTTGCCTTTAAAATACTGTATATTTATTTTGATCCCCACTCATTTGTTTTTGAATGCCATTAAATACAACATATCCATATCTTAAAACTTTTAATTTTCCAAAATGAATACATCTATATGATCTAAGAGTATAGAAATACTGTGTAAAAAATGTAACGAATTATTTCTTAAAGCGACAATGTTTATGTATGAGCGCCAAGAAATGTCAAAATGTAGTTCTGATACATGCCGTTCTGCCGCAATCTTATGGCGTATCTCACTGCCAAATGCCTTGTTAATAAACATATTGAAATTCCTTTTAATACAACATTCTACTTTATTTTAGTATGTACTTCTTAGATATTTCTATTATGTTTATTTTGTATTCGTAGCTTAATAAATGTATGTATGCTAAACATAAATCTCCAAAGCCAGTCAAACACCTGACGACTTTTGTCGAAAACGTCGTTATCAGCAGGTGTAGTCAACTAATTAATCAGTGTGGTCTAATCAGTATGAGAAAGAATGATATATTAAATAATTTACGTTAATTAGTATGGAAAATGTTTAATTTTAAATAGCTTGCTTTGATCAGAAGATAATTATAACTCGAACATTAATTTACATCTGTGTTTCAGTTGTTGCGGCTTATATATTTTAATTTTTTTATCTTAAAATCTAATTTGTTGGGTTATTTGGAACTACCATGATTTAACGTTTACTGATGGTTAACGTTCTCTGTGCAAACCTCAATAAATGTTGCCTTAATTATGACTCTTTCAATATGTACCTAATGATCAGCTTCGGTTTATTCAATTATTTTTTTTCACTAACATGTAAGTTGATAAATAGCCACCGAGAGCTGTGTTTGTGTTGTGAAAGATACAAACAACAAACAAAATCGTGGATGGTGTTTGATTTGTAACTGAAAGATAAACTTTCCAAAACTGGGGTGTTCACGGTTACTAACGTCCCCTTTGCCTCGTTCGCGAAAAAGATTTTTTGCAAAGATTGTAGCTTTAAAATATATTTCAAAGTTAATTAGCGAGTGGTACCATGGTATTGAGGCTGACAGATGTCCAAGATACCAGGAGGCAGAGAAAACGTCAGGGCTGAAGACAAAAAGACGAAAAAAAACGAGTCAAGAGCCCTAAACAATTATCTCAGTAAATGTCTTATAAACAGAGTCACCTAGTGGCAGGAATCAGAAAAACAAGAGTGCAAAGCAACCTGTTGTGAAAAAAACGGGTGATTCTCTAGAACTTTCAATTTACGTGTCCTGTGACCAGAACTGAAATTAAAATAATATTAACGGGTTAGAAATATTTTTTTATTTCTATTTACGTCTCTTTCGTGACCAAATATTCGTTATACCGGGGCGTTGTTTTGTACGAGACACTTGACGTCGTATGAATGGTGACAGTTAAAGGGTTACTTTTTCCTTTTCACTGTAGTGCTTCAGGGGTAGAGATGATAATCGTTAATTGATTATTTATACAGAGCATGTTTTGTGTAAATGAACTGTAGGGGTAAATTTAAGGACCCTGTTCTGTTGAAGTTGTAGCTTGTTTTTAATTACACATGTTGAAGATAACTTGGCAAACATAACTTAATAGTGGGCGTACGTTTTTTTGTTTTTGAATTTTGCGCAAAACTTCTCGAGGGCTATCTGTGCTAACCGTCCCTAATTTATTAGTGTAAGACTAGAGGGAAGGCAGCTAGTCATCACCACCCACCGCCAACTCTTGGGCTACTCTTTTATCAACGAATAATGGGATTGACCGTGACATTATAGCGCTCCCATGACTGAAAGGGCGAGCATGTTTGGCGCGACTGAGATGCGAACCCGTGACCCTCGGATTACGAGTCGCACGCCTTAATGCGCTTGGCCATGCCGGGACGGGGGAATACGTAATTGGAGTATACTGCCATTACTGTTTGTGTTTTGCTTGTGTAAGACGGCTGTCGAAGGTTATATCTAGAAGCCTGGCTGTGGGGTATAATTCTATTTTAGTGTCGTTTCACGTTTTGAAAATGTTCGTTAAGGCTTTGTTGAAATATAATTGCTTGTTTGTTTTAATTTTTGCGCAAAGCTACTTGAGGGATATCTGTGCTAACCGTCCATAATTTTGCAGTTTAAGACTAGAAGGAAGCCAGCTAGTCATCACCACTCATCGCCAACTCTTGGGCTACTCTTTTACCAACAAATAGTGGGATTGACCGTCACATTATAACGCTCCCACGGCTGAAACTGTGAGCATGATTGGTGCCACGGGGATTCGAATCCGTGACTTTCGGATTATGAGTCGAATGCCTTAACCACCTGACCATACCCGGCCACGAATTTGAGACCTCGTTAAAACTATGATTATTTTCTTCCACAAAATCGGTCAAGTTTTTTCGCACTTTACTTTTTACTCAGTTTTATTTTTTGTTTGTTTCTTTAGAATCAAGCGCAAAGCTACACCATGGGTTATCTGTGCCTACCATGGGTTTATGAAAACAAGCTTCCTAATTTGTGAGTGCGGACACACCACTATGCCAGTGGATGGGTTAGTTTTCATGTGGCTTCACATTTCTTCTCCGCACTTTACTTCTGAATACAGATCACCATAAGTAGCACTTATTTAATATAATAATATTTTTAATGTTTTTTGTGTGTAAATGCAACTGAAAAAAATAGTACTTTATAATATAGCGGAATTTTACAAATTCTTCTTTGTACAAATGTCAATTGAGAACCTTAAATTCTTAAGACAATACTCAGATAACAAAATAATTATTTTTTCTTCATACTTTTAATTAAAACTGTTGAATAATTATACTGATAGAAAAATAAGGAAGCACCCAATTCGTAATTGCAGGTTCGTCACTCATAATTAACAACGATGAGATAATTAGTGCACGCTGTGAAAAGAAAAGGTTTGGAAAACAATAACAAGGATAAGAGGGAGTTTTTAAGTAACACATGGCGACTAGCCTACATAGATCAATATTCAGTAGTCCAACTCACCAGAACAGACAGCACAGTTTACTGATGACACAAGGAAGGGAAAATACTTTTAACAATAGCTCCCCGAAAGACCTGATAAAGACGATAAACACGGAGAAAATTACAGACGTACAGACAAATTCCCCTGTGTCAGAAGTCTATAGCAAACAGTATTCAGAAACCACAACCCAATACAATAACAAGTATTTGATCAAACCTCCTGAAAAACCCACTGGCGAGGAAAAACATCTATTCACATCACCTCGTGTGGATGTGGATTCCAATACATTGGAGCTAAAGAATACAAAATTTTAATAAACATGCGTAAACCAGAAATCCCAGTTTATCTCCTTTAGCCTATCATATAAACAAGATGGCTATACGATAAATTGGAATTATAATAAAATAATAGAATATAAACAAACGAGAAAAAGACAGATTAAAAAAGAAAACTTCCACATTCTGTTAATCTAGCCTTAGCAGGTAATTCAGTAGATTAGATAAATGAAGAGTATATTTGTTAACATACAGTCATGTGAAAAATTTACAGTCATCCGAAAAAGTTAAGACATCCTATGAAAGCCTGTGTTATTTTTTGTAACATTTTTGGACATGTAGATATTTAATCTTAATTTCAACAATACTGAGAGATTATAGGAATATAACGAAACAATTAAAACTGAAGAAAAGACATTTCAAAATCTTCTGTAAGAGTAATTCTACAAAAATGCATATTCTAACTGAGGAAAAAAGTTAGAACATCCTACACCCCTAATAGATAGTGTTACCCCCCTTTGGCTGAAATATCTGCAGTGAGACGCTTCTTGTAGCTGTCTACCAGTCTCAGATATCGGTCTGAAGAAAGTTTGCTCCACTCCTTAATGCAGAATTCTTTCAGCTGTGAGATGTTTGAAGGGTTTCTTACATGTACAGCCCATTTCAAGTCACCCCACAGCATCTCAATGGGATTAAGATCTGGGCTTTGACTTGGCCATTCCAGGACTCTCCATTTCTTAGTATTTAGCCAGTCCATGGTGGATTTACTGGTATGTTTTTAGTCATTGTCGTATTGCAGGGTCCAGTTTCGCTTCAGCATTAATTTTCTTACTGATGGACTCACATATTCTTCAAGCACCCTCTGATACACAGTAGAATTCATGATGGATTCTGTGATTGTGAGCTGTCCAGGTCATGGTGCAGAGAAGCAGCCCCAGCCATGACACTTCCACCTCCATGCTTCACAGTTGGTATGAGGTTCTTTACCTGGAATGTTGTACTTGGTTTTCGCAAGCATGTCTTCTGTTCTGGTGTCCAAATAATCAGTCTCTTTCTGATTGTAAAGGCATGCACTTTCATATCAACAGTAGCCATAGCCTGCTGTCCTGTGATGACATGCTAGAGTATTTGGAGAGATCTTTTAGCATTTGGCACTCTGCTCTCGGGTTGAACTTGCCTGGACGACCAGACTTGGACATGTTGGCAGTTGTTTTGAAAGCCCTCCACTTGTTGACTATTTTCCGGACAGTGGAATTGAGTAATTTCAAATTTTTTTGGGATCTTTTTAAATCCCTTACCAGACTCATAAGCTGCTACAATTTTCTTTCTGAAGGCCTCAGACAGCTCTTTTGTTCTCACCATGGTGCTCACTCTCACTTCAACAATCAGAAGCACACCAAACTAAATGTCAGAGATTTAAATAGGGCAATCCTCATTCAAAATGCCGAGTAACGATCTTCTAATCATGTGCATCTGGTGTGATACACCTGTGTGTGAGTTGAGCCATTTTAAGTGGGAATAAATGTGGGAGTGTCCTAACTTTTTTCCTCAGTTACAATATGCATTTTTGTAGAATTTGATTTACAAAATATCTTGAAAAGTCTTTTCTTTAGTTTTAATTGTTTAGTTATATTCCTATAATCTCTCAATATTGTTAAAATTGACATTAAATATCTATATATCCAGAAATGTTACAAAAATACACAGGAGTCATAAGGTATTCTAACTTTTTCACCTGACTGTACAAACCATTAATATAAGTTTTGCCACCACTGCTTAAGAAATAGTGGATTTCAAGATTTACCTAAAGACTACAAGACATGTTATCAAGCCAAAAACCCCACTCCTTGAAAGCATTTTAAAAAAACGTTAGTCATTTCAAGTCTTAATAGATGAAACTCTATCAGCCACCAATATCTCAGTCAAGAAAGACTACAGAAAATCAGTGTAAGAAGATTAGTAGATGACCGCTATTTAATTATTTAAAAAGTATATTCGGGGTCACCTGTTTCAACTGCTTACACCAATATACAGTACCGTGTGTCTCTCATTCAGTCGATAGACTCATGTCACATAAGGAACTATTAACGTTGCAATTTCTGCTGTTGTGACGTCAGTAAAACGTGCGCATAACATGAATCACTAGAAGAATTATTTACTCTGCAGCTAAAAAACAGCGTGACACATAAGCTTGAAGAGAAAATATAAAGATACTCGTTGTTCCAAATTTTAGTTTTACTTACTACTGAAAAAAAACATTTTTCGGAGATACATCTGGTTAATTGGTCTTGAGTGATGCCTAACTTAAGAAAATAAATTATGATTCTTAAATTCACTGTGGTTGTAATAGTCTTGCGAGAGAATACACGAGGAGAAGATTTGTGAATATTTTTTATGAATTTATTTTAACTTTGTAATCGTCATCTTAACTATATATATATAGTTTTCACTTCACTTATTGTCTAAATTTTGTTATTACACATTATCTTTTAAGATTTGATTTTTGGCCCAGGGTGTTTATTTGTTTTGTTATTAAGCACATAGATGCACAGGGGACATCTGCTCATCTGTGATGAACCCACCAGGTATCCAAGCTCGATTTCTAGCGTTATAAGTCTGTTAAGCTGATGTCCCATCCACTGAGGAGCGAAGCACGAGAAAGACGTTCAAAGATATACTCAGAAAAAATGTCAATATAAGGCCTTATTACCAGCTCATAAGCGACATTAAATATCAGTACTGATATCGATCACATCGTGACACACAGACGCAGTATATATTCCAGGCATATCGTGTTTTATGTTGAATGACATATATGGATTAGGAACATTATTATTTTATGCTTTGGATTCGAATGTCAGATGGACAAAACTAAAGAGTTAAGTTTAACACTTAACTAAAATTTAAACCCACTTTATCAATTTTTATAAAGATGTCTATTTATGACAAAATAAGAATTTTTTAGGTAGTTAAGCACAAGGTTAGGCATAGCTAGGTGATTAGGGCACTCGACAGGATTGTTCAAATTCAATATAAACATACGGTCACTGTTATATGTATAAGAAAACTAAAAACATAGTTCACGTAGTTGTTCTATAGTTTTCGCATAAATCTTGTAGAAATTACATGTATTTAAAAAAACGTATCGCCAGGTGGTTTGGGTGCTCGACTCGTAACCTGAGGGTCGCGGGTTCGAATCACCTTCTCACTAAACCTTTTCAATCGTTAGATTATAATAATGTATCGGTGAATCTCTTTATTCGTTGGTAAAAGACTAGCCTAAGAGTTGGCGGTGGGTAGTAACGACTAGCTGCCTTCCATCTAGTCTTACACTGATAAATTAGGGACGGCATGTGCAGATAGCCCTCACGTAGTGTTTTGCAAAATCCGAAACAAACAACCAGTTAAGCGTAATGCTACACAATGGGCAATATGTGCTGAGCCTACCACGGGTATCAAACCCCGATTTCTGGTATAATAAGTCCGAAGACTTACCGCTGTTCTACTGTGTGTGTGGAGAGCAGCGTTACAGTTACTATCAATTACTTTAATCGGTTTCATTACATTTATCTTGTTATGGATTTCCAGTAACATTGCTGTTCACTAACACTGCTGGTTTTGATACTCGTGGCGTGCAGAACTCAGATAGCTCACAGAGAAGCCTTTTGCTGAACTTCAAACAAACAAATACGAGAATCCGTACAGTTATACTATATATACTTAAGTCTGAAAACCAACGTATAGTCAATCTAATTACTGTTCCTTTTTTTATCTCAAGTGACTTTATTGGGATATGACTTCCTGATTTACTTAGTCGCTTTTGTTTTTAAGTGAAGAATATTGTATCAGGATATGACTTCCTGATTTACTTAGTCGCGTTTGTTTTTAAGTGAAGAATATTGTATCATCACAGCCCAGTTTGTATCGTAGTGACGTCACTAGTACATGCGGATGCCATGAATCACGAGAAGAATTATTCACTCTGTAGGACACAATAAAACAAGACATGAAATTTAAAAGCAAGGAATAAAATATCAGTTAGTTTTAATTTAGGCTTTATTTACTCTTTGAAAGAGAATTATTTCAGGAATCTTGTAGTGTGAGACTCACAATGTTTTGAAGTACAAACATGGCGAGGTGGTTAGGGTACTTTACTAGTAATCCGAAGATGGCGTGTTCGAATCTCTGTCCAATCCAAACATTCTCGCCCTTTGCGCTATGGAGACGTAATAATATAAAGGTCAATCTTAGTATTCGTTGGTTAACCAAAAGAGTGAGGGGCGGATGGTGATAAGCAGGTGATTACCCTGTATATTTACTTTGCTAATTTAAAAACAGCTAAAGCAGATAGTTCCTGTGTACATAGTTCCATATAAACAAACAATAAATCCCGATCTATCCATCTCACTTGACTGTGATTTGACAAAGAGGAGAAACACGTTTTCTATTAGTTCCAACAACGCATGAAACGCCCTCTAATGAGTTGTTTCATAAAACAGAAATTGAGAAAAAAATAAAAAAAACAGAATCGAAACTATGCTGTCTTGTCATTTGAAAGTAATTCGTTTGTTGTCAAACTACAAGTTTATACGCTCGTGTTTGCTGTTTGTTGCTTATCTGTCTTTCTCACAATACATAACTTCTGTTTCTTTGTTTTCACTTTCACAAACAATCAAGTAAAGGATATAATTAATGTTTTATCACGCAAAGCCTTTACATAGGTCTTAAATATAGTTTAATTGACTTGTGTCAGCTCCTGGTATGTATCACTTATTTTTACGGATTTATTTTATTTTTCTAAAATACATTAAGAATTATACACAAGAGATTAGTCGCCTTAAACAAATAATACGAGGTTTGTCTTTCATTGTTCCAAAACAGCGTTACTCTGTGTTTACTATTTTTAGTCCTAATATCATAACAATATATTTTTATAATGTGTAATAAATAGTCTCATAATAACTTCAACATTTCTGTTTATGTGCAGTCAATCTGTCTATTTGTAGTAATATACTTTCAAATGTCAGAAATACAGACAACTGTTTTAATTTTTTAAATTTCGGACAAAACTACACGAGAGCTATCTGCGCTACCCGTCCATAATTTAGCAGTGTAAGACTAGAGGGAAGGCAGCTAGTCATCACCACCCACCGCCAACTCTTCGGCTATCCTTTACCAACGAATAGTGAGATTGACCGTAACGTTATAACGCCTCCATGGCTGAAAAGGTGAGCATTTTTGGTGCGACGGAGATTCGAACTCATGACCCTCAGATTACGAGCCAGACGCCTTAACCCACCTGGCCATGCCGGGCCTTAACAAAAGAAAAGCTGTATTTAAAATAGGTATGTTACAAATGTCTTGTATTAAGTTTGTGAACATGAAGTCAATGGGTTTTATATTTATTTTTAAAAATATTTCTGTCCGCAATCGAAAGAAAATTTCTGGATTCAGAAGATTAAATTCCTGGGTTCGATTCCCGCGGTAAACCCACAAAATAACCCAATGCAGCTTTGCTCTAAAGTAATCGAACGAACTTACCATGACTATTTCGATATCTTAAACTAATATTTGAGTTTTAAATATCACTCTGACCACCAGATGGTGTTTGAAGAACATAATACTATAATCACGTGGAAGCGTTTCTCATTAACAGGCATTTATCAGTTTTTAGAATAACAATGGTGACTTGGAACTTTTCTAAAGTGAATTTTCTAATCTACGAGAAGCTATCATTTTTGAAGGGTTTCAAAATATCAGAATTTATGTTTGTCATATAAATTATTAAAAGAAAAATATGATGCATAACTCAATCCTGATTTCAAACTGTAGGCTTACTTTCTGTTTTGGTTTATTATGTGTGATTAAAAAAAACCTTTAATCCTTTAATATTTTGGGATGTATTTTGGTAATTACAGTTGATTCCAAGAAATAATAATATATATAAAATAATATACGCCAGAATTGTTTCTATAACTATTATGTGGTTGGGAAAAAAAATAAAAACGAATTTCGCCCATTGCCCGCAATGAACAGCTGATCAATTTTTTAAATATACATCTATAACATTTGAACTGTACACGTTTTATTACGTGAACTAGATACGTTGTCATTACGATTTTGTTACGTGGAGGAAATGCTTTGTTTCACGTTATTAAGTACAAAGCTACACAAAGGGCTATCTGTGCTCTGCCCTCCAAGGATATCTAAAAGCGATCTGCAGCAGTATAAGTCCACAGATATACCACTGTGGGGCCGGCATGGCCAAGCGTGTCAAGGCGTTCGACTCGTAATCCGACGGTCGCGCCAAACATGCTCTTCCTTTCTGCCGTGGTAGCGTTATAATGTGACGGTCAATCCCACTATTCGTTGGTAAAAGAGTAGCCCAAGAGTTGGCGGTGAGTGGTGATGACTAGCTGCCTTCCCTCTAGTCTTACACTGCTAAATTAGGGACATGTAGCGCAGATAGCCTCGAGTAGCTTAGTACGAAAATTTCAGAAACAAACAAAACAAAACTATACAACTGTGCTAACGGGGGCTGCCCTTCCAATAGAATACGAGGGATATAATTTCAAAAATATGGAACCCTTAATTAATTACACACTACATAATAATGTGTAATGTATCTATGAGGAATCCCAAGTGAACGCCACAATCGAGACGCATTATGTCTCTAGCATTAGTAAATATGTGGAAAACTCAAAATGTTTTTCACGTTCTACAGGAATATCTAACGACTATGGTATAATGCACACGCTAGTTTAAAATAGTATTTAATGTTATTTACTGAAAATTAATAATTGACACTTCTTTGTGATCGATGGCTGTTTTTACACAGTTTAAGTGACTATTTGTATAATATTTTTCCTTGCTATAAATTCTTTGTACAAGTTAAAACTTAGGTTGTTATTTTTTTAATGGTTTAGGTTTCTTCGGTTAGATTTTGCCTCAGGAAAAAAAAGAGAAAACATGAAATATTCCTTATCAGAATCTCGAAGTTCAACCACGTCCTCCAGAACTGTTAGGACGAACATCAATCTTAGAAACTCTGAAGTGTATCTGCCAATAAAAGAAAATTATAATCACTCGTATATAAATCCGTTTTTAAAAGGCATTGCATTCATTTTAATATATTTCCATTATATACAGCATTTATTTCATTCGCTACAAGACACCATTACGTGTCTTTTTTTTTTAATATAGAGATTTGTAATAGTCGTTTGAGGAAGTCTGAATGATCGAAATTATTATAAAAACTATGAAAATGTAAAGATATCTGAGCCAGTATTCTGAAAGACATTTGAAGGTAAGATTGAAAGTGGATGCCAGTAAAGATTCTATCGATTCTCCGTAATTTGAAAGAGTATACAGATATCAGATAAATATTATTTGTGCTTTAGGTTATTACATTATTCCTTATGGAAACGGAATAGATCCCCAAAGTGTATATATATATATATATAAGTTGGGTATGTTATATCATGTAATATTATATTTAATCAGCAAGTAGGGTTAAAAATACGTAAGGTGTAAATTCACGATGGAACCGAATGTATCAGAACTACTACCCGTGCTCTTTTTGGCGATACAAATTTATGGAATACAATGTAAAACTAATTGCTTGGGAATAATAAGTTTCAGCCCTTTCTTATGGGAAGATCAGGGATTTATAATTTCCAATGTTTGAACGTAAACTATTGCAGAAAAGAAATATGGATCAGCTTGATGCACCAAAACCATCCAGAAAAGGCTCGAAAACAAGTCGTTCCCAAATCTTAATCAGCAAGTTACGATATTTTATAACAGGTGAGGCTTCCTGAACACAAATGTTAATGAAAAATATATCCTCGTGTCAAAGGCAACCAATATTTTAATAACACAGATTGAATCTTAAGCGATCAATTCAGCCTTACACCCACCACTGATACAGTTGCTGGATTCACATCTACTGAACACACACTTAGTTTCTCAACCACCTTATAACTATACGCCATATTAAGTTCACCTGTGAACAGGAAAATCTAATCAAATTGCATTTTGTCAACTTCAAGATCACAAGAACCGATACAAAGTTCAAAACAAAAATCCACAAAAAAAATCACCCATAATGTGTTATACACTCCCTTGGACTCAACACGTGAAACAAAACAAAAACTCAACATATTAATAAACCAAATGAGTACAGCCACTAAACTGTGTTTACCTGATAACATTATCGATGACACCAACAAAATAAAACAACATGTCATCACCATCAACAAATTTTCTCCAAAAACCGTGGAAACATTTATGCGCACAAACAAAGACCAACAACAAACAAACTACAAACCTTTATACTGCTGCATACCATATGTTTCCAACATCAGCTGAAAAAATAACCAAAATGTGGAAGAAACATTATAACAAAACATTCCAGTAAACATCAAATTTATTTAAAAACCAGGTACAAAACTAAAGTACATACTATGTAAAAACTACACTGACAAACACAACACCAACATAATTTATCAAATACAGTGCAACAACTGTCACGACTTCTATATTGGAGAAACACGCAGAAAAATGTAAACTGGATTTAAAGAAAAAAAACAACACGTTCCCACGTTTTTAAACCCTGCAAATTAAATAAGCACAGCATAACGGTAGAAAACACCAGGAAAATAAATAAACGAAACAATTATAAACAAACGCAATATCAAAGAAGCTCTACGTATACAACAACTCAAATCAAAATTGAACCAATATAAAGGAACACCTTTATACCTATACTAATTAATAACCTAACATCTAACTGTAACGCCACCTACAGTCCCGTATACGTTTACACTCTCGTCCCAAAGACAGGCGACAAACAACTGGAGATTGAAGTGTATGTTCATTTATTCCGTACAAAGACAGTCCAGGTACTTGTCAGGTGCAGTGTTAATTCCAGTTGAAACCGAACCTCTGAGACCATCAAATTGTCGTCCTCGAACAGTAAATGGCTTGTGAAGAGTCAGGAGGGAGAAACGAAATAATTTTAATATAACAGCTTAAATCGGAACCTTTTGTATTGGAACTTCGCTGCAGCATTATTTTCAAGATGCACGGTCGTCAAGTAGGACATGACTGAACGTGGAGAAATGGACCGTAATAATGTAGTGACTTGCAAAATCGTTTTAATATAAAAACGAGGTTTATGTTTACACATTTAAGTGTTATATAGTGCGAATGCTATTTTAATTTAAACCCATTTCAGTTTTGAAAGGAAAAAAAAATCCGGACCGGTCTCCCGGTGGGATAGCGGTGAGTCTACAGAATTACGACTGCTAAAATCACGGGTTCGATTTCTATTGATTGGCACAGCATACGGCTCGATCTGGGTTTGTAATAACAGAACACACTCATTGACAGGTAGCGATGTTTTGTTTGCTTAGTGCAGAATAACTGAAACAAAAGATATTTGTTAAGTTTGAGAGAAGTGTGAAACCTTTAACAATAACAAAACACACAAAGCAATTAAGTACACAATAACATTAAATATTTATTTCGACTTCAGTGTGAAATGACATAACATAAATATATTTAAGAACATGCGTTACTTTCATGTATGTTTTTTTTTAATTATCATATAATTGTTTTTAAAGAATTCTCTGTTAAACAGATTTGCAGTAAAAACAGCAATCCCTTATTACATATGACTATAGTTTGGATATTCAGATAGCTTCTTGATTATGTTAATTAATTATTAATTATCCACTAAATCACATCGTTTCTTCTTTGAAGGAACATATTGCGTGTAATATTGTTAACAATTCTCCTGACTAACAGTATGCTGACTTAGTGGTTGCAGCATGAGAAAAGTCGGACCACACAGTTTATCTTCACTAAAAAAAAAATTTAAATTATTGAAAAAATTGCGACAGTTAACATAAAGTGAGAAAATTGTGTGTGAATAAAATATAAACTGATCAAATTAATCTGTGTGAAGCTAAAGTCAGTGTAGATGTGAATAGACCTGTAACACCCTGGTGTGAACAAACATTATCTGTCCTGAAAATATGTACGTAACAGTAAATGTAGATATAAATAGACCTGTAACACCCTGGTGTGAACAGACATTATCTGTCCTGAAAATATGTACGTAACAGTAAATGTAGATATAAATAGACCTGTAACACCCTGTTGTGAACAAACATTATCTGTCCTGAAAATATGTACGTAACAGTAAATGTAGATATAAATAGACCTGTAACACCCTGGTGTGAACAGACATTATCTGTCCTGAAAATATGTACGTAACAGTAAATGTAGATATAAATAGACCTGTAACACCCTGGTGTGAATATACTTTATTCTTCTTCAAAATAGTTAAATACTAATAAATGTAAACATAAATAGGGTGATAATAGTTCCCTGTAAAAGTGTGTATTTCTTATTATTCGAAAGCATCGTAAATAATATATGTTAAACTTAATGTAGTGTTTTATATTTTTGTCCAACGACGTTACGATGTATTTTATTCTGTAAAATATCTGATCCGATACATCGCACGAATATTACAAATAACCAGTTTTGTTTTCCCGAAGAGACCGTTTCGTGTTTGAAATACGGTTGTATGCAACGATTTTGTGTTGGCGTCTGTTTAAAAGTGAAATCGCGCAGCGATTTAATAACAAAAAAAACCCCACAAAAACACGTCTTGTATAACTGTAAATATTCAGGCCTGGCATGGTCAGGTGGGTTAAAGCTTTCGATTCGCAATCTGATGGTCGTGGGTTCGAATCCCGATCGCACCACAAACGCTCGCTCTTTTGCCCCCCGGTGGCTCAGCGGTATGTCTGCGGACTCACACGCTAAAATCCGGGTTTCGATACCCGTGGTGGGCAGAGCACAGATAGCCCATTGTGTAGCTTTGTGCTAAATTCAAAAACAGCAACAACATTATATACACATACATGTATATAAAAGAATGTTTTATTGGAGACCTGATGATATTACAGAATTAATATCAGGGTCTAAACTCATCACTTTAGTTGGCATATTAATTTGAGGAGATGGGTAATCTTCTTAACTTCTGTGTTAAAAATTAATTAAAATACGTCACTCGATAATTCCTAACAAGGAGTTAATCAGTATAATAACATACGACTTACTCTGAACTTGTCATATCCGTATACGAATTATTAAGTTACATAATTTTATGTTCGTAAATGTACACTTCGTGACAGAGCGTCCTCTTAATTTTGATATTTTTGTCGTACATTATCGAAACAATTATTAGGTTTTTTCATTGTTAAGTAATTTTAAATAATATGTTTAGTTTGGTTTGTTTGTTTTTTGAATTTCGCACAACTTGTTTTTGTTTGTTTTTTGGGAATTTCGCACAAAGCTATTCGAAGGTTATCTGTGCTAGCCGTCCCTAAATTAGCAGTGTAAGACTAGAGGGAAGGTAGCTACTCATCACTATCCACCGCCAACTCTTGGGCTACTCTTTTACCAACGAATAATGGGATTGCCCGTCACATTATAAAGCCCCCTTGGCTGAAAAGGTAAGCATGTTTGGCGCCATGGGAATGTGAACCCGCGACCCTCAGATTACGAGTCGCACGCCTTAAGACGCTTGGCCATGCCTGGCCCGTGTAGTTTGGTGCATAATATGTGTAGTCTTCTTAACTTCTATGTTAAAAATTAATTAAAATACGTCACTCAATAATTCCTAAAAAAGTATGTATGTCTGATACATAATATGTGTAGTTTGATGCATAACATGTGTAGTTTGGTACATAATAGTTTGAATAATGTCTTGTTTAGTGTTTTATTCATTGCTTATTATGTCGTATTTTAAACAAACTTTGACTTAAATGTGATCTAATTTTCTATCTGTTTAGAAGGACGTGTTCTGTTTGTATTGGAATGTTATGAATAACTTAACGGTTTCTAAGTTTTCGTATAAAATTTGATTCACCTGGAAAATTCACTAATAAAATATATTTGCGTTAAACATTTCTCATCGGTTTTAGCTTTTGTTGAAATAAAGTTGTCACTTAATCTATCGACAAACTTTATTTGTGATTTTGTCTCGTGCTCACCGTGCACTTGTCGAGATTGTTTCTCAATTCGGAAGAAGAAATTCTTTTCAGAAAATTAATTTGAAGAGAGTTCAATATCATTCTTTAGTATCTGTTTCTTCACAACTGTGCAGACTAGAATTACAGACAGGGTAATTAATTCAATTATTAGAAATCTTTTTTTACATAAAAACGTTCTCATGACAACAGATTAGCACGAAACTTGAATATATATATTTATATATGTTATAACTTGAATTGGTTTTGATCACATTTTATCTCACAAATACATACCAAACTCGTTTATTACGTAACAATTCAGACAAATACGTTAGGTACAGAAACGAAACATAGTTAATGAAGTTTCTAGCTTGAATTGTAGGGGCCAATAGTTTCCCATCGAAACAAAAGTAAGTTCGCGCATTAATACTTTCTTGTCGCTGTTCCTTAGCACTGGTGATATTCCGCGACTTTGCAATAGTTCCGTAAATACCATTTCTTACCACCAGTAACCAAAAAGGAAACGGTGAGCACTAATGGTTGGTAGATAAGAAAGTCGCGCGGAGCCACTTGCAAGGAAGAATCCATATGTACGATTGATCACGATTCGTAAAAACCAGAACCTGAAAATAAAAACAAAAAACAAACTGCGCTCCTGGCGTTGACAGAAACAAGGTTATAAAACAAATAAAACGTACAAGAAATATACATAAAACGATCAACACACAGCTATGCGATCAAATAGCTATATTTACAATTTTTTTATTCAGCTAAGTCCTTATTTTGTCTTCACATACAGTAAAAATATTGAGAAATATTAGTTTAAATCCATAAACTATAATATATAATATAATATAGTACTGAATGTTATACAAGTTATGAATGAAAACATACCATTTTTGTCATCGTTTATACGTGTTTTTTTTAACCAGTATAGCTGGAAAATATTTACTCGATTGCAAACCGCTTTTGTGAAAGTAAAACCAAAACCTAAAGACTTTTACTAATGCACTTGCCTGAAAAGCAAATGATGTGTGGTTTCCCAGGTTACACAATGCTCTCTTGTTTATCACCCACAACAGGATCTAGCCGTCTGATAGATTCGTTTTCCTGTCCTGTGCCCCACATTGGAATTTCCTGTTTACTGTGCTCTGCTGGTTCTTGTTTTAAAGACTGGTAAGCTGTCTCAGAATGAGAAGTGTTTGTTTGTTTCTTGTCTTGAGGCTTCAAACAAACGGAACAAAATATCAAATTCTCCATTACACTGCAAATAATATGTTACAGTTGGAGGGTTAAATGAGAGACTTACATTGTGTTATTCATTCAGAATGATTAAAACAGTTTCTAATGCACATAAAGATACTCAAACAGCTGTCAATAGAAATGAATGTAAGTGGGTTACAATTACAATGTATTAAATATTATAATAAAAAGCCATTCAGGTTTGGCTTCTGTTAATAATAACACACATTGACCCTGTATCTGAAAACTAGCAGTGTTACGTGAAGCTTTCTCTACCATTAACAAATTAAGCAGTTTGCAGTGGTCATTTTCGCATGATCCAATCAACTCTGACGCATCTTGTGTTGACCTATAAAACTTCTAGAAGGTATATTTTAATATATTAAGCATTTCTTGGATCGAGATAGTAATTTCCCTTTCCACACATTTTTAATTACAAACATATAAAGTGAAATTGAATAAAAGTTCTTTGTAATATGATTCAACATCACGTGTCGCAGCCTAATCTACTAACACCAAATTTCTCCCTTTAAGCAAACCGTTTTGGTTGACAAACATACTTGTATTAATAGCACGAAATTTGTAAGTCTGAACACTTACACCAGAACAAAAATTATTAAGTTTATCCAGTTTAAAGCACTTTTATTTCAGAAACTCAAGAAAACTAGATATTAAGTAACATTGTGTCTCTAACATCTTTACCTGTACTTTTGAAAGTCCAATTCGATCCTAATTAAAATGACAAAGGGATCGTATTGACCTCCCATATTATTCTCAGCTCTACATACATTTTTCTTTTTCATAGTGCTAATAACTCTTAGAACAATAGGTCTTTGTACAGGACAGGTTGTGGATGTACACCAAAAACATGGATTTAGATTATAGTGGTCCTGTCTAACACCTAATACTGGTAAGGTGTTGGGTTTAGAAGATGGTGGTCTAGTCTAACACCAAATACTGATAAGATGTTGGGTTTAGAAGATGGTGGTCTAGTCTAACCCCCAATTCTGATAAGGTGTTGGCTAAAAAATGGAGGTTTAGTCTAACACCCACTACTGATAAGGTGTTGGCTTTAGAAGATGGTGGTCTAATCTAACACCCAATTCTGATAAGCTGTTGGGTTTAGAAGATGGTGGTCTAGTCTAATACCCGATACTGATATGGTGTTGGCTTTAGAAGATGGTGGTCTAGTCTAACCCCCAATTCTGCTAAGGTGTTGGCTAAAAAATGGAGGTTTAGTCTAACACCCAATTCTGATAAGGTGTTGCCTTTAGAAGATGGTGGTCTTGTGTAACATCCAATAGTGATAAGGTGTTGGCTTTAGAAGATGGTGGTCTAGTCTAATACCGATACCGATAAGATGTTGGCTTCAGAAGATGGAGGTCTTGTCCAACATCGAATAGTGATAAGGTGTTGGCTTCAGAATATGGAGGTCTTATGTAACATCGAATAGTGATAAGGTGTTGGCTTCAGAAGATGGTGGTCTAGTCTAATACCGATACCGATAAGGTGTTGGCTTCAGAAGATGGAGGTCTTGTCCAACATCGAATAGTGATAAGGTGTTGGCTTCAGAAGATGGTGGTCTGGTCTAACATACAATAGTGATAAGGTATTGGCTTTATAAGATGGAGAATTAGTCTAATACCCCATACTGATAAGGTGTTGGCTTTAAAAGATGGTGGTCTAGTCAAATACCCGATACTGATAAGGTGTTGGCTTTAGACGATGGTGGTTTAGTCCAATACCCGATACTGATAAGGTGTTGGCTTTAAAAGATGGAGGATTAGTCTAACACCCAATACTGATAAGTTGTTGGCTTTACAAGATGGTGGTCTAGTCTGACATCCAATAGTGATAAGGTGTTGGCTTTAGATGTGGTCTAGTCTAACACCCAATACGCGCTGGCCAGTCCATATATCATGTAGTATTCTAGACATATAAGGGATTTGATGTACGAGTTGCACACAAAACAATTGTAAGAAAAAGTAATTAGTCACCTAAAGTTTGTATTCTATTTGTGTGCAATACATCAAGAAACACCTGTATCAGGTGTAGAAGTCTGCCTGTTTTTTCACGTGGATAAAAAAGAAGTTGACTCTGTTTGTTTTGAATTTCGCACAAACTGTCCCTGATTTAGCACTGTAAAACTAGAGAAAAGGGAGCTAGTCATCGCCACCCGCCGCCAAATCTTGAGCTACTCTTTTACCAAGGAATAGTGGGATTGACCATCACATTTCACGCCCCCACGCCTAAAAGGACGAGCATGTTTGGTACGACGGTGATTCGAACCCGCGACTCGCAGATTAGGAGTCGAACGCCTTAGCCCACCTGGCCATGCCGTGGCGAAAAGGAGTTGAAACAGCTGATATGTAAAAAGAATGCGTCTCTTTATTGAGACGTATCATTCCTGTATTCTTAGTGGTAGGTCTCTTTCCTGATAATCAAAAATCCACTAGAAATATATATAATATATGTGTAGTGGAGACAGCTGATATGGCATTAAAAGGCTTATTTAACTCAAGATACCTAACAACGTTTCGACTTCCTTATCATGTTACCCAGGGAAATCGAAACGTTGTTATTTTTTATGTTTTTATACACATTTTTAATGCTTATGCCAGCTGTCTCTGTCGCAAGTGCTACTTTTGTGGTTCTTAATTTAATCTACTGTTTCTTTTGAATTTCGCGCAAAGATACTCGAGGGCTATCTTTGCTAGCCGTCTCTAATTTAGCAGTGTAAGACTAGAGGGAAGGCAGCTAGTCATCACCACCCACCGCCAACTCTTGGGCTACTCTTTTACCAACGAATAGTGGGATTGAGCGTCACATTATAACGCCCCCACGGCTGGAAGGGCGAGCATGTTTAGCGCGACGCGGGCTCGAACCCGCGACCCTGAAAATCTTGTATTAGAGGTGTTTGAAAAGTTCCTGTTATTTTTGAACTTGCAAATTTTTAGATTTTTCAATCTAATATCAAAATTTCTTTACTTTCGAAAATAGGTGCCCTAGTCCTCCCTTATTTTGCAGTATAAAGGGACAGCAGCTAGTCATCACCACCCACTGCCATCTCTTGTGCTACTGTTTTACCAACGAATAGTGGGATTGACCGACACATTATAACCCTCCCACGGCTGAAACGGTGAGCCCGTGAGATTCGACCCCACGACCCTTGGACTTCGAGTTGAACGCCTTAACCCACCTGGCCATGTCGGGCCTTAATCTACTGACTTGGTATTTTTGTCATAAACCAGTTTATAGCTATACCTTAATATAAATAAGTTAAATAAACAACGATATATATTACTTTTTATTTGTATTCCTCGGATAGAACAGTAATGAGATTAAGGAATTAGATTCTTAAAATTCACGGTTCGATTCTCCGATGATAAATACAACAGATAGCTCAACATAACCTTTCTTTGAAATAAAAATTACCTCTTTTATAGTTTTTTTAACCTGGTATAATTCATTTTTAAAGAGGAAATTCATCAATATCAATAGTGCAAAATATAAGATTAGAAATCATATCTTTGTTATAATTAATTAGTAAATAATAGAACCATTTAACACAGTTCATGCCCATAATGGAACAAAATCCAATCTTTTATAAAAAGTAACATCGCCCAGTAGCTCAGAATCAAGTGTGATGGCTTATAACGGAAAACAGCTAGTTTCGATACCCAGTGGTAGAAACAGCACAATTGCCCCATTGTGTTGCTTTGTTCTTAATACTGAATAAAGAAACTAAAAGAAAACAGCAAAAACCACTTACATGTGGTGAGCCCAGACTTCCCGATCTGATATCAGACTTATGCACGGGACTCCAAATTGACATTTCCGGCACCATAGTCGTCCCTTTACTTGACGAAGGACTAGAAGTTAATATTTCTCCAGATGTGGAATAACTTCTAGCAGAAGCAGGTACAGCGTGCAACTGGAAAAACTTTTGGTCTGGATCACTGTCGAAGCATGCTGGAGAAATATAGTGCAAATACTGAGTTACTCTAGAAGGTCCACAAAGAGCTACGCATACGACCTATCATCCATGGGGAAACAGTTATCAGTCAATGACAAATAGCAGTATAAACGAATAAAAATAGCATATAATAGTTGGAGCTTTAGTTATTATGGAGAGAAGATTTATTATTCGCTCTTATGAAAAATAATTTCGTTTTTACATATATGAAGATTTCTTTTAGAGAAGATAAAGCAAAGACTTTCCTTTGATTATATTAACAATATGCTTTCAGAAATCATAAGAGTTGATTCATTATAAATTAGACCTTTTTGAGTATTTTGAGTATTTGAACTGGTTGATATGCCTATTTTAATAAACGAATCATTCGCTTATCCTTCGGAGCTCCATGTAAGTCATCAAATCCATTTGGAATCCAATAAGTTATGATCATTTTAAAAATACAAAATACTTCTTTTTTTACGAACCTAAATAAATGTCCATACTCGTGTTTTTAGCTGGTATTATATCCGGGCCTTCAGTGACGTCACCAACGTTTTTCTTGGGTGATGCCTCTGGTCTGCAACAATATTAATGTATATTTACCTACTCAGGATTTCAGCCTTCAACAAATATATATCAATTTCTTGTAATTCAAACATTTGAACTGAAATATATTTATATATACATACAAGTATTTAGATCCGAAATATTTAGTTTCAATTCTGTATATATTAACAGTTAGATATGTATTAAACACGAATAAAAGTAGAAATTTACAGCTCTAACTGTAGTTAAGAAACTGTAATATAAATATCTTTGGTATTAAATAAATGACCAGCTAATCCTTTCATTTACGTTCCTCTTTACAAAACTTTGTTAAATGCACGAGGCCCGGCATGGTCGAGCGCGTTAAGGCATGAGCTCGAAATCTGAGGGTCGCGAGTTCGCATCCGAGTCGCTCTAAACATGCTCGCCCTCCCAGCCGTGAGGGCGTTATAATGTGACGGTCAATCCCACTATTCGTTGGTAAAAGAGTAGCCCAAGAGTTGGCGGTGGGTGGTGATGACTAGCTGCCTTCCCTCTAGTCTTACACTGCTAAATTAGGGACGGCTAGCACAGATAGCCCTCGAGTAGCTTTGTGCGAAATTCCAAAACAAACAAACAAGTTAAGTGGATGCATATGAACATTTCCAACCAACCGCAAAGGTATAGTTAGTTTGGTCCAATCTATTAAGAGTTCAGATGTATTTGTGAATTAAACCTTGAGTTACAATAAATGTGGAAGTTATTGAATGTCCGTAATGAATATTGAAGAGCTGGTATGACTAGCCCTAGCTCAACAAATTCTTGAGTTCTGTAGAAAAGTCTTAAGCACTGAAGGACCCTTAAAGGGAAACATTGGTCAAGGTGGTGATATAGAACATAAAAAAGGGAGTTTTGACTAAGACCAGCTTCTCAAGGAACTTGGGTCTCTGAAGACTTTTGTAATAACTTGAATTTGAATAATTTCATTAATTGTTGTTTTGAATTAACCACAAAGCTACACAATGGGCTATCTGTGCTCTGCCCACCATGGGTATTGAAACCCGGATTTTAGCGTGTAAATCCGCAGACATACCGCTGAGCCACTGGGGGGCAATTTCATTAATACTACAAATATTATTGGTTTCATGCTTCTGATGAGTTATGAAAGGAAAAATTGGTCTATTTTGGATGTGAAGGTTGTAGTTCTATTGTTATAAAATGAAACATTAAGAAGATAAACTAATTAATATGCCAAACATGTATGATGTCTATTCATATAAAACATACATAATTTAGGGTGAAAAGTATTATTAAAAACAGTCAAAGTTTTGGTAAGTGTATTATTAATTATTGATGCATTAGTTTAAAAGTACAGTAAAAATTTATAATTTTACGAATGTTTCAAATCGATAAACGTCATAGTAAGCTAATTATATCAATGAGCTTCCAATAGGTGTTGTGGGTGTGAATGTCCATCACCGATAGTACTCACCCTCTCAATCGCGAAGGAGTTGTAATGTATTGATTGTTTGTTTGTTTGTTTTGGAATTTCGCACAAAGCTACTCGAGGGCTATCTGTGCTAGCCGTCCCTAATTTAGCAGTGTAAGACTAGAGGGAAGGCAGCTAGTCATCACCACCCACCGCCAACTCTTGGGCTACTCTTTTACCAACGAAAAGTGGGATTGACCGTAACATTATAACGCCCTCATGGTTGAAAGGGCGAGTATGTTTGGCGTGACCGGGATGCGAACCCGAAACCCTCAGATTACGAGTCGCGCGGCTCAACACGCTTGACCATGCCGGGCCAGTAATGTATTGAACAATTACAGTTTTTAAATACAGTAAGGCCCGGCATGGCCAAGTAATCGGAGGGTCGCAGGTTCGAATTTTGGTCGCAACAAACATGCTCGCCCTTTCAGCTGTGGAGGCGTTATAGTGTGACGGTCAAGCCCACTATTCGTTAGTAAAAGAGTAGCCCAAGAGTTGTCGGTGGATGGTGATGACTAGCTGCCTTCCCTCTTGTCTCACACTGCTAAATTAGGAACGGCTAGCGCAGATAGCCCTCGAGTAGCTTTGCACGAAATTCAACAATACAAAGAAAGAAACATACGTAATTTTTGGGTTCATAAACTTGTTTAAAGAAGTGATAATGTAGACTTACTTGTTCAGTGGATCATTCTCTGGCTTGGCTGACATCGAAAGGAAAAAAAATAAAGACAGTACAAATTAAAACGAGTTTCGTCTCCAAATGAGAACTTCGTATTAAACTAAAATAATAAATTAACTAAAAATAAAAAAAGAGTTTCTGATGTTTCATCTTCGTTTTCTATAGTACAAAATACTTCATACAATAATAATTAATTCATTTAACACTAACAACAAAAACAACCATTTTGTTTTAGAATACCCATATTTCATCATGAGAATAGTAGAATTATCATATGATTGTAATGACTTATATAATGAAAAATTTAAGTTTACAATAAAAAGTAACAAAAATGATAGGTGTATTTAAACAACATGTTCTCAGACAACGTATTTTTATCTATAGAGTACCAAGTCGGTAAAACTGTATGACATCAACAACATGTTCTCAGACAACGAATTTTTATCTATAGAGTACCAAGTCGGTAAAACTGTATGACATCAACAACATGTTCTCAGACAACGAATTTTTATCTATAGAGTACCAAGTCGGTAAAACTGTATGACATCAACAACATGTTCTCAGACAACGTGTTTTTATCTATAGAGTACCAAGTTGGTAAAACTGTATGACATCAACAACATGTTCTCAGACAACGAATTTTTATCTATAGAGTACCAAGTCGGTAAAACTGTATGACATCAACAACATGTTCTCAGACAACGTGTTTTTATCTATAGAGTACCAAGTTGGTAAAACTGTATGACATCAACAACATGTTCTCAGACAACGTGTTTTTATCTATAGAGTACCAAGTTGGTAAAACTGTATGACATCAACAACATGTTCTCAGACAACGTGTTTTTATCTATAGAGTACCAAGTCGGTAAAACTGTATGACATCAACAACATGTTCTCAGACAACGAATTTTTATCGTATGACATCAACAACATGTTCTCAGACAACGTGTTTTTATCTATAGAGTACCAAGTCGGTAAAACTGTATGACATCAACAACATGTTTTCAGACAACGTGTTTCTATCTATAGAGTACCAAGTCGGTAAAACTGTATGACATCAACAACATGTTCTCAGACAACGTGTTTTTATCTATAGAGTACCATGTCGGTAAAACTGTATGACATCAACAACATGTTCTCAGACAACGTGTTTTTATCTATAGAGTACCAAGTTGGTAAAACTGTATGACATCAACAACATGTTCTCAGACAACGTGTTTTTATCTATAGAGTACCAAGTTGGTAAAACTGTATGACATCAACAACATGTTCTCAGACAACGTGTTTTTATCTATAGAGTACCAAGTTGGTAAAACTGTATGACATCAACAACATGTTCTCAGACAAGGTATTTTTATCTATAGAGTACCAAGTTGGTAAAACTGTATGACATCAACAACATGTTCTCAGACAACGTATTTTTATCCATAGAGTACCAAGTCGGTAAAACTGTATGACATCAAAATACCTTTCAGTATCTTCTTTTTCCTTATTTTCACCACAACGAACAATATGAACACGAACAGGATAAAGACAACTGTCGCTCCAATGAATACTGCTAATATTGAACTGGAAATAAACATTCCAGCTTCCTCGCCTGGAAAAACAGATATTAAATTACGTTATAACAATCGTCAGGGTTATCGTCTAGGAATAACTCTGATGAAACTGAGTGAATTTAAGAATTTCACCACGCAGTCATTATCTTAAAGCTACGAATGTTTCCCTATAACAGGAATATTCTTCACGGAAGCTTAGAATGTAATGACATGGCTAACAGTTTCGATTAAAGCCTACGTTACTAACGGTACTGTTGAGAATTTCCCGAGATTGCTTAGGTTATATCACATTGCTATGACGTTCACTATGTTGATAAAAAAAAATATTGGATTCGTGATACGGAAAGAGCCAGAGAGTGTTCCGGTTTGCTTTGAATTTCGCGTAAACCTACACAAGTGCTATCTGCGTTAGTCGTCCCTAATTTAGCAATGTTTAGTTTTTTGAAATTTCGCGCAAAACTACACAAGTGCTATGTGCGTTAGCCGTCCCTAATTTAGCAATGTTTGTTTTTTGAAATTTCGCGCAAAATTACACAAGGGCTATCTGCGTTACCCGTCCCTAATTTAGCAGTGTTTGTTTGTTTTTATAATTTCGCGCAAAGCTACACGAGACCTATCTGCGTTAGCCGTTCCTAATTTAACAGAGTAAGGTTGAAGTGAAGGCAGCTAGTCATTACCACCCACCGTCAAATCTTGTACTACTTTTTTACCAACGAATAGGGGGAATAACCGTCACATTATAACAACCGCATGGTTAAAGACTGAGCATTTTGGTGTGACGAGATTCAAACCCGCTACCCTAAGATTACGAGTCGAGTATCTTAACTACCTGGCTATGCCGGGCCGTGTGTTCCAATACTTTATTTGTGTTACTATATCGTTTAGTTTGAAAAGGTAAAACTAAAACACATCGTTGGTGCGATTCAGTAGTATTGATTTTGTTGGTTATAACATATTTTAGTATGATTTCTGAAATTACACAAAAAGAATTCTTCAAATGTGATATGGACATATGTGCATACATGCTCGTATGCGTAAGGAAGCTAAAAACACAATACATGTACTTGTTTAATAGTGTTCGGATAAATTTTATATAAATTATTTTCTATTAAAAAGTGTGATCAGGTGGTTAGGGCACTCGACCCGCAGTCTGAGGGTCGGGGGCACGAATCCCCGTCCCGTCAAGTATGCTTACCTTTTCAGAAGTGATGGCATTATAATGTGAGGGTCAATCCGACCATCAACTCTTGGGGTACAATTTTACCAATAAATAGTGCGATTCATAATCACATCATAACGCCCACACTGCTAAAAAGACGAGCACATTTGGCACAGATGGAAGACAACTAGTCTTTCTTTGCAAAATTGGGGACGGTTAGCGAAGATATCCGTCGTGTAGCTTTGCGCGAAGTTCAAAACAACCCAGTGTGGGAGTTCCAAGCTTCGTGAATGCTATTTATGTGCTTATCAAAAAAATTAATCACGTTAAATAAAATATAGACCTACTTTTAACATGCTCACAATTTTTAGTTAAATACAAAGGTTTGTAATAAGTGCAATTTTAAACGTGTGAAAGGGTTTGCTCATACTGAGTCTAAAATAAATTACACCCTAGTAAGTACGATTACTGGTCACAGGCATGTAAGAACAGATAGAGCCATTCATAAGACTGATCCAAATAATATCATCATCAGGTCCTATGCTGTATGATACATTGATACTTTGTTTGTACATATGGGCCCGCAAAAACTATTTATGTTTGTCCATTAATTTCATGAAACAAATTTCTTTAATATTGTTGAGAAGTCGGCTATCTTGAAGTTAAATAGGCTTAGCTAATTATTGTAAAAATAGTGTAAAATACGATTGTAGGCTCTACCGCTAGAGAAATAAAATACACAATAAGTTATTATTGTTTTGAATTAAGCACAAAGCTACACAATGGGCTATCTGTGCTCTGCACATCGCGGGCATAGAAACCCCGTTTTTAGCGTTGTAAGTCCGCAGACATACCGCGGAGCCATTGAGGGGCTATACTATAAATATAAAACAGATTAATATCTGTTGCTTAACTAATAGTTGTATAAATATTCAGTTAAATATGATATTACACTAGATGTCTTCACACTGCAGAGTTTTTGTTTATTTGCTTAGAGTAATAGTTTTCATCATCAAAATATAGTTTTAGTTATTTTATTCCTCATCACAGGCTCGTGCGAAGTGAGAGAATTATCTTACAATATCACAATAGGTTCACGTGCACTTTACATAAACTCTTGAAATATAAGAATGCTATATTGTAACATCAAAGTAAGTTCGTATCTGTCCTGAGCATTAAGCCTAACAAGACATTTATTCATTAAGTAAACGAACAGCTTTTTAACGGATGAAAAGTAACAAACATTTCCTACACTGCATACACGTGAAACAAGATATTTGCTTTAGTGAGAGGAAATTCTGTCTTTGTCAGTAACAGTGATACACATTCCATCTTCTTTTGTTTCGATAAGCTGTCAGTTTCGCACGATTTTTGCATGCATTAAACAAGTTATGTGCTCGCTTCTTTAAGGCGTTCTTCTGAACGTTTGTTTCGGGGTAATTCTCTTGAAGTGAATTTTTTCTGTTTTTCCTAACCGTTGATATAGAACAACGTAATATTTTTAATTTAGTACTTAAACTAGCAACTGCACGATATCTACTAACGGGAGAAAAAATATTTACTCCAAACTGGAAACTGGGAAGTACGATTACTCCCTGTACACTTTCGTAATTTAAACCATTACAACATACACTTTACTGATAACTAAAATGTACGAAAATGTTTCATAGACATTTGTATGGTATCTAAACAGTACAACCATTTCGGATAGACATTCATCTGATAAATGAACGGTAAAACAATTCGCTAATGATAATCATATGGTAAATAAACAGTATAACAGCTACCCAGGTAATTAAACAATGCATATATTTTGAATAAATATTCTGTGACAATAAAAATTGTTTGGCACTTAATAGTAACGACAAGACCGAATACCGACTGAGTTATCTTTAATAACTCTCCTATTGTTCTAGGATCAGTAACTAAGTATGAGTTATACATGTATATCTGAGAGGGTATGTTTGAAGTGAAAGTTTCAAGGCATTTTCCCAGTGTAAAATTGCATCGTTTTTTAAAGTTCAAGATAAGCATTTTATGGCTTAAGCGAATATGATACATGTTTACGTTTTGATTTTAACATTATATATATATATACACAGATATTGTAGACCTGCAGAGACACCTAGGTGTTTTGCTTGAAGAGTTAATAAAACAGAAATTAGGGGTAACATATATTTTTGTTTCTTGTTTTCCAAGTCTCTATTTGATGCTGTAATGTAGCCGACTGAGTGAATAATTCTTCTTATGATTCAGAGCATACGCACGATTTATTGAAGTCACTTAAATATTAATACGTCAATTACCCCTTATGTGACGTCATTTTAGTGCCAACTAAACTCGCAAGCAACACACCACCTAAAGTAATGTACAAGATTTAGTTTAAACGCGTTATTTATTAAACATTTACCAGTATAATGTTCTATTAGCGGAATTCAACTCCTAGACTGTACGGATTGTGTCTGACCCACTTACAAGAGTTACCATCTACTCTGATGGTAAGTTACATTTTGAAACCGACTGGCTGTTGTTATTGTTGTTGTTTAGAATTAACCACAAAGCTACACAATGGGCTATCTGTGCTCTGCCCACCACGGGTATCGAAACCCGGATTTTAGCATGTAAGTCCGCAGACATACTGCTGAGCTACTGGGGCCCGAAACCGACTGGTGTTGTGTTTAATATGGCATACTAATGTGCGTTATTTTTACGTAACTTATACTGATGTATATAAATACTGTCGAGATTTATCGAAGAGTTCTAAAATGTTTGCGTTATGAAGGAAATACGTCAATGATAGAACAATTTGTCTCGAACACAATGAGATTGGTGTCATGAGAAAAGCAAGAAAAAAAAACAGTTCTAAAAGTTATGAGAAATTATTAATACTAACTTTGGTTATCCGTATCCTGGACAAAAGCTTTGTAAATTCATGATTAGGACATGAGAATTTGTTTCTTTTATATATAATTTTTTAAAGCCCCAAATTGCCCATAAAAACAGCAAAACACAAAACGTGAAAATGTTAATTTGCCTCTCTTCATTGACCGAATAAACCTTTATGTCAGATTTGGTAAAGTAGTTGGTAAAAACACTCATGAGAAACACAAAATACAAAATTGAAAATTTATGTTTATTTTTCCATGGACCTAGTGATCTTTCATACCAATTTCGATGAAGATCCATCTACGACCTGCGAAGTATTTACAAGAACGCACAACAGACAGTACTATTATATTTATGTAGATGGTGCTACTGCATTAGATTCGCACCTGACATAACGACATATCTACATGTCAAGAATCTGGAAAAATAACGACGGGAAACAGAGACAAAATGAATAAATTCGTGACCACTATTGCAAATCTACATGCATACAAAATAAACATTTCGCTAAGTTTGGGATTGCATACCACATAATTAAAAAGTTTTTCCAGTATTATATAAGCAAGAATTGCATTATAACATGATTATTAATGTATGAATACGTAGTGTGTTATTTTTAACGAAATTGATAATGCTTAGGATGATTGAAACTTCTTTCAATACTTTGTTAAAATTAGTCGGAATATTTCATCTATACTTTCGGAGCTTTAAAAGATCGAAATGTGAACACGTAATAAAAGTTTACTTCGTGTTCACATTTCAGTAGAATAGAAACATTTTCGTAACTCAATAGCATCTTTTAATTACACAGAAGAAAATGTTCGCAATCCATAATGATTGATAGTTATAGCTGTATTCGTGTAGAAACATTCCTCGAGGCAATAGCTTGCACACAGCAGGTTTTGTGAATTGCGAGATAGATACGAAAACAGTGTATTTCCAATCGGATAATCAGAAAACGCCTCCTAATGGCTCAGCAGTAAGTCTGAGGGTTGATACCGGGTTTTGATACACTTGGTGGACGCAGCACTGATAGCTGCTCGCAACAAAGAAACGACAATAGATTTCTTACCTGTCAGTTTTTCAGCTAACCTTGCAGTGCTCGTGGTAAGACTAACAGAAGAGCTTTGTCCTATGCGATTTACCGCATAAATTAACATCGTATAAAACGACCCTGGAGTGAGGCTCCGCAGACGAAACACTGGCACGGGTGAAGATACTTTAGAATGTAGAACACTGCTCTCTTTCTTGTAGACTTCAACCAGGAATGTTTGCTCCAGTCCTCCGTCAAATCCTTCAAGGCACTTTATAAGAATCTGTTTTGTCGTACGGTTAAACACTGAGCAATTCTCCACCGGATTTGGCGGTTCTGGGAGAGATTGGGAAATTTCAAAGGTTTATTGTATCTGAATGCAACATATTCCTCTCGTGAAACACCTAGAAGTTCCATAATATATTTGTGGTTATTTTTATTACATGAAAATTGGTTGTTTGTTTTGTTTTCGAATTTCGCATAACGCTACTCGAAGGCTATCTGTGCTAGCCGTCCCTAATTTAGCAGTGTAAGACTAGAGGGAAGGCAGCTAGTCATCACCACCCACCGTCCAACTCTTGGGCTACTCCTTTACCAACGAATAGTGAGATTGACCGTTACATTATAACGCCCCCACAGCTGAAAGAGCGAGCATGTTTGGCGCGACGGGTATGCGAATCCGCGACACTCAGATTACGAGTCGCACGCCTTGACGCGACTGGCCATGCCGGGCCTATGAAAATTGGATAATTCAAAAAGAAATTAAAATTATAAATGCATACTTGAAATAGTACAACTCCACGTGCGATACATATTTTAAAATTATCTGATTCAGAAATTATAATATTATGGCACTTTTCACCTTCATAAAGCAGAGAAAGACGTCATTTCGAAAATACTTCAAATGTACATGTCTTAGAATATTTAACTTGTCCCAAATTATAATGCCTTATTTTACTTTTCCTTTGGAAAGCAGCCACCTTCACACAACAGTCTGTAGACAGTAAAGAGTGATAGAGTTGTGGGCTTGAGCACACGCATCATACTCTCCTCAAGCTCAAACTAACGTGGCAGGGGTTTAGTTTAGAGAGAGAGAAATCAAAAGAGTTCTCTCTCCAACTGGGGTGTTCAGGAACGTTGTGGTTCCTCTTCGTCCCCTTTCGTGTATTGTTATTAGGAATAAGTGTTTTTTATTTTATTTATTATTATTATTTTTAACTCTTTTGGTGGAGGATGTCTCTCTAAATGTTGTCTTGGGTGGAGGCAAAGGCAGCACCGGAAAGAATGGCCGGGACCTGTTCCGAAAGGAAGAAGTCAAGTAAATGTGAACTTGAATACAATTCGGATCAAACGGCGCGATTCAGGGTCTGGTAATAAAGTTGCCTGGGCTGGGATCTAGAAATCCAATGCTTAAGGTTTTGCTGTGGGGGGAAACGGGAGTGCCCCGAGAAAACCCACTTTCACAGGACAGGCTCCTAGTGTCTGTTTCTAATTTTTATTGGCCTAGCATGGTCACGCGGGTAAGGCCACACCAAACATAGTCGCCCTTTCAGCAGTGGGGGCGTAATAAAGAGACGATCAATCTTATTAGTCATTGGTTAAAGGGAAGCCCAAGAGTTGGTGGTGGGTGGTAATGACTAGCTGCCTTCCTTTTGGTCTCACATAGTTTAGTTAGGGACAGCTATCGTAGATATCGCTCGTTTAGCTATTCAAAATAAACAAATTTAATTTTTATTGTTATTTCTTTATTATATTTCTTTATATGAAACAGACAAACGAAGCTTAAGCCTAATAAACGGTTTATCCCCCCTCAGTGAGTCTAACTTGTGCAGCCAGTCACCTCCAAAACCAAGAGCACATATCCAGATTAGAGCCTGTACCCTAGGTTTCCTTTTTCATTTGGTAAAACGTTTTATTATTTTTAAATTTTGTTTAGGCTTGCTTTGTTTATAACAAACTAACAATAGTCAGAGGTTCCAATTTGCTGTTATTAACACAGCTCTTCCTTTCAGTTTTGTTTCATTCTACTTAACGTTTCTGTGTTCTCTGATCATGTTTTTAAATATCGATTAGTTCTAGGAAAGATAAAAAATTTTTCTACACCTACATTTCGTTTGTGTAATTCTGATTTTCGTTTCGAATTACTTAAAAGCCTCCAGCAGTACTAAAAACAGTACTTAGTAATTTCTCCTCTCTGTCTAAATATAAAACTTACAAATCTTCAATGAGTATTTGGAACGGCATCAATATACCCACTCTAAAATTTGGTCCATATTCTGCGAGTCAATGGTACGTTTAGGAACTTTACAAAGCGATAATATAAGGGTCGGTGTTACGCAGTGAACATAAAATTAGTACCAGTACAACTGATATCAGAGCAACTAATTCAGAACTTACGAAACTTATATTCTTTTCGATGACATTCATTCACAAACCGGGAAGGGAAATGTTAGAGAGGAAAGTAAATCAAATAGATATATTTGTTTTAGGATGTATCGTGAAGATGTAGTTCACACTTTAATGAAACGAAACGAAGCCTTACCTGCATGTATTACTTTAAAGATGCACGGGTCTTTTTGAACTCCTATTTTGTTTTCTCCCCAGCACAACAGAGTTCCGTATTCTTCATCCGTCTCTACAGCGAAGGATGCTGTACTTTCATATTTGTTTCCGCCAACCGAGTGGAGAACATTATGAGTGACTTTTGCAGTACTGTTGAATCGCCAATAGAATGTGATATTTTTAGGGTCCGAATCCAACTTACACTGAACTTCAATGGTTTCTCCATGTAGAGCTCCGTAAATTAGCTTTTGACCCGGCTGACATACAGGGGCATCTAGAGCAAAACAAATAAGGACAATTATCCAATGTTTGAAAACAACAACCACAAACGTAAAAAAACGCAGATGTCATACCAACTATAAAACTAGCAATGGAAGTATCTAATATCCAGTAGGAAAAAGTATTTTTATTATTTATTATAGGTAGTTGTAACTTGGGTAGATTAAAATTTTAAAGCATGTTTATCAAAGATAGTCGTAACTCCGATAGAGTAAAACCAAGGAAATATGTTTGTCACAGGTTGTTGTAACTCTGATAGAGTAAAACTAAGGAAATATGTTTGTCATAGGTAGTTGTAACTCTGATAGAGTAAAACTAAGAAAATATGTTTATCATAGGTAGTTATAACTCTGACAGAGTAAAACTAAGAAAATATGTTTATCATAGGTAGTTGTAACTCCGATAGAGTAAAACTAAGGAAATATGTTTATCATAGGTAGTTGTAACTTCGATAGAGTAAAACTAAGGAAATATGTTTGTCATAGGTAGTTGTAACTCTGATAGAGTAAAACTAAGGAAATATGTTTGTCATAGGTAGTTGTAACTCTGACAGAGTAAAACTAAGGAAATATGTTTATCATAGGTAGTTGTAACTTCGATAGAGTAAAACTAAGGAAATATGTTTGTCATAGGTAGTTGTAACTCTGATAGAGTAAAACTAAGGAAATATGTTTGTCATAGGTAGTTGTACCTCCGATAGAGTAAAACTAAGAAAATATGTTTGTCATAGGTAGTTGTAACTCTGATAGAGTAAAACTAAGGAAATATGTTTGTCATAGGTAGTTGTACCTCCGATAGAGTAAAACTAAGAAAATATGTTTATCATAGGTAGTTGTAACTCTTATAGAGTAAAACTAAGGAAATATGTTTATCATAGGTAGTTGTAACTCTGACAGAGTAAAACTAAGAAAATATGTTTGTCATAGGTAGTTGTAACTTCGATAGTATAAAACAAAACAAAACAAAACATGCTCTTCATAGACAGTTGTAACTTGAGAACAATAAAACCAACAAAACATGTTTATCGCAGATAGTTTTAACTTATGTAGAAAACTAACAAATAAAATATTTACCACTTTTTGACAAATGAAGGATCACAACGTTTTGTTCAATTAAAACAGCGTATTCTAGTTTAAATGTGTGTCTGACGTATGTATGTGTTTATTGCTAGTCTGTATGTGTTTTAGTCGTTCATTCTTTCGTCTTGAAATCATTGTGTTGAGTCAGTGAAGAATACAGCACTTCGTCTTTCTTTTATCAAAACCTCGAGTATATTATGACGTTCAGATTTCTAGATTAAATTGGTCTAGAGGCTCCTCGGTGCAGCACAAGCAAAGAATAAAACGAGTCACAGCCAGTCTGTCGTAAACATTTTGTGAAACTGACGTCATCTAATTCTCTAAGAAGTCCTGGCACGAGATTAAAATCTGCTCTCAAATGTCCACTTCACAAAAATCTTGTTCAATATTTCCAGTTTACAGACTTGAATGAAACAAAAGAGTTTGGCAAGAATAGCTGTGTCAAACTAACTTTTTTCCTCTGTGGAAAAACACACAATAACAATAAAAACGACTTGACAATAATCCTACTGAATGCGACATCTAACTATCACATCAGTGAATAAAGCCGAAATTACGAACAACGTGACAGAATTATTTTAATACATATCATATATATGTATACAACCAAGATCCAAGCACTCAAATTCGATCTTATTGGCACGTTGCCAGGAAATTATGGCGTTTTGAAACGTCATTACGATGTGGCGCCACATACAAGTCCAACTGCTGTGATTCTAATTGAAAAGTGCTGACCACAGATACGGCTAAACGGCCTGAAGTATCCACCGCCAACTGTTGGAACTACATTTTAACAGCGAATAGTGATAATGACCGTTATAAGAGATTAAAAGCGAAATTGCTCTGTGGGGGATTTCGATCCTGCAATTACAGATTTTGAACCAATCGTTGTTACCTCCAGCACACGACATCTGTGTATTAGTGTTCCCTCGTGTATCGCGGTAGATGCGTTCCAAAACCCCCCGCGAAAGGAGATTTTCCGCGAAGTGGGATCGCCGATTTTTACGTATATATTTATGTGCATTTAGACTTTTAAAACCCTCCCTGTACAACTATTTAACCCTCCCATTACAATACTGTTCATTATTGCAGAAATAATAAGAACAATTATTAAGATATTAAGCCTTAAAATTAAAAATTACATATCTTCAGCAGGTGGTGTCTTTTCGGGGGACACCACTTCTTCTTCTGTGGAAGGTGAATCGGCAATTTCTTCGTCGGTTGTTACAACTTCAGGAACAGTACTTGCCACCGGTACCCTTTCTTTCTTGCTCGGCTGGAAAAATATTGTTATTGGCAGTTGTTTTCTCTGCCTCTTTAGCCTATCGAAAATCATTTGATAAGGAGTCATCAGTTCTTCTATTTTATTGCAAAATTGTACTGATCGAACCATATCGTTGTCCCATTTCTGTGAGCACTTCTTCACTTCGTTAATTAGTTTCATTAGTTTACCTAACCGCTCTAACGACCATCCACTTTGCTCGGCTTCTTTCGGTGTTTCCTCTTCGTCGTCTTCCTTGGCAGCAGACTTCGTCAGTGCTTCTAAGTCTTGGTCGGCGAGTGGTTCGGATTCTAAGTCAATCACTTCGTCTACGTCTTCCTTCGTCATATCGGCAAATCCTTCATCTTTGATTAACGAAACTAATTGCACAGCTTTTTGAACAGCCGAGTGTTGAATTTCTTCAGGCGTGAATCCCTTGTCGTCGTGCACAACCTCAGGCCACAACTTCTTCCAGCTTGCATTAACGGTGCAGGACTTCATTTCTTGCAATGCCTTATGAACATTTTGAATACATGTAGCAATGGTGAAAGACAATCAAAATGGGTAGCTGTCATTGGCCGTCTTTCATTTCTGCACCAATCATGGCCCGTCTTGCACATCGCTACGCCATGAAGCTGATCTCGCGTAGCCTTTGCAGACGCACAATGCGTACGTCTATAGCCTTTCCAGTTGGTTCTGTCTCCATTTTTACGCTGTTATAAACTCAAATATATGTTTATATCTCAAAATATACCTGTTTTTTTCTTTACACTATTAATTATATTTATTTTTAATATTTTAATGGTATTTAATGCTATATTTTAGATTTAATGTTTATTATTTTATATATATGTAGGGGTCGGCCGAGCCCGCGAAGTGGAGAGGGAACACTGTAACCAGCAATCCAAGCACACTGCACTTACCTAGAAGCGTAAAACTCCGCCGTGATAGAATTCGACTCTCATAAAATATAAAAAGTCCCTCTGTCCATTCTTATTGACAGGTAAGGACAATTTTGGCCACAGCAATGAGTAATATTGATCTTTACATGTCCACCAATTTACATCAAAATCCGATCATTTCAAACTGCGTAAAATTATGTAAACAAATCTGTTCTCGTATTAACAGGTAGCTAAAGATTTTTTTTTCTATTTTCGTGACCTTGCTGAGATTTTGACACTTAGAAGAGTGATCATTTCCAATGTGGATCACAGTCAAAATATATATCAGTTTTCGTTAAAACTCGTCAAACCATTTTTGAGAATCATTCTCTGAATCTCCCTCAAAGAAAGAAAAAGAAAAACACAACACGACAAAACACACAAACACAGCGACGAGAGCTTCGCCAACCTTGAGTGGCTTAGGTAATATCACCAAGTTTAACACAGTATGCACGTGATAGTCGCTCGCCCACTCATTACATCTATACCTCTGCTTTCCTTGTTTACGTTATGGAATTATCATAATTAGGACTAAATTTTAGCCATAGCAACGTTACATTAGGACTAAATTTTAGCCATAGCAACGTTACATTAGGATTAAATTTTAGCCATAGCAACGTTACATTAGGACTAAATTTTAGCCATAGCAACGTTACATTAGGATTAAATTTTAGCCATAGCAACGTTACATTAGGACTAAATTTTAGCCATAGCAACGTTACATTAGGATTAAATTTTAGCCATAGCAACGTTACATTAGGACTAAATTTTAGCCATAGCAACGTTACATTAGAACTAAATTTTAGTCATAGCAACGTTACATTAGGAATAAATTCTAGCCATAGCAACGTTACATTAGGAATAAATTTTAGCCATAGCAACGTTACATTAGAACTAAATTTTAGCCATAGCAACGTTACATTAGCTTAATGCTAACTCAGAAGTGTCAAACGTACTTAAAAAAAAAAAATTCTTGAAAAGTAAGTGAAGTGTTTCATTGAAACTACATTTATATGTACAGGTTAGTACTAGCTGTTGATTGCTTTAATACAAAGTAAGTGTACACAAAACGTAGTTTGTATGATTTAACAACGTACGCTTGACCTTCAGATAGATCGCATCACTGGTACCCAATCCTTCACTGTTGGTAGCCGAGCATGAGATGTGTCCTCTGAATCTTCTCTTTACATTCGGTATAACCATCGACTGGCTGCTGATGAGGGCTCCAAGCGATGAGTTTCCGAGAAGCTCTACACCGTTGAAATACCACTTTATCTCATAGACCCATGGGTTAGCTTTAATGTCACACCCAAACGTGACATCGTCTCCTTCCTGTATATCACGTTTCTTAGAGACCAACATGACTCTTAAAGACACTTTTGGCGGATCTAGTGGAAAAAGTAGAGACACAAAAAGTGTTACAATTGTCTTCCATAATTCAATGACCGTTTCTTTGAATTTTACACTGAGATAGCATACAAATGTCATTCAAAGTTACCCAAATGTTTTGGTCGCGTGTTACATATCCGTTTAAAATGTTTCATGATGAACGATATTTAATCTAAACACCATACCCGTAATAAGTTACCATTTACTGAAATAACGTTTCGAAACATGTTACCATAAGCTGTAAATTTACTGTAAACACCATACCCGTAATAAGTTACCATTTACTGAAATAACGTTTCGAAACATGTTACCATAAGCTGTAAATTTACTGTAAACACCATACCCGTAATAAGTTACCATTTACTGAAATAACGTTTCGAAACATGTTACCTTAAGCTGTAAATTTACTGTAGACACCATACCCGTAATAAGTTAGAAATAACATATACCTTAAGCTGTAAATTTACTGTAGACACCATACCCGTAATAAGTTAGAAATAACATATACCTTAAGTTGTAAATTTACTGTAAACAGCATACCCGTAATAACTTAAAAATAACATGTTTCTTAAGCTGTAAATTCGCAGAACTTGTGCTCCCATTTTCGTCTTTAAATATACACATTTTACTTATCTCTTAGCACGTGCTATTTGTCTTATTTTTTTAGCACGAATAGAACAGAAAGTTAATAGGATTTGTACTCTAAATAACCAACTCTCTCATGCCACTGTATTAACGTCACTCGTGACGCGAATCAACAAACTTTAGATTAATAAAAACGTATTATTTTTTACATGTAGTTAAATTACATTTTCTGTAATTTTTCTTATTAGTTTCGAATCGATAATTACGGATCTTCCGACATCAGACATAAAACATCATTAAAAAATATGGCTGGACATATTAGGTAACAAGACAACTCGGTGCTAAATACATAACAGTTAGCGATAACAAATCCTGAAGCATTGTAAAACAAAGCAACAGAACACCAAAGTTGTCCCTGGATTTTATATGACACATAGATACCGGAGAAGGTTTGATTACAGCAAACCGTCTTCGTGTAAGGAGAAAAACGTACAATTATTTATGATTGAGATAAATAATTTATGGTTGGTTATGAAAAACACGTGATATAATGTAAGATATAAATAGTCAGTCTAATATTTAAGAGGCTAGAACGGTGAGAGACAGAATTTTTACTTATATTTACCCATTAAAGATTAGAAAGAAAACTCTTTAGACATGTTTACTAATGAAGCAATCAGAGAAAAGTACAAATTCTTGCTGAAAGATGCACCAAATGTGCTCGCCCTCCCAGCCATGGGGGCGTTATAATGTTACGGTGGATCCCAATTTTCGTTGGTAAAATAGTAGCCTAAGAGTTGACGGTGGATGGTGATGACTAGCTGCCTTCCCTCTCTTCTGACACTGCTAAATTAGGGACGACTAGCGCAGATAGCCCTCGAGTAGCTTTGCGCGAAATTCAAAAAACAAACAAAAGCATGGATACACAGTAATTCTTTATGTAGAGTTTCCTTATAGATTGAATATAAGAAATTTACTGGACGAGCATACACTACAGATTACTCGAGTGACAGAAAATCCTTGGTTGTACCTAATATTAGCTTGTATTGAATTACATGATTTTAAGCGACAGGTAGCCTCCAATGGAAAACTTACAAATAAAGCTAGGTATATACACGAGACACGCACAGTCCGTAACGTCGGGCGAAATACTTGGTTTGTTTTGAATTAAGTTACACGAGTGCTTTCTGTGTCAACCGTGCCTAATTTGGTAATGATAAACTAGTCATCACCACCCACTGCCAACTAATAGTGGGATTAACCGTCACGTGATAAGAGCGATTATGGACAATGACGTGAATTCGAACCCGTGACCCTCAGATTGGGAGTCAAGCGACTTATGCAATGCTCTGGAAGAAAAAAACCCATTTAAGTCTGTAATTACGTTCACCTAATAAACTTGTTTTCAGCAAAGAGAAACCTCTTATTTTATGACAATGCGGAAGGGTATAAGACGACACAGCCCCAGACTATATAAAATTATGTAATATTGTGAGACTTTTTAATTGGTAGATATTTCTGTTTAAAGCATTTCATTATGAGCCCAGTAAGAATTCTCTTCGCTCCATTCTTGCACGAAGTCTCGTGCAATTTAGAAGAAACAAACATCAGATTTAGCTAGTGTGTATTACTCCTGGTTAGGATGGTGAGTCCTCTCCCGTCGTTGTATATGTGTCGACGTATTAAAGGTTCATTTTCGGTTTTAATTGTGATAACTTGGTAACATACTAATGATGGTAGGGTTAGGAAATTATGGTAATATTGGGTAAGAGAAAATTTAAATTAGCTTCTTATCTGTGAGAAGATTAGGATATCAACCAGATAAAACGACGAGAAGAAAAATTTGATTTTCAAACATTTTGAAATTTGTACAAATGTTTCTCTGAAACGACTCCTTTTGTTCATAAGATAGTTTTATGAAAATAGAAAAAAATAAAATATTCTAATTTTTCAGTGTTAACTTTTTTCACTCTCTGATTTGTTTCAAAGTTTGTTCGTAATCTAATGTTATTTCCAAATATAGCATGTTTAATCTTATCGTGTTTAACTTAAATGCTACGCGTAGTACATTAATATAGTTTATTAGTTCATAATTACGAGCTTACAATGAACTTCAATGTTGAAGCTGTCTTCAATCCCACTGCCAGGAATTCTTGTATTTTCGGCTCTACAAGCCAAGTATTTACCATTATCCTCAACTGTTGGTAAAAACGAAAATGTGCTTCTTGTTGTTTCAACTTCAGTCACAACGCTGCCATCAGAAGTGTCCACCTTTTCTGACCCTTTCCACCACGTGAGTGTGGCAGCAGGACGAGAACCGTGAGCGACACATGTCAGTTTAACTTTTCGATTGGCTGACATGGGCCGATGAGAGGATATAATTTCTACCGAACGTGGTTTTACTAAAAGTACAGCGATATATAAAAATTAGAGAAACACACAACACAATGAGTCAGATAAATAAACGACGTGTTGCAAATAATAAACAAAATTACACGAATTATATTTCTAACCAACTATATTGTGGGTAGGTGGCGCTTGCACTCAACGTGAATTGTTATATCGTGTAAAAAACGTTCATCGTGTTAGAAAAACACGTAAGTTCAAAATATATTATAGAGTTTCTTACTTTTGTGTAAAAATACATTCACTCATATATCAGTTATATGATTGAAATTTATGTTTAATAAATATTAAGAAGCATATTTATTAAATATCAAAGATATTATTGTAGTCATAATAAAGAGAGTGTTGAATGTGAGTGATGACGTGCAAACCCACTTGTAGAGAAAAATATATATGTAAAAACGGCTGATATGGATAGAGAAAATACTATGTAGAGGAGCGAACAACTACATCGGCAGGTTTTTGCTTCTCTACATAAAAATTTTAATGTAGCTTTTTCTTAAAAGAATTATACATTATGAATATATATTACGAGTACATTACATATATAACTAGAAATTAAAACAGAGAAAACAATATTAGTCTTCGTTATATGTAGCTGATAGCTCATGAATACGCAAGAAATGCTCTATTTGTCCATACAATTCCACGACATGGAGTTATACGAAGTTGGCAGAAACTCTAAACGACTGAAATGTAGTATCAGTGTTTTTGCTACCTCAGACATGAAGAGTTGTCACAAATATAACACCACTGTTTTCTGTAGGTTCCCTGAAGTCTACTTGAAAAATAACAAGAGACCTTGCTCACAAAGGAAATCTCATAAACGTGTCTAAAAAGACAAAACATCTTCTCTCGTCTGCTTTGTAATGACCTCTCGTGTAGTTTTGGAACATATTTTCATTCTGATCAGTGTCTTGTGCCATAAACTTGTGCTACGTGTCAGAATGTAAGTGGACCCTGGAAACGTACTCGGCTCGGTCGAAAGGAAAGAATTTTGTACAAAATTTTCAATTTCAGGTTGAAAAGGTAAAGACAATTTGTTTGATCCAGAACTTAATAATTTATTTTCATTTCGAGTTTTTTTATAAGATACTACTGAAAGTATTTTAGTCAAAATATCTTGGTAAAATTAGGGTAATTGTTAAAAAAAATATATTAGATCTGCGAAAACTATGTTTCTAATGGTGATCCGTATGAATAAATTCATTGGTTAGTCAGAAGAGATGATTCGAAACTTTCAAGTAACCATTAAATAAAAGGCAAATGAAAGCATGTTTTCATATCCTACGCGAAGACATTCAAAACCGAATGTTTATAAAACTGCTAAAATCAATAAATATTTGTTATATTATTTAACTGTTATGCTGACCTGCCTATAACTATATTTTAATGGACTATAATTAGTTCTATATCCTTAGACATTCAAAAGTTTACATATAAATAATAGACCCAGTAAACAACATGCGTCATTGTGTTTTATTTCACATTAATAAATCGAGTATTGGAAGGAAAAAGTAATTATAAAAATAATATAGTGAGAATGAAGAATAATTTATTTATAAATAAACCTTCATGATTTAATAATTTATCCCAATATTATATTTTAATTCTGATTATAACATGTGAACAGGACATTTTGACAAATAACTCAGGATCCTTCCACCTTCGCAATAAAGTCCATGTGTGAAATTCGAAATTTAGGCTTAATATCTTTATATTTCGAAGTTTTAAGAATAAAGATTTTTTTTTCAGCTTTCATGAGAACAAAATTCAAATTACGTATTTACATATAAACGTCCACCTACTCAAATAATTAACATGTCTAGTCTCTTTGCCTCTTGATATTGAGGTTTGGTTACGAAACAAAATAACGTTGTAGGAACCTTCCTCTAACTATATACTTACAGTTGAGTTTTAGAGTAACTGTCGTAGAAGCTGGAATAGTAATGTTGTTATTTGATGCCTGACAAGTTAAAGTAACCCGGAAGTCTTCTCTTTCAAGCTCTGGAATATAGATCGTGTTTTCTACTATCTCATCCGAACAGAACGTGTAGTTGTCATCTAAAAGTGTGTAATCTCGCCACCAGGTTAAAGAAGGGCGAGGTTTTCCTGTAAAAATAACAAATATATATTGTAACGTGTTTTTCAATGATCTGAAATTCCCACGTAATATAAGGGAAGATTAAGTAGATATTGCAAGTGGCGAAGAACTATATTTCTTATCATCCTGCTACAAGCGTGGCTATTGTTATGACGTGAACGCCTTTACTAAGCCGGCAAAACAAGACTTTAATTAATTGTCTTTTTATCGCGAGATATTCGTATTTTCATTATTCCGGTTTTATAAAGTCCTTTAATAGATTGTAATAAAAACACGCGAGTGTGGTAACTGTTTATATAGCATCACAACTTTTAAATTTATTACTAACAATGGTTTTTCTATAGGACAGAACTAATGAAGACGTCCAGGACAGAACAAACACATTAGTGGTCGGAACATTATTTATATAAATCATTTGTTACAACACATATTATTGTGGTTTGAACGTTTTTCCTAAGCTGGAGAAGAATTATTGTAATTAATGAATATTATAACAACTCATTAATATTAGGTCTATTATATTTTCAACGCTAGTTCCTTTACTAAGTCACTGATTTTTGTAACATTAATGCTTGAAATAGATGTACAAATTAATGAAAACAGAAGTGACATTCATTACAATTACTACATGTTTCGTACTTACGGACATATATTGTGAGCAATTCATTTCTTTAACAAGAAAAGCCAGTCTTGGCCCAATAACTTGTTTTTTTTTCAAACTTTGAATGTATAGATTACTTGTTCATTTGCCATTGCCATAGAAACGCACACCGAACTTTCGGGACCCAACAAGTCCGAAGTAAGATGCTATATTCTTTGTACTCGGTCAGACCAGAGATGCCCAAAAGTTTGCGGTGGGTGATATTGGCTAGCTACTTTCTCTGTAGTTTATCTATAAGCTCAATGTTAGAGACAAAATTATTCAAAATAACCATTGCGTTGATTTGCAGGAAAGCTGTGAATGCAACTCCTGGTGGCGTAGTGGAAAAAAACAGTCGATTCGCAATTTCAGAATCGTAGGTTTGAATTTACGTCACCAAACACGCTCGCTTTTGTAACGTTAGTAGTGCAATGTATAATTTGTTGGTAAAATTGTAGTTCAAGAGTTGACGGTTGGTGGTGTTGGTGGTTCCAACTCCTCTGATCTGTCAGTTCTAAATCAGAAACAGATAGAGAGGATGACCTTCACGCAGCTCTACAAGAAATTCAAATTTTGTAGTTGTTACAACTGATGATATCAGCTTAATTATTTGAAAAAAATAAATATTATAATATAAATATATCTGTTAAATAAATAAGTTTTGAATATTTTTACGAACGATTAAATCTAAACTGTCGTTAAACAGTTACTAACCCACACCAATCTGCTTCCGCCCCAAATTTTACATATTAACAGGTAGGTGGCAGCACTAATTACACCGCACGACAATTTTTTTTTAAAGTTTTGCTTCCTAAAAATTTTTGCTCATTGTGACAGGTATCTGGTGGGTATGCACAAATATAGTTTTGGTTTTGCTTCATCACGTAGGAACTCTGAGAAACAGACAATTAACTGTTTACCGGCAATAACGTATTTAATTTCGTTTATGTTTCTAATATGTTATTAAGTTCAACATAATTAAAAATGTTTTGCTCTTGAGTTTCGTTTGTTTTCAATGTCCGGTGCATCACGTTGCAGTGTCCAACAGCAAGCATTGACGGATTCCAGTTGTCCTCATATCGTTTTTTCACTGACAGTACCGAGATTTGTGGCAAAGAAGTCCAAGTGTGAGTGGAAGAAATGAATCTTGAGTGACATGTTGCACTTCATTGTTTTGTATGCTTTGAGAAGTTTGTCTACCAGCTGAATGTAATGTGGGGCTCTGTAATTGCCAAGAAAACTGACAACAACGTCTTTGAAGACTTTCCAGGCAATCTTTTCCGGCCCAGTAACGGATCTTCGAACTGCTTGTCACTCACAACATGTCTGATCTGAGGGCCGACAAGAATGCCCTCTTTTATCTTGGCCTCAGTTATTCTTGGGAACATCTGTCTTAAATAACGAAAACCTTCGCCTTCTTTGTTCATTGCTTTCACAAAATTATTCATAAGTCCCAATTTTATGTGAAGAGGAGACAAAAAAATCTTTGCCGGGTCGACTTGCGGTTCATGCGCCACATTTTTCTGTCCTGGAACTAACTTTTTACAGAGTGGTCAGCTCTGTTTAGAATAATGTGACTCTTTGACACGACTGTCCCATTCACAGATGAAACAACAGTACTTTGTACAGCCGAGCTACAGTCCCAGTAACAGAACAACAACTTTCAGATCTCCACAGATATTCTAGTTGTACTTGTTGTACTAGATGTGCTTCAGCATCATTTCCATGTTCTCGTAGGTTTTTATCATGTGTGCTGCATAACCAACAGGTATTGAAGGGTGAACGTTGTCATTGTGTAACAGGACAGCTTTGAGGCTTAACATTGATGAATCAATAAAGAGACGCCACTCTTGTGAGACATGGTCACAACCTAAAGCAGAGAACAATCCTTCGATGTCAACACTGAAACAGAGACTGTCAACTTGTGCAAATAATTTGGTTATATCAACTTGGCGGCTTCGAAAAACAGAAATTTTCGTACCTGGTGACAGCAAACACCATTCCTGCAGTCTCGAACCCAGCAATTCGACTTTTGCTTTTAACAGACCCAAATCTCTGACCAGAACGTTTAATTCCGACTGTGTTATGAGATGCGGATCGCCCGAGGAGCACGGTTCAAAATCTGGATCAATGTCACTGCCAGTTCCCTGGATTGTAGTTTCTTCATTTTGTTCGTCTAAGGTCCGTTTCTCTGGTTGTTTCGGAATTGGAAAACTGTCGTCATGTGGCACAGATCTCATTGCTGAAGGCAAATTAGGGTATTTAATTGACCTCTTTTTTTTGGCAGAGAAACCAGATACATTAGTAAACATAAGTAACAGTCCGTCACGTGGTTTTTCTGTTCTCGCCATATCATCGGGACAGCAAACGGCATTGTCTTTCGAGTGCCTCTGAGCCAAGCTCTCAGACAGACAGCACATGTTGCACAAAAAAATTGAGGCGTCCATTCGTGGTCTTGATCGTCAATTTTACAGCCGAAGTACAGATGATCTGCTTTCTTCACAAGAACGTCATTGAGTGTTTCTGATGACCAAGTGTATATTCGCCACAAATATAGCAGAATGTATTGCGGCTGTTACGACATTGACTAGACATACTGACCGACACAAATCATGCTGTAAAATGTCTATAACATCTAACTTACTTGTTACAGTGCTACCGAGGCAATGATATATTCTGAAACAATACGTACACACTATAAGGTCTATATTAATCAAATGAGTAGCATCTGTGTAAGCAAGCCACTTTTATAGCCTGCTGAGACAGTGTTAAGCTGGCTTGGGCATGCCCAGACATGCCCGGACTACATACTTTAACAGAACAGCTCCCAACCTGGCCTGATTTCATGCCTGGACATGCCCAGACTGCACAAAACTTTGTTCATAGGTCTCTTACAGAAACGAAAAATTTTGGACACAAATGTAAGAAAAAACATGACAAAACTGAAGACTTCGATGAAACGCTACGTGATAGGCAAATTTGGATGTGATTTTCGTGATCAGAAGCCAAACACATATAAGGAACACCAACAGTGTTCAAGAAGCAAAAACTTTGTTGTGCAGTGTCATGTAGAGATGGCCGGGGGTGTTAACCGAAATATATTTCGTATATCTCCATAATATAGCAACATGACTTTACAACATATATATAGTGTCTCATTTTATAACAATAAATTTGTAATGACTGAGTCACATGTTCTGAGAATGTTTGTAGCAGAAAGTACGAATATCTTCTTCCTCTTTCTTTCTTACATGATAAATGAAAACTAAAATAATGGTGTCAACCTATTTCACTGAAGGCCTCCCACTAGTCTTTAGATTTACAACCCTAAAATCTGGGGTTTGATTCTCCTCGAGGGGCTCGGCAGATAGCCCAATGTGGCTTACTTATAAGAAAACACACACACGTCACTGAAGTGATGTAGTTTCGGATTGATCATCTGTTTTAATAAGTGGTAGTAACTGTTTAAAAAATCATACATAATTCTAGTGTGAAAGATGTTATCGTTACCCCTTAAAGTTTGTTTTCTTACAGATTATTGATGTTACTATAAAAGATTGAAGTACAGTACAAAACAAGAATAACGAGCTAGCAATACATAAGCAGCAAGTAGAATACTCTGAACCTTACTGTATTTCTTACATATTTATAAATACAATTTTTATATGTCTATTGAAACACCGTATTATTTAAACTGTTGTTAAGCCCACATCAAGGCTATTTCATCTTAAGCAAGAATTAACATATATACACATAAATATATATATTCAAATCAGTCGAGTTAAATTTATCATATCTTTCAGTGATGTCGAGAAACCCACTTGTTGAGAATTTTATATACAAAAACGGCTCTTCTATTTAAAATATTTTCTGAACCCAAACGAGCCGTTTTTGCATATAAAATTATCATATCTTTGTTAACATTATATTACACTATTTGCCTGTATTATTATATATGACCAATGCAGATGCCATCCGTACCATCCTTTATGGCCTGGCATGGCCAAGCGCGTAAGGCGTGCGACTCGTAATCCGAGGGTCGCGGGTTCGCGCCCACGTCGCGCTAAACATGCTCGCCCTCCCAGCCGTGGGGGTGTAAAATGTGACGGTCAATCCCACTGTTCGTTGGTAAAAGAGTAGCCCAAGAGTTGGCGGTGGGTGGTGATGACTAGCTGCCTTCCCTTTAGTCTTACACTGCTAAATTAGGGACGGCTAGCACAGATAGCTCTCGAGTAGCTTTGTGCGAAATCCCAAAACATTTTCCATCCTTTATATTTCGAGGATTGATACTAGCCATCCCTATATTTACATGAGTTTTTCTTTACTTGATGTATTATCATAACACAGAGTTTCTGTCTGTCCTGAAAATACAAGCATACATTATAAAGGCACTGTTGGAGTAGATATAATATTTTGACAGAAAATTTTATTTGGGTTTCTCGTAGTTTAACATAATAGTTATCGAAAATTCGCTAAAGCAAGAGGGACATAAAAAAATATTTCATTCTGGAAATTTCATTAACTTGAAGAATGTCCCTTGGTGGGACAGCGGCAAGCCTTTGTATTTACGGTGTAAAATTAGGGGTTCGATTCCTTGTCCTCTTCCCAATGGACACAGCAAATGGCCCAATGTAGCTTTGCTATCACAACAAACACTTTGAATGGTTTCAGAATGAGACACGTTTTACTTGATAGAAGAAATAATGTTTGCTCTAAAATTAGAAAAAAGTTTTAAAACAATTTTCAAGTTTAAAACTAAAGTGGTTCTATTCTAAACATTATCAGAATGCTTGGGTTCTTTCATTATTGAAAGTAATGAGGCGTAAAAATGCATGTTACTATTACTTATATTCTACCTTCGTTTACTTTGACGGCCCGGCATGCCCAGAGGAGTTAAAGCGTTCGACCCACAATCCGAGTGTCGCGGGTTCGAATCTCCGTCATATCAAACATTCTCGCCCTTTCAACCGTGGGGGCGCTATAGCGTTGTAGTCAATCCCACTATTCGTTGGTAAAAGAGTAGCCCAAAAGTTGGCGGTGGATGGTGATGACTAGTTGCCTTTCCTCTAGAGTCACACTGATAAATAAGGGACGGCTAGCGCAGATATCCCTCGTGTAGCTTTGCGGGAAATTAAAAAAAAATCGTTTTATTTGTATGGCATTCGTATATATATTTCTCTGTAAGTAGCACGTGTTTAACCATCAACAATTCTGCAACTTTATTTTGTGTTATCCATTCCAACTTGAAATACGATTCTTTACCTAAGCTTTGTGAATGTTACTCATATCAAAACAAACTATATTTGTATTTTTTTGTAATACATACATATTTATACAATGTTTTGGAGCTACTCTGCTGATCGTACTAGAGTTTATTTATTACTTTTTTTAAAAGAAATATATATATATATATATATTATAAGACTGGTACATTTTTAAATATAACGTATTGTGATGTATTTCTGTGGGATGGGTCACGAAACAGGATAGAACGTATTGTGATGTATTTCTGTGGGATGGGTCACGAAACAGGATGTGGTTTCCTTCCCGCTCTTTTATTCTTCAAAGTTGTGGAGAAAACGATAACTATTTTGTTACATATCATGGCAATTTTTTTTTCTAAACAATGCATAGATATTTCTTGCTTTTCATAAAACGTTTATTTATTACGAATAATCAGGTGTTTAGAAATGGTTACAGCAAACCTGGCTGGAAGATGTGTTGGTGTTACGCGAGGAATGTGTATTGTGGAAATAACAGGTATGATGTAAAACGTAACATCTTTAAACAATGTTTTATATCCAATAGGTCCATTCTTTTGTGAGACAAACTTTAATGTATCTAGGATTAATATTTTTCACGTAAATTCCCTAATAATGGTTGAGTCTCTTCCAACTTGTAATGAATATATCAAACGTTCTCTTCATTTCTTAGTTTTAAGTAAAGAGAAAAAGGAAAACGTAAGCTGAAAGGGCAGTAGTTTTGACTCTTAGTTTACAAAGAAAATATGGAAAGTAAAAACTAGAAGAAGAAATGGATTGCACATTCTAGCACTGTTAACAAAAGGAATAAAAATATTTTGAGTTTACTGTCGTTGTGAGTTGTTGTGAAGAGCAGCCTTTATTGGGTCTTTTTTCACACTTCTGGTTTGTAGTTAATGTTATTTTGTACTCGAATACGTATTTCAAAAACCACGTGCTATCAGCTGCCTGACCAATCACAAATAGACTTTACTTATTACTATAAGTTGCATTGATTTTTCTCAAACTAAATACTTCGTTTCTTGAGTTATCGGATCTCAGAAGTATTAAGACTAACCGAAGGTTCTCTTAAACTTCTTGAATGAAATTACTTTGTCATTGTTTGTTCTGTTTTTAATTTTGCGCAAAGCAACACGACGGCTATTTGCACTAACCCTCTCTAAAGTAGCAAAGTAGGGTTAGAGAGAGAACAGCTAGTCATCAACACCCACCGCCAACTCTTGAGTTACTCTTTCCCAACGTGTAGTGAGATTGACCGTCACATTTTAAAGCTCCTACGAATGAAAGGGCGAGCATGTTTGGTGTGCCGGGAATTCAAACCCTCGACCGTTAGATGCATCCTAACCACTCGGCCGTGACGGGCCTGTGGTATTCGTGAGGATCGTATAAATTAGCCTCTAATCTTGAAATGAGAATAAACAGCACAAAACTCCAGCTACTGCAATGGAATAGTTTGATTCAACCGTAATTTTTGTTATGCACTTAGGGACTTGACGTGCTTTGTGAGTTTTGTGGTAACTCGAAAGTGACCGAAGAAGCTCCAATTTAGCCCCCCAGTGGCTCAGCGGTATGTCTGCGGACTTACACGCTAAAATCCGGGTTTCGATACCCGTGGCGGGCAGAGCACAGATAGCCCATTGTGTAGCTTTGTGCTTAATTCAAAACAACAACAACAACAAAGCTCCAATTTATAATTCAGGATGCTTAAGTATAGGTCACTACTGTCCTTTGACATTAGAAAACAATTCATTAATAACTTTAATTTATGAAAAAATGAAGTGATTAGTAAGAAATAAACCTATTTAATTACGTAAAACTATTTATAGGAAGAAAATTTACCCAATGTATATTCAAATGTTTTGGTGTGACTTATTTAGGTGATGGCTGTCTGATAAAAAATATTCATTATGGTAAAATAATTTTCTTTCTTGAGTAAATAAAACTTTTGGTTAATTAATTAATTGATCTTTAAATAATATATTAAAAATACAACTAAAGTGTGCAGTAGAAAAATTTTGTTTGTTTATTTGAATTTTGCGCAAAGCTACTCGAGGGCTATCTACGCTAGCCGACCCTAATTTAGCAGTGTAAGACTAAAGGGAAGCAAACTAGTCATCACCACCCACCGACAACTCTTGGGCTACTCTTTTACCAACGAATAGTGGGATTGACCGTCACTTATAACGCCCCAACGGCTGAAGGGGCGAGCATGTGTGGCGCGACGGGTCCCGAACCCGCGACCCTCGGATGACTAGTGGATTGCCTTAACACGCTTGACCTGAGTAGAATAATAAACCGTTTTATAATGCATGACAAATACATTTCGTGAGGTAATATATTTTTGAAAGATTGTATGGATAACAGTTGCTGTAAAGAAAGGTGAGGCCCCCCAGTGGCTCAGCGGTATGTCTGCGGACTTACACGCTAAAATCCGGGTTTCGATACCCGTGGTGGGCAGAGCATAGATAGCCCATTGTGTAGCTTTGTGCTTAATTCAAAACAAACAAACAAAGAAAGGTGAGACTTTTCAATGGAATAATATAATTGTTTTTGGATATATATATATATACATATATCGATCAGAAAATTGTAAATTAGATTTGTCAACTTTAAAAGTAGCATTTCAAAAACGGATGCAGGCAACAACCATGTTTGAATGTGGTGGTGAATTATATCCTTTTAAAAAAAACGTGTTTGGAAAAACGGGAAACAGTAGTAATCAGCATATCTCTCTATAGAGACACAAAAAGGAAAAACGGGAAACAATAGTAATCAGCATATCTCTCTATAGAGACAGAAAAAGGAAAAATGGGCAAATATAACTAAATAAACGTTTTCCCAAGCACGGGTTGAATAATGACTGCTCGAACATTTGGGTCTCGAATGTGTTCTAATACAAGACAAACACGATTTAATTTATTTCGTTGTTTAGAATGCAATCTGTTATAAATATACTCAGTTAGGTTAGGCCTACATATGGTGTTAAGCTAATTAAAAGTAAAAATTTCAACGTCGCAGAGCCGGTTTTGTGTTTAGCACATTATACAACGTGTTCCATCCTCTTCAACACACAATTATATAATAATGTAACCCTGAAAGCCAATTTGTATTCTAAACAGAGACACAAAGGCTCTGACTCAGTTTTAGGTACTTTAACAATAGAAGTGAAAAACAGCTTTTCGGTTGTCGAATAGTCATCTGATGTAATTTTGTTATCATTCGCTTACGTATTAATTAACAGTGAACATACAATATTTACAGTAACTAAAATTCTAACGATAAAGTTGTGTATTAGAAAGGGAAAACTCAATTTAAAGAGGCAAAAGACATTTATTGGTGACTGAAAATCGAGGCAAATATATAAAACTATTCTAACTACTCTTATAACTGACAATTGAAAATTTGTAAATTTTACCACACACAAACACACACCAGAAGATTGATTGAATCTTATAGAGAGACGTGGCCTGCTTCGATAAGATGAAAGTAAATATAGCTTCCTCGAGTGCAAACCATGACACTCGCTTTTTTCGCTGAAGTCATCCATTTGAAATCAACTTACCCCCAGTGACACTACACGTCAACGTCAAAGATTGTCCTTCGTTGAATGGTCCAACCAGACCCTTTAGTTGTTGTCCGTTTTCATCCACGATAAGTGGTTCTCTGGGAGGAACTGTGATGGTGAAAAGTTTTATTTAAACGAATGAAGTGAAGACATGGCTTGAGATGCCACAAACAATATGAATTATTTTACAGAGACCAATGAACTCAGCAGAAGACATGTAAAGACAAGATAATTGTAGTAATATTTAATATCACAGTCAACAATGTAAAGGGTAAAACCGTAGTTCATGTAAAGATATGACAGTTGTTTTTTATGTATGAATATCAGTCTTACATTTACTTAGAACTTTGTACAACCAACTGATTAACCCTTCTTGTGTTTAAAAATCACAAGTTCATCTCTGTTGAAGGAAATGTTCACTTATATTAAAAATGTTTTAAACATTTTGTTAGAAACGTTGTTTTATTAACACAGGTTGTAACGACTTCAGTCTCTTGGAAAACGTTTCAAATTTTCAGTTTTATCCAGCGTAAGATATTTATGTAGGTTTTCGTTTGAACTTAAGTGCATTATGTTACGTAACTAAGATTACAGCTTTGATGAATTGAGTATTCTCTAATGAATATAATTTAACTATTATCCCACAAATTAAAAGATAAATTCAATTCCATTTAATAAGGTTAGATTTCTTCTATTTCTGTATTACAGAAATATTCTGAATCGAATAACCCTTGAAATTTGGTAGGTCGTAAAACAAGAAATATGGTGATTAATTTAATTAAAATATAATTTAAGTATCAAACACAACCTCGTTTGTAATTAGTATTGACTCTCTGAAGACCAACTGTTCCCTCCATCCAAAGAAATCAATATTTGCTTATTTTCGTAATTACAGTGGTTCGTAAACATTAGACTGAAATATAATTTACACAGATGTAGTTGGATAAAGTAACGTTTTTCATCAGAAGAGAATCGAAATTTATGGTCATTAAGAGACTAAGGCAATTGTCAAGGATTTTAATAAGAATTCTAATGACCGTAACTTTAAGCATTTAGTGAGTATGACCTATGATATCTGGTAGTGATTTACAAATTGAAAATGCATTTGTTATACAAATTCGCTTCTACAAATTGTATCTCTAACGTTAAACAGACCAGTAAACAGTGTTGTAATAGTTACACGACCGATGAATTAAAAACCAATTAACAGAAGACGGCGAATAATGTTTAAACATTTGGTTTTTGCTTGTTGTTTGATTGGGCTTTTTTTTTTTCAAATACAGTTGCACTTGAGGAAAACTCTGGAACTGGTATAATAAAGGTGATTAAGAATAATTACCAGAAAATATAATTTTATCACATAAGTTAAAATATTTTCTTGTTAAAGCAAACAAACTATCTCTCTCATACATCCGGGTGAATCTTGTTCGTCGGGATATGTATCTCTTACTAGACTAAATTTAGTCTCGTCATATTTTACTTTAATTTTATTTCTCGGTCACTTACGTGGGTGTCGCTTTAATTTTCTTTTTGGCCTGTTTTGTGTGATGTCTTTTTTTTTATCGTTCAATATAAACGATGTTCTCGTTTTCTCCGTGAGGTGTCAGAAGTAACAAAGATCGTGTGTACAATTCATGTGAATAAATACACTTACAGTTATGAACAGAAATTATATTAAATCATTTGATACACGCAATAGAAGAATAAATACCTATCACTTTCAACGTAATGACAGTGTTGACAGTCCGGGCCTTATGGAAGTCCACACGACACCTGTATTCACCGGCGTCATCTTCCTTCACTGGATCCAATTGGAGAAAAGCTGGTCTGTTGATCATGTTAAAATAGGCTCGGTTCTCCAGCTGAGGACCGGAGGACTGGTGGGCTTGGTCCACGTCACCCCGACGTGAGTCCAAGGTATAAATAGGTTGAGCCGAGTCATCTTTATACCAGAGGATCAGAGCTGCGGTGTCATCAGCAGAGGGGGAGGAGATATCACATGGAAGCGCCACTTTGCCACGTACAACCGCTGTGTACAGGATGGAAGCTGAAATTAACGGAGGATAATAGAGTGCTGATTATTTGTTTGTTGGCTTTTAAATTTCACACAAAGCTACATGAGGGATATCTGCGCTAGCCATCCCTAAATTAGCAGTTTAAGACTAGAGGGAAGGCAGTTTGTCATCACCACTTACCGCCACCTCTTTTACCAATGAATAGTGGAATTAATCGTACCATTATAACGCTCCCAAGCTGAAAGGGCGAGCATGTTTGGTGTAACGGATATTCAAACCCTCGACCCTCATATTACGAGTTGACTTAGCCTCCAAGCCATGCTTAGGCCCATCTACACTGTGGTAATCTGATACATTTTTCAATGGTAACCCTTGACGTAATTTGAAGCTGGAAATGGTAAATAGCTTATCATTCTGTTGTATTAGAAACAAGATGCGAAAGTTTCCATAAATTATATGACATTCTTCGAAAAGAAATGTCGGAATAAAAAGTTTAAACAAAACTGTGCTTGAAGTTTAACTATGTAACAATCAAAGGTAAAGTTTGCTCTGTCGGAAAGAGGCACGTTTATGAATATAATATTTACGTCCAAACAGGCTAGAACAAAGACTGAGTCAAAATGTTTGACCTTTTTTTGACAAATGACAAAACACAGCTGGGACACGGAGAAAATTGCCAAGCTACGTAGAATGCATAATTTCAAATTAAAGATTCGATAAGCAGTGACAATGAATTGAAATGAAAGCCAGGTTGGCCTTGGAGAAGGCCATAAATGTCTGGAGCATCTGGATCTGGATCTGGGAAAGTTAAATGAAACGTTTGGAAGAAACTCCAAATTCTTTTAACATTAGAGTTTCATTTTTCCGATAGGTGTTAAACTTTGCAATGAGATGTGAATTTCGTTCATCTTTATGACATAATCAGAACTATCATAACGGAGTTATCTTTAACTACCTTTAACATAATTATCTTGTTATCCTTTATTAAAGGTTCCACAGCTTCAATTTCACGACGTTTTAGAGTCGACATAATTTTGTGACGTTTACTGATTTTGAACAAAAGTTGAAAAATATTTGAACAGTTTTGAAATAGAGCCATTCGTGAGAAGAAAGCTGATAGTTTTTTTAATATAACCTTTGACATTTCATTTAGACTAGATGGGTCAACATCATCGCTTAACAAGAAATGTGTAGATAAACGTCAGTTTCAAATCTTTCTTAGACGTGAAACATTTCTGACGTGATTTTTCGAAACCACGTGTAAAAAATATAAAATTATTTTGTGACAGCTCAGATACATCCGTGATAACTTGACTTTTGGAAATAACTTATTTTAACTGGAGTTGTGTTAGACCCAGAGCTCTTATACGGGAATGTTTGCCAATGTTCTGTTGTGACGCTATGATTTATGTTGTTGGTTGTCTGTTTAACAATGTTTGTATTTCTTGGAGTTATTGGAGACAAAAGTACCTTTAATGGTGTTCCAAGTTCATCAATCTTTGGCTTAACAAATTTTCAAGAATTTCCTTTTGAAATAACTTCTACATTTATATCTTACGATGACACATTTCTAGTTTATTTTGTTATCAATGTTTCTCTGCAGTAATAAAACTGCATTGATTGTTTTACTGTTTTCAAAATTCTTTTTCGTGTTCTTCTGCCTTGTATAACTCAACCAATCAAACACCATTGTATCCATCCGCTGGACTACAAGTCCATTCATTGTAGTTGCTGTACTTGGTGTACGTTATTATGCTCTCTGCATCAAATACATAAGTTTTCAGTAAGAGTTCAGTTCTGAACGTGATGGTGATGAACTCGAATGAAAATAAATTGAAATGAAAATTAATTGCAAAGACGGCCTGACATGAAAAATGTAAACTTTTTATTACACAGCACAAATTTAATTTATCTGGTTTCTGTACGGTTGTTACGAGCAAAGTTTCTAAATGAGACAATTAGACCATTTTTCCATTTGAGGTAGCATATAATAATTTCAGAAGAACAATAATGGTGTGGTATTATTCAATTATCGTCACCATGGAGTCGATATAATTACTTAATAAATATATTTTGCTTTACGTTTATAATGCATTATCTTGTGCGTATAAGTATGTGTGAAGAATTTGTTTTGTTTTTCGTAAGATTTACAATAGTTTGAAGGATTTGGAGTTTTGCGCAAAGCAAGACGAGAGTTATCTGCGCTAGCTACCGCCCCACGCTAGTACAGCGGTATGTCTCCGGATTTACAAAGCTGACATCAGGGGTTCGATTCCCCTCGGTGAGCTGAGAAGATAACCCTTTGTGGCTTTGCTATACGAAAAAAACACGCGCTAGCTATCCCTAATTTTGTGGGGTAAGACAAGAGGGAAGGCAGCTAGTCATCCCCACCCACCGCCAACTCCGTGGTTACTCTTTTCCAACGAATAGTGGTATTGACAGTTACACTATAACGCCCTCACTGCTAAAATGGCGATCATGGTTGATGCAAAGGGAAGTCAAACCCGAATTTGAAGGGACGTATGAAAGTCGCTTTAGACACATTACTAAGATATTACAGATATCAGTGATGAGTATGTTTGTGGATACATTTTGGAAATAGATAAATGTCAATAGCAATGTGATATATTTCAGGAACTGGTTTTGAAAACACTAGCAGTTATCTTTAATATTTAGATATAATCTTAAAATAGAAATAAACCACCTTAAACGATTAATATATTTACAGAAACGGCTCTATTGGGCTGAGAAAATTTTTTACGTAAAGGAGCGAACAACGTTTCGACCTTCTTCGGTCATCGTCAGGTTCACAAAGAAAGAAACTGACCGGAAGTTGACCATATGTTTGAAAGGAGTTGTGTAACTGAGTGTCTTGTGGCCAAGCGCGTAAGGTGTGCGACTCATAATCCGAGGGTCGCGGGTTCGCGCTAAACATGCTCGCCCTCCCATATAATGTGACGGTCAATCCCACTATTCGTTGGTAAAATAGTAGCCTAAGAGTTGGCGGTGGGTGATGGTAACTAGCTGCCTTCCCTCTAGTCTTACACTGCTAAATTAGGGACGGCTAACACAGATAGCCCTCGAGTAGCTTTGTGCGAAATTCCAAAACAAACAAACAAACAAAAACTGAGTGTCGGAATGTAGAGGGCGTGCTTAAATGTTATAATATATAATTTTATATTATTTATTTTATTATTATTATTTATTGTATTATTTTTAATATAGGTATAAAGGTGTTCCTTTGTATTTATTTTGGGCTTGAGTTGTTGTATAAGTAAGGCTTCTTTAATTTTGCGTTTGTTTCTTTATTTAGTATTTGTGTGTTTTCTATGGTTATGTTGTGTTTATTTGACTTGCAGTGTTCGATAACGTGTGAAGGTGACTTTTTATGCTCTTTGAATCTGGTTTACATTTTTCTACTTGTTTCTCCAATATAGAAGTCGTGGCAATTATCATATTGTATTTTTGCATATATTTTTCTCTACAAGTGGGTTTTATCGACGTCACTGATTACTTTAAAGGTTTGTAATAGTAGTGATTCTCTTATGGAAAATGTTAAATTGTGCAAGAATGAATTGAAAAATAATAGTTATAATGATTGGTATTTAAAAAGGAAATTAAAAAATGTGAAATTACAGTAAGAAATAAACACTCGTTCACTAACCAGAGGGCGTTTATTACTCAAGGTCTGTTGTTTGTTGTTGTTGTTGTTGTTGTTTTGTATTAAGCACAAAGCTACACAACGGGCTATCTGTGCTCTGCCCACCACGGGTATCGAAACCCGAATTTTAGCGTGCAAGTCCGCAGACATACCGCTGAGCCACTGGGGGGCTACTCAAGGTCTACCTTGAGTTAACTATATAAACTAACGCGAATATTTTTATCAAGGATTCTGGAGTAGAATGACCAACTCCAGGTATCTTGGCTTGAATCAACCCTTCCAGTTGATACTTTAAGAAACCTGTCGAGATAAAAGGGTGGAAGATGAGAGTTTTGCGTCGTAGTGTTTTAATTCTAATTTATTTAAATATTAATTACCACATCCACAATTGGTTGCAGACAGCGAAGGGCAGTATGAGTTAAGATACTGTGGATTCAGTTACTCAACTCCTAACCCTTTACTGGTTCGTTTAATTGGTGACTAGTTTAACATTGGAAAAGGGATCTCATATCATAGATGGAATATACATTATTTAATTTCTGTAATGCACATTTGTTTATATAAGACATTTTAACACTAGAAAAAAGCGACTTCATAACACCAATGCTGCTGTTCTCGTTTAATTACAAAACTCAACATTTCGCTTTACAGTGTCTTCGGGAGTGTTACACTAAAACACAAACCAAAACTGACAGTACAAAGCTTCAAACTACTTTAAGTTTCGGCTTATGTTTCAGTGAAACTATCCTGAAGAAGTCGTAAAATGAAACGCTGAGTGTGTACCTGAACAAAAAAAAGACAAAAAACAATTTGATATTATAAATTCGTTTATTTCTTGAACAGATCCAATATTTCAGACTAGTTTGGATGTTATGACCACAGAAATTATCCATTATGACTTTAGGACGACGATAACTCACAAAGAAAGAATTATTTTGAATTTTAGTTTCATTAAGTTAAGTTAAACATAAATAAATCAGTACTTCTTTGTTTGTTTTTGAAATTCTCGCTAATAGTGGAATTGACCATTACTTTATAACTCCACCACTGCTGAAAAGGTAAACATATTTGACAAGACAGGGATTCGAACCTGCGACGCTCAGAATACGAATCGATCACCCTGACCATCTGGTCATGCCGGGCCGAAATCAATAGTTTTGATACAATTAATTACATTAACAATAAATGGGTGATCAAACCAGTGCCACAAAATAGTAATGTTTGATAATTAAGCAGATTGGGCTTTCTATACTCTGCCCACAACAGGTATCGAAACCCAAATCTAGTGTTGTAACTCCCCAAACAAAATGATATTGAAATGAACACAAATATGAAACGTTCTATAACTAGTCCTTGATGCTATAACTAAGTTATATCATTTTTGTTTTGTATACACATGTGTGCATATTTTACACGAATTAAAACCATATGGCTGTAATCTAACTTCTGATGGAAAGTTTAACTCACCACACAATATGATGTATTTGTAATTCATGAAGTGTTTCCACGATCAGTCATTTGTGAGTTTTGAGTCAAACGTTTACTGAACTGGCAGAACAACTGCTCGTTGAGATTATTGTGGAAAGTTAACTGTAGTTGGATATGCCTTCAACATAACTTTAATAAAAGCAACAAGGTATTCGACTGGAAAATTCTCGAAGTCAAACTTCCCGAGGCAAATTGTTACTACTGCTTCTTGCATTTTTGATGAGGGAAGATAGATTATGTACAGATCGTGTTTTATTGCATCATTACAGTTGCAGATGCAAATTCATGTAGAACTATTGGTTTTCATCTGATCATTCTGAAATCTGTTTACGACGTTCTTGTTGAAAAGAAAAAATTACTGAAGCGATTTTAATGTGATTGAAACATAACAGCTGCTCATGGTAAATATTTTATTTCATCAAAATAAATAACGTTTGTTGTTTTGGAATTTCGCACAAACCAACTCGAGGACTATCTGTGCTAGCCGTCCGTAATTTAGCAGTGTAAGACTAGAGAGAAGGCAGCTAGTCATCACCACCCACCGCCAACTCTTGGGCTACTCTTTTACCAACGAATAGTGGAATTGACCGTCACATTATAACGCCCCTACGACTGGGAGGGCGAGCATGTTTGGCACGACCGGGATGCGAACCACGACCCTCAGATTACGAGTCGCACGCCTTAACATGCTTGGCTATGCCGGGCCTAATCTCCTAAAGAAGCCATGTGTGAAAAATACAAATGAGTTAAAATGCGTTGTTTGTAACAGTTTTAGGAGTTATGCACATAAAGAATTCCAGTTTTTCTCATGAAATATTCAAAATAGTTGTTCACTTACCATGTATTATGCTAATTGTGCTTCACATGTTGTTTTGTTGTTTTGAAGTAAGCACAAAGCTACACAATGGGCTATCTGTGCTCTGCCCGCCACGGGTATCGAAACCCGGATTTTAGTGTGTAAGTTATCAGACATACCGCTGAGCCACTGGGGGGCTGTATATTATAAAACGAACATATACATGCAAGTCTCACAATTCAGCTTCGTAAAGGCACATTGATCCACAAAAAGAGACGAGCGCTGTTTTCACCAAACACGTTTTTTAATATGGCGGAAAGCTACACGAGGGCTATCTTCGCTAGCCGTTTATAATTTATCAGTGTAAGACTAGAGCAAAGGCAACTAGTCATCACCACCCACCGCCAACTCCTGGTCGACTCTTTTATCAACGAATAATGGGATTGACCATAACGTTATAATACTCTCACAATTGAAAGGGCAAGCATATTTGGTGTGAGGGAGATTTGAACCCGCGACCCTCAGATTACGGGATTTGTATCTGCTTACAAAAAATTATCTAAGTTATATCTTGAGAGAAGGACAAGAAACTGTCTAGGGAGACACTAAATAAAACACATTTAGATAACAAACAGTCTTGATGAATGAAGTTAGATGAAACTTAGCATCTTATAAAAAGACGAATCATTGAAAGAAATCAGCAGCGAAAACCAGATTTTAACGTTTTAAGTTTTGTAACGCGAAACGACATACTGTGTTACTTTGAATCGCAGAATATTCAACCCTGGATTGTGTATCCACGAACTTACTGCTAAACCACCGTGGATCTGATATGAAGATTTGTTGTTTTGTATCAAGCACAAAGCTACACAATGGGATATCTGTGCTCTGCCCATCAAGGGTATCGAAACCGGGTTTTAGCGTTGTAAGTCCGCAGACATGCCGTTGAGCCACTAGGGGTGCTGATGAGCAGAAAATATATTAATTGATAATATTTATAAAATAAATACAAAAGTAAAATAATTGGTAAGTGTCTAAACACTTGTTTAAACATCTTAGATCTGTCCTTAACAAAGGACTGAGTTGGCAAAGCAATATTGTAAAACCTATATATATTTACGTTAAGTGGTTTGTTTTCACAGGCAATTTTCTTTTCATTTCTGATTTTATGTATTCATAACACACAGAAGAAATAAACAAAAACGTGTACGCGCAACACTTAACTTCGCGTATTTTCATCTTATTCAGTTGGGGTGTTAACTGACATTGTTTTCTGTCTCCGCTTTCTGCTACTGCGTGATAAGTGTAGAAGTTTGTTACAGAGAAAAACAAAAATCCCCTTTTGAACAGTTGAATCGTTATTTTGAATACAATAGACATTTTATTTTATTTCAAATGCCAGGTTTTGATTGGTGGTCACACGAAAGAAAAAGTTAAAATAACATACGCATCTGGTCATTTTGTGTTTAACATTGTAGTTTATCTGTGGACTTATGCTGGTATAAACTGTGTTTCGATATTCGTGGTGGGCAGAACACACATAGCCCTTCATGAAGCTTTGTGCTTAATATCAAACAAGAACAACAAATATGCGTGTTTACGTGTCTGAGTCTGTTCCAGTATGATCCATCTTTGTCGGGTTGGCTTTAATACGAAGTGTTTCTACCGCTTTTGGTATCCCATAACAAACAGACGCTGAAACTATGTAAGCCGACAGTTTAAACAATATCTTGAATTTCAGAACAGATATTTGTAACGACGATGCTTAATTGGTGAATACTCTCTTTATCTGAAGGTGACCTAGAAAGGTCAAAACGTTGTTCTCTCCTCGTAAATAAAAGTGTTATTACCCATACCAGCTGTCCCGAGGTAGGTTTTTATTTCAAGTGTGTTTCTCGTTATCAAGAAATAATTACTCTGTAGTTTTCAATTGTCGAACGAAATAGGCTGAGTATGACCAAGTGGTTAGGGCACTCGATTCGCAATTTCAGGACTGCGGGTTCGAATCCCTGTCACACCAAACATACTCTCTCTTTCAGCCATGGGGGCGTAATAATGTGACGGTCAATCCCACTATTCGATGGTAAAAAAGTAGTTCAAGAGTTGGCGGTGGGTGATGATTAATTGTCTTCCCTCTTGTTTTACACAAATAAATTAGGGACGGTTCGCACGAATAATCCTCTTAAACAAACAAACAAAAAGAAATATTAACGAGCGAAGTTCGCCACTCTGTTCAGATAAAATAGTTAAGGTGATCTCAGTACGTGCTAATACAAAACCCATTACACAAAAGTGCATTTGTCAAACTACGATCTTTGAAAGGACTCCAAGGTGTGCAGGGTTTCGCACAAAGATACTCGAGGGCTATCGGCGCTAGCCGTCCCTAATTTAACAGTGTAAGACTCTTACACCATTAACTTTTCGGCTACTCTTTTACCAATGAATAGATGGGTTGGTTGTAACATTATTACGCTCCCGCGGCTGAAAGGGCTAGTATGTTTGGTGTTACAGGGATTCGAAACCGCGACCGTCAGATTACGAGTCGTGTGACTTAGCCACCTGGCCATACCAGGCCAAGTGTGTAGGAGTCTGTTTGTTTGTTTAAAATTAAGCACAAATAGGGAATCAAAACCCAGATTTTAGCGGTGTGAATCTGTGTCGTGTAGAAGTCATGTCCAAAATTTCATTAACATAATTTTAAGAAATGTGAAAATAGAATAAATATTTTTTTCTCAATAATAAAAAGTATATGAATTAAAATATTAATTTTGAAATACAGCGTTTTACATATGCGGGATTGTTTTGTACATGAAACACTATTTTATATACACTGGATAATTTTTTTCAAGTTTAAGGAACAACGTTTAGGGGTCCTCTAAAAATTAAAGTGAAAGGGGTCTGAGGCTATTAAAGTTTGAGAACTGCTGATATAAAGCGAATTTTAAATTTATGTTTTGACACCTGATGGAAATATTATTATATTTTCCCTTTATAATAAGTTACATACCTGATCAACATGTCAGTAAAATGGTCAGTAAAATAGAATATCGTCAGTGTTTTAATAATTAGTCTTTCTGGCAAAACCGTTAGCACACTTCACAAAAGATGCAATGAATTTTAAAAGAATAACCGGATCTCAAGTGCTTTCACATAGTAGATACTCTCACTTTATGATCTAAATATCCCCAAAGAGGACTGAAGACCACCTGTTTTAAGGACTCACACCATGATACAGTAGTGTGCTACTTGTTAGTTAGTCAGTAAGCACTAAAATGGCGACATAGAAGGGACTTTTAAGACTGAAATCTGTACAATCTTAATGTCAGTTAAACGTGCGTATGCCATGAATCATGAGAAGAATTTTGCACCCTGTAAGATACAACACAATATAACATATGAACTTCAAAAACTAGAATTAAAAATACGTGCTACACTTAATTCAGTCTTTATCCGCTCTTGAAATTAATAACTTTCAGGGACCTGCCTAGTACAACTTGTTTAAGGGTCAACCATCTGACTGACAGAAAACACACGGCTCTAAAATCGTGCGAACTGTTAAAACAGATGACCCTCTCTTAAGCCTCTTTTAAGGAAAAATGCATAAAATAATTCACAAACTCCACTTCCAGGACAGAAGATAGAAGGTAAGAAGTTTGATCCATTCAACAGTAAATTTGTGTTCACTGACCACGAATAAAGTGTTTATAATAAAAAGAAACAAATAAGTAACTTCACTGTCAAACTGAAATATTATATATTTATAAAACCTATGCTAGGGCTAGCAACTTTAGCACACCTGTAACATAAGGTTACATTATCTAATGTTATAATAATATTCCACTTATTCTCGTGGCCTAAAATGACCAGCTGGTTTGGGCGCTAAGAGTCGCAGGTTCGAATCACCGTCATATCAAACATACTTGCCCTTACAGCTGTGGGGGCCCTATAATGTTTTAGTCAATCCCACTATTCGTTCGTTAAATAGTAGTCCAATATCTAGCAGTGTAAGACTAGATGGAAGGCAGTTAGTTATCATCACCCACCGCCAACTCTTGGTCTACTTGGGATTGATCGTCACATTATAATGCCTCCACAGCTGATTCAAATCCGCGACCATCGGATTACGAGTCGAACGCTTTAACTCACTTGACCATGCCCAGCCAGGCGGTATGACAAACCGCCTTCCCTTTAGTGATACCCTAAAGATAGTCCTCGTGTAGCTTTCCGTGAAATCCAAAGCACACAAACATATTTTGTTCTCAAACAGATTGTAATAAATAAATGCTATCAATACGTCTTATAAAACTGAAATTGGCTATCGAAAATTTCAACAAGTTATTTCAATCTCCATCTTTTTGCTGTCAAGGGTTTTATCTCCATTTTGGATAAGAGCAGGTCATACGTTCTTTCAGGCTCGATAAGTAAGATCAATCCACCGAAAGTACATAATTTACCTATTAAAATCCACGAGCACACTTCTGGCAAATTTTACCTCAATCTTCACGACATGTCATGCGCATGGAGCGGAAAAACTCACTATAAAAGAGCAAATACTGTTGTTTATTTCTGGAGTTTCAGGCTTAGCCATTAAGCGGAAAATAGGTCTTTGTTGGTATTTTGAGAGAGAGTATGCTGGAAATTACCAGTTCCAAGCCCAGTACAGCATTACCGTCTACTTCAGATTTGTCTACGACTTTAGAATACAAAACTTATTATATACGTGCTACCCAAAAGTAGAAAAAAGTAAATAAATAAACGTACACACATATGAGGTATAATTCTCCTATATTTTATTTCTTTAAAACGAAATGGCGCCCTAGTGGCACAGTGGTATGTCTGCGAACTTACACATTAAAAACCCGGTTTCGATACTCGTGAAGGGCTTAGCACAGAGAGCTCGTTGTGTAGCTTTGTGCTTAATTCTAAACAAACAAACTTGAAATGAAAATTTATACTGAAAGCTTCATGATTAAGAAACCAAACACATATGTTACCTTTATTTTAAAACATCTTACTCACTCTGCAATGAGCTTGGAATATTTCGGATTTAAATATCTATTGTATGTCATGAAAACGACACGTCTACACACTTAGACCCAAAAACGTCAACAGTATGCTTTAACACTAGTAGTTATTGAAGTGTTAACTCCTTAAATAGAGGCAAAGAGTGATAATTTGTTAAAAAAAGAAGTGAAAACAATTTCCAAACATCAAAACTGCCTTTCTGTATTAGCTGAATCTCCATAGCAACCAGCCACTATCTGTGTTGTGCACTTACCAATAAACATTTTGAAACATGAGTTTTTTTCGGTATTGAAAAAACTAGCTAAACATTGGTACGAAGTTAAACCTATCTTTGTTTAATATTCACCCAGAATTGTGTTTCTGTTTGTTTGTTTGTTCTTTGGAATTTCGCACAAAGCTACTCGACGGCTATCTGTGCTAGCCGTCCCTAATTTAGCAGTGTAAGACTAGAGGGAAGGCAGCTAGTCATCACCACCCACCGCTAACTCTTGGGCTGCTTTTTGACCAACGAATAGTGGGATTGACCGTAACACTATACACCCCCATGGCTGGGAGGGCGAGCATATTTAGCGCGACGCGGGCACGAACCCGCGCCCCTCGGATTACGAGTCGCACGCATTATGCGCTCGGCCATGCCAGGCTGTTGTGTTTCTTTATCTTTGTTTTCGATATAAACTCAAAGGTTATAACGTTTAAGGAATATAAATATAGATTTAACAATGTAAATTAATGTTCACTGCAAACAGTGAATAGTTGTATTGAAACTACTATGGATTTTATGTGTGACGACAAATCTCTAAAACTTAATTTAAAAAAAAAATTAACCGAAGTCTCGAATTTTCTCAGTAGAGCTACGAGAGTAAACATGTATTCTCAAGACGGCTGGTGTGGATTTGAAAACTTGTTAAAGTAAAGTAGAGGACAACGTTTCGACCTTCTTAGGTCATCTTCAGGTTAAGAAAGGGAGTTTGTTCAACTCTATCAACCGCCTTAAGATACATTTTAATTTCAAGTGGGTTTCTTCTTATTATGAAGAGCTGTGGGCGTTTTGATGAATCGTAAACATTTGTAGAGTTGTGACGCATCTCTGTTATGTTGCTAGCCAATCAGCAGCAGAGTTCGTGAAAACAAATTCTAGTGATGAAGGTCTTTTCTGAACCACATTTGAAAGATCCATGAAATGTGATGTTTGACCAGCTAAATTATACGCTAATATATCTAGCTTTATTTTGACTGTTCCACATCTTAATTTACATGCAATATTTCTTCTGCAATTTGAAATTATTTACATATCTGTAGCGGTTAAATATTGTGTGCTTTCCAACAATATACATATCTGTAGCGGTTAAATATTGTGTGCTTTCCAACAATACCGGAGTATTAAAGCATACTGTCCCCTGCTAGTAGAGTGGTAAGTCTAATGATTTACAACGCTAAAATTAGGGGTTCTATTCCCCTTTGGTGGACTCAGCAGATGACCCGATGTGGCCTTGCTATAACAAAAACACACATATACAAACATTCACATAAAGCATATTATTCTGATATTAGGATACGTGGGCCTGGTATGACCAGATGATCAGGGCTCTCGAATCGTAATCTGAAGGCCCCGGGCTCGAATCCCCGGCACACTAAACATGCTCGCCCTTTCAGCCGTGGAGGCTTCATAATGTAACAGTCAGTCCTGCTGCTATTCGTTGGTAAAAGAGTAGCCCAAACGTTGGCGGTGGATGTTGATAACTAGCTATCTTGACTCTGTCTTAAGCTGTTAATTTTGGGACGGCTAGCACAGGTAGCCCTCGTGTAGCTTTGCGCGAAACTTAAAAACAAACAAACAAACAATTAAGATACGCTCGAAAACGACAATTGGCCTATAATTTACAACATTTTTTTTTTAAATTTCACAAAGATACACGAGATCCATCTGCGCTAGCCGTCCCTAAGTTAGTAATGTAAGACTAGAGGGAAGAAAGCCAGTCATCCCTACCCACCGCCAACTACTCTTTTACCGACGCATATAACGCCCCCACAGCTGAAAGGGCGAACATGTTTGGTGCAGCGAAGATTAGAACCCGTCACCCTCAGATTAGGGGTCGAACGCCTCAACCGCCTGGCAATGTCAACTAATAATTTTGAGAATCACGGTTGCCTCTTTTGAGTAAAACTCAAAAGTTGTTTAGTTTGCCAAAATTTGCCATCTAAACATAAATTGTCTGGGACTTATTATATATAAAAGTACTGTTAATTTTACTATATATATACTTGACTGATAAGAACTACAGCAGACCTACGAGGTCTTTATTACAGAAAACATAAGTGACCAGAAACATAAAAAAGTTACGTGACTTTTTAACATTATGTTGAAGCTTTCGTTGGTTTTAATAACAAACATTAACTGTACTGATATTAGTTGCATACTAATAGTGCTTGGGGGAAGAAAATTGTTTCGTGTAAATATAGAAAATTGTAACGTGAAATTTCCCGATAATTACCTGGGTTAGAATTCATTGAGCGATCTGATGTTCCAAAAATGGCGTGTACTTAAAAAAAACACAAAAAAACACGTCAGTTGGAGCAACATGTTCGACTTTTACCATTTATTTCCCTTCAACCGAACAAGCTCACAGGGAATGGAAGTTTATAATTATGCTGTGATTTAAAAGTAGCTTTATGTACCTTAAAAAAACAACAGGTATATTCGTGTCAGTTATAACAAGTAATTATTGAGAAATATGGTTTAATCCATCGATTGTTCTGTATATTACTATTCCTACCAGAATCTTACTGAAATATACAGCTTTTCCTACAGAGAAATATTTGTTTCGCTCTCGCCATATTGGAAAACGCTAAGCTTTGTACAGCTGTATCTTTTGATCTTGCTATTTACTCTGTCGTTGTAAAAAAAGCACAATCGAAAAATTAAATGCACCATTATAGTATTAGACAGAGCTAAAAACAATTTATATTCAAGACATAAAGTGGGAAAAAAATTTACAGGACAAATAAAAACGTTTCTTTAATAAAATGGGACATGTATGAATTAGTGTAAGTTTGGTTCGTAACACCAAACTTAAAAATCACGTTAAAACTACGATGAAACTGGAACAAAAATTAATTTAATGCATTGAAATATAAATATATATCTCGTGATTTTCAGTGATTGCTTTTTGAAAGAAATAATATGTAAGTTTCTTCAGCTAGATTGTTTGTTTGTTTTGAATTTCGCGCAAAGCTAATCGAGGGCTATCTGCGCTAGTCGTCCCTAATTTAGCAGTGTAAGACTAGACAAAAGGCAGCTAGTCTTCACCACCCACCGCCAACTCTTGGGCTACTCTTTTACCAATGAATAGTGGGATTGAGCGTCACATTATAACGCCCCCACGGCTGAAAGGGCGAGCATGTTTAGCGCGACGCGGGCTCGAACCCGCGACCCTGAAAATCTTGTATTAGAGGTGTTTGAAAAGTTCCTGTTATTTTTGAACTTGCAAATTTTTAGATTTTTCAATCTAATGAATAGTGGGATTGAACATCACAGTATAACGCTCCCAAGACTGAAAGGACGAGCATGTTTGGTGCGACCGGAATTCGTATCCGCGACTCTCGGATTACGAGTCGAACGCCTTAATACGCTTGGTCAGGCCAGGCCTCAATTAGATGGTCTCTTTCCTTAATATTTTGTGAAAATTGGTCTAATTCATAAATTATACTTATAAGGTATTCACGGTGCAAATTCAACAAAAATGTATGACAACGAACTGACCAACTACGGAACTCATTGTTTGAGTGACTGACTCAGTAGTAATCCCATTTGCTCATCTGTGTTTTATAAATCAAGAATCACTCACAAATATCTGAAAAATTAGAAATGTCGGGTCATATATAGATTCTCGAGAAACTTCTAGACCTAACACTTCATCATCAAATCGTGATAAAACTCTCTCTAGCAAATATAATTCTTCACGAAAACAAAACATACACAATAAATATGATCACAGTTTGTTCTCTCCTCTGATGGCATTTTGCAGTTTAGTAAGTTTTTTTTGTAAAAATAATTTTAGTAGCCGTTGTTGTTTCGAATTAAGCACAAAGCTACACAATGGGCTATCTGTGCTCTGCCCATTACGGGTATCGAAACCCGGTTTTTAGCATTGTAAGTCCGCAGACATACCGCTGAGCCACTGGGGAGGGGCGCATAATTCTAGTATAAAGACGATTGATGCATGCGCATGCGTAAAGGATTACTGAGGAATACTTGTAAACACAATGACTAAATATTTTCTTGGTTTAAAGTCTTATAACACGGAGAGACACATACAGAAATCTTAAGAGAGTGTGTTACATGATTAGCAATTATACTGAGTTAGGGTAAGGCTAAAACACTGTTGGAGTGGTGAGATAATAACAACTGATTATACAGGCTTGTGGTAATAGAATAACAACTGATTATACAGGCTCGTGGTAATAGAATAACAGCTGACTATACAGGCTTGTGGTAATATAATAACAACTGATTATACAGGCTCGTGGTAATAGAATAACAACTGACTAAACAATTTCCGGATGACAGAAAACAATTGGTTAAAGAGGTTTGTGATGATAGAATATAAACTGATTTAAGAAGGTTGTATTAACAGAAGGACAACTGATGGGTAACATTTGTGAAGACAAAATAACAACTGCCTGAAGGAGTTTATGACGACCGAAAAAGAGGTGTAAAAGTGTAAAAAAAGAATTTCTGATAAAAAATGTCGAAATAAGTTTGACGTGACAGAAGAACAAGTGACTGCAGGTGTTTATCATGATAGAATAACTTCTGTACATAGAACATTTTGGTGACGAAAGAAAAAAGGTAGTTTTACAATAATAATTGGCTAAAATAAGTTTTTATGATAAAATATCAACTGATTAAATAAGTTTGTGATGATAGGATATCAACTGACTAAATAAGGTTGTGATGATAGAATATCAACTGACTAAATAAGGTTATGATGATAGGATATCAACTGAATAAATAAGTTTGTGATGATAGGATATCAACTGACTAAATAAGTTTGTGATGATAGAATATCAATTGACTAAATAAGTTTGTGATGATAGAATATCAACTGACTAAATAAGTTTGTTATGATAGAATATCAACTGACTAAATAAGTTTGTGATGATATAATATCAACTGACTAAATAAGTTTGTGATGATATAATATCAACTGACTAAATAAGTTTGTGATGATAGGATATCAACTGACTAAATAAGTTTGTGATGATAGGAGATCAACTGAGTAAATAAGTTTGTTATGATAGAATATCAACTGATTTATGACGTTTGTGATGATAGAATATCAACTGGCTAAATAAGTTTGTTGTGATAGAATATCAACTGATTTATGACGTTTGTGATGATAGAATATCAACTTACTATTGAAGTTTGTACAGAGAGAATATATAACTAGTTAAAGAAATTTGTGATGACAGAACAAAACTTAAATAAAGAATTTTGTAATAATGGAACAAAATTTGAATGAATAACTTTATAATAATAGAACAAAACTTGAATAAAGAATTTTGTGATGATACGATAACACTTGAATAAAGAATTTTGTGATGATACGATAACACTAGAATAAAGAGGTTTGTGATAATATAACAACACACGAAATAATAAATAATGTTCAAAATACTTTTGGATGTCAAAATAATACTCATTTTAATAACGGAAATAATGTTTACACACTAGTTTTTTTGTTTTCTGCGATAATTAATTAATTATTATGTTACTTAATCAATTTTGTTCTTTTATACTGAACTTTAAAATTCTGATATATTTCACAATATATACATGTATATAACGTTGAAGTTTTGAGAAACGCACTTTGCGAATTAAGATAACAATCACTTATATAGGTACTAATTTAATTTTGTTTGATTTGTTTTGAATTTCGCGTAAAGTTAAAACGAGGGTTTTCTGCGCTAGCCGTCCCTAATTTAGCAGTGTAAGTTTAAATGGAAGGTAGCTGGTCACCACCACTTACCGCCAGGTGCTGATTACACCAGAAAATGTAACGCTATTGGAACATTTGATAATACGACGTAAAACTCAAGATAATTCATGATCATTTGTTCCATAATTACATCGGTCTTAGTAATTTAAACTGTGGAGAGTTTAATGGTAAATATTTATTATTTTTATTTTAAATGTAATTCTAATGAATTTCGGCTAAGTTTATGAAACGCCTAATAATAATTAATCTAAATTATATCTTTAAGTACAGATAAAATTGGAATTTCTTTATTAAGCTTAAATTATTAGTTATCAGAAATATAGGTTTCTGATAAAACATTTATTTTGAACTTTACCACAAAAAAAAAAATGTTTATTCTTGCAAAGTGCACCCTGGTGGTCAAAACCAGAGATCGTATTATTTCCTCTAAAACAAACGATTGAATACTTCTTTATTATAACAACGACTCATAATAATTATAATAAAAATACAAGCATGGATTATAACCTCGACATATAATTAAAAGTTTGAATATTTCAATATATCTCATCCTACCTAAACATGGTTCCATATATAACTTTACGACACCCTACCTTTTGAAATACAACCATAAAAAATAACAAATTTATCTAGTTTTAGCAAACCAAGAAGCTGAGACATATTTCTATTTATCTTTCGTTCTTTTTGACAGTATCAGTTCTTCACTATCCGATAACAATTCCTATGGAGAATCTGGTCTTTTATGTATTAACCGACCTGGAGTATTGAGCTTTGCTATCAGTTTTTGTTGCTTACAGATCTTTACGTAAATCAGAGCGATTTATATCAGCATCATCCAGCCATGTACGCTTCGTTGGACTTTCATTCCATTTTCTCTGAGTGGATATGAGTTGGAATCATGGTATGAGTGATCTTTAAAATGCACCGTATTTCTTGTTGTGTCACAAGTTCTTTCATATCTCAATGAATATTGACATTAAGCACTGTTTCCTACAGTGTTAACACGTGTCTTCTGAATATATTGTTTATAATTATATTTTCGAGAGATTAGTTATGTGCATATCTGGTCATAGCGCTACTTTTCAAAATGTTTAATCTTATACCAAAGGTAAACTAACATTAGATAGTTTGTTTTTCTTTGTGTTTGAATTTCGCGCAATGCTATACGAGGACCACCTGCGCAAGCTGTACCTAATTTAGGAGTGTAAGACGAGAGGGAAGGCAGCTTGTCATCACTACCCACTGCCAACTCGTGGGCTACTCTTTTACCAACGAGGGTCGGGGGTTCGAATCTCGGTCGCGCCAAACATGGCCGCCCTTTCATCCGTTGGGGGCGTTATTAATTCGTTTAATCCCGCTATTCGTTGGTAAAAGAGTAGCCCAAGAGTTTGCGGTGGGTGGTGATGACTAGCTGCCTTCCCTCTAGTCTTACACTGCTAAATTAGGAACGGTTAGCGCAGATAGCCTTCAAGTAGCTTTGCGCGAAATTCAAAACAAACAAACTAATTTCTATAAATATAAAACAAAAATAAATGAGTGGTAGACAAAAATAAGAGGTAGCAGGACACCGAGAAAACAATTCTACGTAATGTACATATGATATAACAGATATATATGATATAGAGAAATTGAACAATTAATAACATTTATAATCTAAAGTAAATTTAACTAAGTGTGTTTCTGTTAGTGTTAGATGTAACATTTGTTCCCGTCAGTTTGGTATCCTCAAAACACTCTCCAGCCGTTCTGTTTCTAATGTTTTTTGGATTGAGAATTCTTTGTTTTTAATAACTTGTGGTTATTTAAACGTTTCTTTATAGTTGTTTTGGTTTGACCTACGTATTGTAAGTTGCATTTGCAACATAGGATTAAGTAAATAACGCTATTTGTAGATCAAGTTATGGGTTTAGTGCTTTAGAATGTGTGTTTTCTTAAAACAAAGCCACTTCTGGCTATCTGCTGAGCCCACCGAGGGTAATCAAACCCCTGATTTTAGCGTTGTAATAGCGATGTAGAATTGCATTGCTTTGGTTGTCTTTATCGGATTTGTTTTTGAATTTCAAACAAATCTACACGTGGACTACATATGCTAGCTGTCTCCAATTCAGCAATTTAAGACCAGAGGGAAGGAAGACAGGTAGTTGTTACCACCCATCGTCAACTCTTGGGATACTCTTTTACCAATGAAAAGTGAGATTGGCTGTAACTTTGTAACGCCCCCACAGCTGAATGGACGAGCAATGTTGGTGGGACGGGGATTCGAACCCGTGATCCTCATATTACGAGTCGAGAGCGTTTTTATGGGAAAATGTCTTTATTTTCTGCACGGGCTCTGAGATTTGTCATTGGTTACCACAGCAAGGATGCCAATCACACTTTAGCGAGAACTAAGTGTAAATTTAAAATGTTATTTTTGCTGAAAGAAACAGCAAGAACTTCTGTAAAAATGGATTTTAGTCGATCATTAGGTTGAAGGAGGTAAAGATGATTTTTTTAGTATCTAGGCTTGTTTTCTAGTTTTGAATGATAGGTACTAACCAGCTGAAAACTAGAAGATTTTGTTTTGTATAATTATTTCAAGACAGATCCACGCGGTAGATTATTAACTTTGTCACGTTGTTGGGTGATGGTGTTTAGTTTATACCATCTTTCAGTCACACTCTGTTTCAAAGATTTAACGTGACGGTCACAGTTTTCAATGTTGTAGAATATTTCCTGTAATCTCAGTACCTAATTGAATTTGATATTGTGTTTAGTGTATGGAGGGTAATAGCTTTGATGATATAAATTTTGAGGTTTGTCTGTTGGTTTTCAGTGCAAATCGATACGTAGAATACCATTGTTAGGTTTACATCCAGGAAACGTATTTGGGTGACGAAGCAGTCTCTTGTTAATTTAATAGAACTGTGAAAGGTTGAAAGCGCTCTTTGGCACAAACTAAACCTGACACAAAGACTATAGTTTATGATTGTCTGGTTCTCATGACTGACTCATACTGAATGTAATGTCGACATCCGTACCTGTGTATTTAATATCACTCATTGAATATCAACCTTCATTTTCATGAAGAAATTTATTGTCTTAAGTGCCTAAATAATTAACCATACGAAAGCGCTCGAATGTTTGGATCTCTTTAGAAAACGTTACAACTTTGAAGGTAATACTGCTTGCTGACTTCTCAAACAGAACAAAGTCTTTAATATTCAAAATTCACCCAAATAAAAAAAAATATACGCTTTCCAAAAATGTTTGAATTATTGTATTTCTAGAATTGCAATTTGGCTTCTGTACTAATACCATGTAAAAATAATTCTTAATACACACCCGTGCTGAAACTCTTATTAAAATATGACTTCAATGTATATGATAAAAGCAAATGTTAATAAACGAAACTTTTAAGCAAGAAAAAAGTGTAAACAATGAAATTATTCTGTAGGACAACAATGATTACACTGTACTAAAATTATTCTGTAGGACAACAGTGGTTACACTGTACTAAAATTATTCTGCAGGACAACAGTGGTTACACTGTACTAAAATTATTCTGTAGGACAACAGTGGTTACACTGTACTAAAATTATTCTGTAGGACAACAATGATTACACTATACTAAAATTATTTTGTAGGACAACAGTGATTACATTATACTAAAATTATTTTGTAGGACAACAGTGGTTACACTGTACTAAAATTATTCTGCAGGACAACAGTGGTTACACTGTACTAAAATTATTCTGTAGGACAACAGTGGTTACACTGTACTAAAATTATTCTGTAGGACAACAATGATTACACTATACTAAAATTATTTTGTAGGACAACAGTGATTACATTATACTAAAATTATTTTGTAGGACAACAGTGGTTACACTGTACTAAAATTATTCTGTAGGACAACAGTGGTTACACTGTACTAAAATTATTCTGTAGGACAACAGTGATTACACTGTACTAAAATTATTCTGTAGGACAACAGTGGTTACACTATACTAAAATTATTTTGTAAGACAACAGTGGTTACACTGTACTAAAATTATTTTTGTAAGACCACAGTGGTTACACTGTACTAAAATTATTCTGCAGGACAACAGTGGTTACACTGTACTAGGAATGTTAACGAAATAAAATAACATTGATGTATTTTCAATTAACACTATTGTTAACACAAAGACATTGTAATAGGTAAAGGATTTATTAGGGTAATGAAGAAGGAATAATAAATAGTAAAATAAATATAACATTTAACGTTGTATCCATTTTATAAAAAAATTAAACATTTGAAATTAATCAATACAGTTATGAACATAACTACAGTGAAAGGTGGTATAATAAGAAATGGAAGGATACAGAACGTGAAGAGAGCTGTTTGGTAAACTGAGTGTACGAAATTTACATTTATAGTGAAAGCGATTTCAAATGTTACTGTTCATAATTCTCATGCCATATTATAGTTTTTTTATTTATGAAATTAAAACCAACAGAATGTGCAACATGTTAAGATGATTGTTCTCACAAAATCTACAGAAAAATGCTTAATATATCTCTTTTACAGCTCTATAAATGTAAGTTACTATTGTGCTTATTCTTTGATAGAATGTTTAGGCAGAGTATTTATGATGTCGGACACTGTAAAAGACCAACAATACCTACACACACACTAACTTGAAAACGAAAGGCAGAAGACTCTCGAAACGGCGCTCTCTACTCTTGTGTCTCCACAACAGGCAGTTTCTTCATTATCACTGTGCTTTTGGAAGATTGTTCTCGTGAGTAATCTATCCGCGATTCATAAATTTTGTTATTGTATAGGAATTTGTAGCAGTTACTGAAGTAATTGACTACAGTCTCAAAAAGACGGGGTAAATGATTGATTTGTTTTATTCTTCACCTACAAGTATCGTCTCGCAGTCTTTATTGACTTGTGGTTCAGCTTTATTTGTATTTTTAAATAACCACATTACTAGTAGAGGGCGCTTATCGAGCATAGGTTGAAATGGATGAGATCGATCGGTTCGATAAAAATATTCAGTTTTGCTTAACGTCAATAATACAGTTCCAAGAATTTCCCTTTATTGTGCTGTTGTGTTTGAATTGCTCTCTAAGCTACACGACTCTAATTTAGCAGTGTAAGACTAAAGGGCCGGCA